>JAZKJV010000756.1:162371-687653 GCA_037367405.1 Ottelia alismoides
TCCATCTTGCTTCATAGACGACATGTGTTGTATGACGATGGGTACATGATGTTCGAGGTGAAAGTGCATGATCTTGAACAATATCAAGTGGTGGCCTTGCTGTCTATTTTAGCCATCAATAAGTTGAACATAACCATAGTATTTTCAAATCATGTTGAGGTTAAGAGGGGTATAATTGTCCATACACTCCCCTACCCCTCCTCCTCCTCCGGCCCACCCTCCACTGCACGCAACCTTCGAGCTCCTCCTTCATCAATTCCTATCGTCAAAAATCTAATCCCCAATATGAAACCCATATCTTGAATCCAAATATAACCATCTACCAATCTATTCCCGCTTCATCATGCAATCAAAATCTTCTATTTTTCCCAAATCACAATAGAGATTAGATCAACATGCTGCTACTTGGAGAACATGCTTCTCCCCCCTTCAATTCCTAAGTTTGAAATATATTGTGAGGATTCGCATCTTCAATTTGTCTTCAGGTGATCGGAGGGACACAAGTGATGGAACATCAAGAAGTCAATGGTACAATTGGTATTCCAAAAAAGAAGGGATATTTACACCCATAACCTTGAGTAATCTCGTAATTACCCTGGATACCCTCTATAATCACGAATTACACATATGACCATGAATAAATGCTCCGTTTTACACGCATAACCTTCCGTTAGTTTAGTTCTTTAACTCACCCATACGAATGAGTTAATCTAATGAAGCCATGATGAAACGGTTAGGATTAATCAAAAGTAACAAAAAAAAGAAAAAGAAATCTTTAGGAGATGAGCTTGCAGGCGGTGGGTTGGGGGGCTTGAAGGCGGGGGTTCTTGACGGAGGCGGTGGGCGGTGGAGGGGGAGGGTTTACTGGATGACGAAGGCAGTGCGGAGGGGTGAGACGATGGTGGAGGCATCCACGCGGGGGGTTCTTCGAGCTTTGCTGGAGGAGGCGGACCGGGGAGGGCTTTTGCGACGATGCTGGAGGGGGGCTTCGAGCTTGCAGACGAAGGCAGGGGGAAGGGGGGGGTGAAGGATATGGTTAGATCCTCAAGCGTATCACGGAAGCGTGAGCGTTGTATCGAATACGACGAGGAGCGACTAGTCGCACTAGTTGCTCGATGCAGCGGAATTTAAAAAATTTTTCTTACGATGAAACCACATGATCCAAGAACACTTCTCGGACCGTTTCGTCTAAACCACAAACAAGTAATTAGGATTACCTCTTGAAGTGTGGTTGCGATCAAGTCTCTAAACGAAGAGACCTCCTGTCTCAAGTCCGATCCAACGGAGGAGACGCTTGCGAGCGCGGGGATGAACCGCGTGCTTCTCGCAATCCATGTTGATGGTCCAAGCGGCGGATCTCCTGATCTCGACACACGAAATCCGACATCTTCTTCACGAGCGAGGCACGCCGAAGGAGACGGAGATCCACGAGCAGACGAACGGGCAGCATAACGACGATGTCGCGGCGATGGAGAACCTATCTAGGTCATCCCTGGTGGACGGCCATGAGAGGAAGAGAGATGGCATGTAGAGAGAAAGAGAGAGAGAGATGTGCTACAATAGCATGTCAAGAGAGAGCAAGGTACGCCTCTCTATTTATAGGATTTTGGGATCCATGGATCTCAATCCATGGAACATATAAAATCAATGGATGAGATTGATTTATGTCAATCCAATGGTCAAGATTGTTGTTGGTAAAAGCCAACAACTTGTGATTTAGTTTTGATTAAATATATGATGAATCCACATTTCATCATCTTTATTCTATCAATTTGGCCTCAAAAACCCTAGCAAATGCCTGAAAATAGCATTAAATAGAGCAATTTAGCATTATGCATGTGTGTAAAAAGTGTATAAAATCCTATTTTTAATGCCAAAAATTATAGAATAGAGAAAAGAAAAGAAAAAGAATAAAATATTGTAAATATTTTATGACCCGAAACCCCGAGACCTAGGCATCTTGATGAATAGGTCGACAAGGAATAAAGTAGGGGGAGATAAGGGCCAAATACCTATATTTATAAATTCATTCTTTATTTATTTTGGGACCTATTTTTGGTTCCACTTTTTGTGCATCAAATAAAGAAACTTTGTACATGAAAGTTGTAGATATTTTTATATAGAAAAATACAAATTGATTTTACTGAAAAATAATGTACAGATAAAAAGTTATGGTCTGAATAAAAATCTAAAATCCCAACTTCCCAGACCTGTATCTCACAAACGAAAACTCCAAATGCAGAAAACTCACCTTTAATTGTATATAGAATAAAATAGTCTATTTAATGGTGGTGGTTTCGCATTTGGCGGAGCTACGGTTTGAAAGTTGAGTTTTGGACCCACATTGTATACCTGTACAGCTTAAAATATTCAATTTATTCTTTATTCATTATTTTGTATTTTTATATTTTTATAATTTTGTGAAAATTATTTATAATAATTATGTACATTAAAACTGGAATAAAAACCCAAATAAAACTCAAAATAAAAATATAGGAGTATAGAATACACAGGTATTATACCTATGTACATACATATACAATACCTACTTATATTTTATTTAATATACAAAATACCTCAAAAAATAGCATAAAAATATATTTGCGTATATAAAAGTATTTTATAATTTTAGAAAATAATAAATAAAAATAATAAAATTAAAATACACAAAATAAAAATAAAGTAATAAAATACATAGGTATATGTACCTATATAGGGCTAAAAGTAAACTTGTGAAAATATACCTGATAAAAATAAATAAAAATTACCATAAAATAATTCATAAATTTATAAAGCATTTTTTATTTTGTAACCATAAATAAATAAAATAGTTTACTATTTTATATTGATTTTTGAAATATTTTTCTCAGGTTTTTTCCTGGTTGGTCCACGTGGACCAACCAGGAGGGCTAGAGAGTTGACCTGGGTCAACTCTCTGCCCAACACCTGAACGTTGTCAGAAGTGGTGTTGACCCGGGTTTCATCCTTTTTTCGAGGATGCCTCGATCACCATTTGGTGATGGCCTCTTCATGGAATCTCTTCCTCGATCAATGGTGAATCACACCCAAGTGATTCCTTGGGCCGAGGACCACTGATCGAGGCGTTTGACCCTCATCTTCCATGCCGCTCGTCAACCCTTCAAAAGACCTCCCCCGACTTCAATTCAATTTTTGATCCTTCTTCCGCCATTTCTACCCTAAAACCCCGAGCCCTTCGTGTTCCTGGTGACAGCAGGCGTCGAATCGAGCCTGGGTTTGAGTCGTTTGGCGTCGAATTGAAGCGATCAGACCCTCGCCGGAGCTCCGCCGCGAAGTTCTTCCCATCGCCTCTGGTGAGCTTCTCCCCCTTTTCTTTCCATCTTCTTGTAGATTTAGCGTAGTATAGCCTAGCCTAGGAGTAATTTAGATCACTCTTGTGTTAATCGCCGTGAATCATTGATCGAAGCCCTCTGCGGAGCTGAGCTCCGCCCACCGTTTCCGGTCACGCCACGCAGCCATCCGATCACCTGTCACCTCCATCTTCTTCCCCTTCACTCCGTCGCTCCGCTCCACCCTTCCATCCACCTCGATCTCGCCCAGATCGAGCTATCAAGCTCCTCTCTCCGCCGCTCGCCGGAGCTCCACGCCCGAGCCACCTTCCGCCTCCATCGAACCATCAGAACCTCCCTTTTTTGTTCGCCTGGATTTTGTGCACCTAACCTTGCAGGTCTGAGCCAAGGAGAAGGCTCCATCGACCCTCGAGGACTCCAGGACCAGCTGCCCAGGTCGCCTCCGCCGTCCGAGCTCCCCACGTCGTTTCCGCCTCGCTGGAGACTACCTTTAGACGCGGAGAGGCCCCAGGATCATTTTGCCCTTGATCCTAGGGCCGGAGAGGCCGTGTGTCGGCCACGATCGCCAGCCGAAGCTCGCCGGGGGAGGTGTTCTTCGTGACCCTCTCCCCGCCGTTGGATCAGGAGCCCGCCTCCAGGTGCTCGGGGGTCGTCGGATCTTCACGCGCTCTCCACCGTCCGATAGCACAACCAAGATCTAATCCCAACCGTCCCCGGTCGAAGCGTCATCGCACGTCCCAGAGCCGCCACATGTCAAGTGAAATCTCCTCGGCCGCACGATCAATCCCCGTGGGTATTTTGCATCTTCAACCCACGTGTTTTGTATTTACTTTTTAGTCTTAAAACTTTCGTCTGTAGTTTAAAAACTTTTGTAATAATTGCACTTAGGCCCTCGCACTTTTTATATTTGCACTTTAGTCCGCCCCACGTCACCTCACGTGACTGGAGTGCGTGCATTTTGGACATTTTGCATTTTTGATCCGGAACTTCTACTATTTGCAGTTATACCCCTGTGCGTAGTTAATTAAATATGTTTTTGGGATAATTGCATGGTTACCTCGTCGGTTTTTATTATTTGCAAAAATGCCCCTGTGAATGACAGAACACGCACTTCGCGCATGTATTTGGTGAAATTTGCACGAACACCCCTGGATGTTTTATTAATTGCATATATACCCCTGCCAGGCCTTAATATTTTTGTGTGCTTGTGGTATTTATTTGGAGCCCCATTTTAAATCGAAAAATTCTCAAAATTTAAACTTAAGCTCCTGTTAACTTGTACTTCCACGCCCTATTTTTAGTTTTTGATTTTCTTGCATTTTTATATTTATTAAAAACAAAAAACTTGCTTTTTGCCCACTGTCTAGCTTAGAAAATGCCAAAAAAATACTAAAATACCTCGAAAAATTCCAAAAAAATTCCCTATTGTCTATTTTATCATATTTTAGTGTCAATCCAAAAACCACTAAAAATCTCAAAAGAAAAACCTTAAAAATTTAAAAATACTTAAAAACTTCAAAAAAAATATAAAAAATTTTAGAAACTCCAAAAAATATAAACTCAGTTCATGTTTCTTCTATATTTTATTAGCTTTATTTGAAAATTAGTTTATAAAAAAATTATGGCTGTTGTATATTTTTAATTCCCATTTTGCCCCCAGCCAGTAACTAAGTCACTGTTTGTCTTATTTCACTATTTAAAAATGCCAAAAACAATTTGAAAAATATCCAAAAATCACAAAAACAGTAGAAAATTATAAAAAACTCAAAAAGATTTTATTTCTGAATTTTTAATTATTTTTGCATATTTTTATAAATATTTCATCACTCTTTTTATTACCTTGTTTATATATTCCAATATTTAAAAAAAATATAAAATATAAAATTATAAAAAAAATTAAAAAAAAATAAAAATCAAAATACAAAATTAAAAATAAAAAAAATAAAAAAATAAAAATTAAAAACCCACAAAAAATTAGATTGGCTAAGTGGTTTATTAGACCTAGGTTTTGACTCTTGTCTACACTCTACACCGTTGTTTCCTGTGTTCGACCCCTACTTGCTTGCCATTGTACATTCTTAGTAGGGTATAATAAATTTTAATTCTTGCTATTGATTGCCTGATTGATTGTGTGGGTTAATTGTTGACGAACGGGAAGGCTTGAGTAGTCGCACCAGCGACAGTGAGTCTGATTTGTCAGACCGCTTTTAGCGGCTCTCGCCACTCTCGTTTTTCAATATATCAAATATATATTAACACCAAATTAAATCAATCAAATAAGGAGTGAAAATACAAAGGAGATCAACCTTCCCATTAGAGGGAGTGGACGACCACCAATCCCACAAGGGAATTGGTGCCGCCCCCTCCTTTCCTAATGGGAGGGCAATCTCATGGATTCCCATGAGATTGCACATCTCCTTGATTTTCTCTCTACTTATTTTTTTTTCAACAACCATTTGTTGGGATTTTAATTCACCAAAATAATTCTCAATTAATTTTGGGAATATTGCTATCTTGACATTGGAATATTGTGAGTCATATTCACAACCCAAAACAAAATGTAATTTATATTTTCAATTAATTAGACAATGTGTATCCAAAACACATTAATAATTAATCTACTAATATAAATTATATTTAACTCTCTAATACATTATAAATCACATTTATAATATATTATGAATAATTAGATATTTCTATCCACATTATTCTTATCCATAATAATTAAATCACATTTAATTATATTGGATAACTTATTCTCATGTGCTCAAATAATATGAATCACATTCACATTATTTACATCTTTGATAATCAAATCACATTTAATTATCTAAGATAACTCTCCTTATAATATGAATCGTATATTATTTATGATAATTAAATCATATTTAATTATCCATTTTCTCAATGCTCGGATACATATATCAACAATAGAATTATCCATGAACTCTTTCAAGGATAATGCGCTTTCTCCGTGAATACTTGGAGATAAGGACAGGGCGATTGTATTGTTCCACGTATAGTGACATGGATATTGAGATCATATCTCAAATCTAGATCGTGGGCCTCCCTTAAATGCTTGATTAAATCAAGATCGCAAATCTAATCTTCTCATTGCATCTGAATCACATTCAGATCAATGTCCAACATTTGGACTAAGATCAGATTACTTCTCTACTGACAGGAGTCACTAAAATCCAGACCCGTTTCATCACTCCCTAGGAATGGAAGCGTCATGGTTATACAATCGTTTATGATCACATCACCCTCAGGTATTCCTAATACCTGTACATCCTGCATACTGGAAGACTCAGAATAAACCCGAAGTATTAGATCAACTTTACACTGTCTACTTCAGGGTTCTATCAGTAAGTTTCTCATTCGATCATTGGAAGTCGGTATCTATCATATACTTTCCAAAAGCATATATCATACCTAGGTCTTGATCATATACTTTCCAAAAGTATATATCAAACCTACAAGTTCAGTCAAGCTTCCAAAGCGAGACGACCATGTGCATGGAATTTGATTCTTCCCAATATCTCATGAGTGAGCTCATGTCTTCCGGTTCAGTAACTGAACCTGTATGATCCCTTTGAGAGATCGTATTACTCATATGCCCTTATATGCACACCAGCGCGCCGGTGTATAGACCTTGATTAGGTCATCAACCTATTGGTCTGCCAAATGTACATACTCAAACATATAGTAACACATCTGTCTCCGGTCAGAGGATGTGTGCCTGTATCGTGACAACATACGATATAGGACTTTGGTTATCTCGATCTCATTAAGTCAACTCTTTGACCTAACTAATCTGACACCTCCGAATCTCTATTCCTATGCAGAGGACCCGCATCAAGAGGTTGGTCAGATATCAACCTAACTGAGACAGGATTGCCATCTCCTACTCTGGCTGGAGGTCATCTCTTAATAATCATTTGACGGTGCTTGACGAGTCCTCAATCTAAGTCATTAGATATTCATCTAAGCACCAGCCTCTATGATTCAATAATTGAATCAACAACTGTATGATCATTAAGATGGCCATGGTACATAACCCTAATTGTACTAAGGGACCTATTATGCAAATTATTCATTCTTCATTTCAGATCAGAGAATGATATTCGCAATAACATTTATTGCATAATGGCTCGCCGTGGGCTCGCATGTCCAACATGGGGGGTCTTGAAGCAGGGTCTTCGAGCTTGCAGGAGGAGGTGGGCGGGGGCTATAATGGTGGAGGGCCGATGATACGGGGGGGGGGGGGGGGGGGTGGCTCGAGATTACTGGCGGAGGCGAGCGGGTGCTTCCTAAAGCGGGGTCTTCGAGCTTGCAGTAGGAGGCGGGTGGGCGGGGGGGCGACAATGGTGGAGGGCCGTATGGAGGCTGAGGTCAGAGGAGCTTCGAGCTTGCTGGAGGGTTGCGAGCTTCCTAGCAGAGGGAGGGTTGTGAGCTTCCTGACGGAAATGGGGGGGGGGGGGGTTGGCCTCGAGATTGCTGGCGGAGGCGAGTGGGTGCTTCCTGAAGCGGGGTCTTCGAGCTTGCAGTAGGAGGCAGGTGGGCGAGGGGCGACGATGGTGGAGGACCGTCTGGAGGCTGAGGTCGGGGGAGCTTCGAGCTTGCTGGAGGGCTACGAGCTTCCTGGCGAAGACCCCGAGGTGGGGGCTTGCTGGAGGAGGCGGGCGATGACCTCGAGATTTCTAGCGGAGGTGATCGGGGAGAGGGTTGCGAGCTTCCTGGCGGGGGGGGGGGGGGGGGCTTCGAGCTTGCTGGAGGAGGCGTGCGATGGCCTCGAGATTGCTAGCGGAGGTGATCAGGGGGAGGGTTGCGAGCTTCCTGGCGGAGACCGGGGGGAGGGGGGGAGCGGGGTCTTCGAGCTTGCAGTAGGAGGGGGCGACGATGGTGGAGGTTGAGGTCGAGGGGTTGCTGGAGGAGGCAAGCGGGGGGCTTCGAGCTTTTGTTGGAGGCGGTTGGGGTCGGGCATGGTAGATGAGGAGGAAGAAGACGAGGAGGGGTCATTTTGTAAATAATGGTACATAAAGGGTATAAAATGTAAAATAACCAACGGATACTGTTATAGTTAACGGAAAATTGGATGCAAGTTAACACAAGGTCATGAGTGTAAGAGTTAAGCACTATTCAAGGTCCTCGATGTATTTCATAATTATAGAGGGTATCCAGGATAATTATGAGATTACTCAGGATTATGGATGTAAATATCCCAAAAAAGAATAGACATAAATGATATTACAATATCTTAAAAGACGCAATGGATAAAAATTCTAAAAGATATTGTATAACAAGAAAACGTGTGACAACTAATTTCAACCTAAGGGCCTGTTCGTTTGGAGAATAGGCCCTGGAATAAGGGGCCTATTCTCCATCCCACACGGTTTCCCATAGTACGATTATTCCTCCTTATTTAACTCTTATTCCTATCTTTATCCCACCTTACCTACCTTTATTTCACCTTATTCTCCTTATTTCTATTCTTCAGCCGAACAAAGAATAGACCCTTATTCTCTTTATTCCCAATCCTTATTCCTGCTTATTCCCGAACCGAATGGGCCCTAAGGGCCTGTTTGGTTGCAGGGTTGGGCAGGGTTGGATTGGGCTGGGTTGGGCTGGGTGAATAGCAATATGTGAGGAGGAAGTACCATTGTGAATAGTAACCAAGGTTGGGCCAACCCTGCAACCAAACAGGCCCTAAAGGTCCAACCACCCAAATTCCAAACTACAAGGGCATATTGGTAATCCCGTTCCCTCCCTGACCACCTATATAAAAGCCAGACCCCTCCCTTATCGGCAAGCCCAGCTCTTCCCACTCGCCACTTCTCATCATCACTCGCAGAGCTCGAGCTCCTCCCCCTTCTCCAATGGCGGCCTCCTTCTCCGCTCTCGTAAGTCCCTCACGAAAGCCCTAAAACCCTTTCCTCTCCCTTTCTCGCTCTCTATCTCCAATATCGTTCCCTCCTTTCAGGCCAATTCGGGATGGGCCGTCTCCGCCCAAACTGGAATCGCCGTCCGTCCCCGACTCACGAGCCCTAACCCTATTATTCTTGGGTTCCGGGAATGTGTCCCATTTGCCGATGGTATCTCCTCAGCGAGGTCGTATTCGACTTCCCTGCGCCTTGCTGCTCCGATCTCGCCGCCGTCACTTTTCCGTGCCCGCAGTTCGGTGCGCGCGGCGCTGCAGGTGAGGAAAAATGGTTAGTTGGTTGTATGGTGATTTTGCGTGGTTTTGGTGGAGCGAAGTAAAAAAGTAAATATCGGGAAATGAGATTCCGTCATCGTAGAAATTTGTAAAATTCGCATGCACTTGCTCCTATTCCCTAATAAGATTGGATATTTAATGGCATTGCTGGAAGATATAAGGCTGGAGCTTTGCGGTAATTGTTACTAAATTTACTGAAATATAAGTTTTATATTATTTATCATTCTGGTTTATCATTTTCAAAATCTAAGTGTATGTTTGCAATCCGTTTACAACATTAATCATCCAGAGAATGCAAACCTGCAAGGATTCTGGCATGCTTGTATAATGATTTCTAGATAATTTATTATTTTGGGTTGCCATGTCCAGAATGCACTATGAATCCCATATTTGAGAACCACTTTTTAATGAGTCTGTATTAGAGAGTCTAATATAAAGACTATATTTGCTAATCTAGTATAAATACTGTGATTGAGAATCTAATATGAAGAATGGATTTGGCGCATACTATATATGCTTGGATTTTTATTTTTTGAGAATATAATAGCCTAAGTATACATGTATTTCGAAATGCTTTCAGTCCTTCTCTCGTTGGTTCTTTTGCTTAAATTATCCTGATGACTAGTACATCTCCAACTTGAATATTGTCCCGTTGTAACACATTAGGTTTCCTTTTATGCTGCCACAATAATGAAATTATGAAAGTATTCTTCCACCACATTTCTTTTACAACTGGCAAGCTGCTAATCTTATCCATTTCACTCAGTGAGTATCACGGAAAAATCAATGATCAACGAACCATCGCTAGTTGTTCCCTGAATTCAAGAAAGCAGCTATTGCATGAATTCATTATGTGGGCAACAAAATATCTTTCGCAGACACCTGGCACAGTGCGGCATGGTACACACGCGTGCCTGTATGATTTTAACAGTCATCCCTGTTTGCTAACATTTAGCCCATGGTGAAACATAACATTTACGATCCTCAAAATTTCTCTGCTATACAATGTGGGAGTAAATCCCACATAGAATTGTGGCATTGAATTCACTAGATTCACAATCTAATTTCTCCAATTAATTGGAGTTCCGCTAAATCCAAAACATGCTAATGAGAGGAAATACGTTTTTTGTTGTCGTGGTTTACTTTTACATGTTTCATGGTCTATACAAGCTTCAAACAATTTTTTTGGTATATGAGAGTTGTCATATTCCTCTTTAATGATTCTGACAATTTTTGCACGGCACGTAGAATGTTGGGAGTTAGATTAGCTTTGCAGAGAGTAACATGCATTACAGAATTAGCTAGAGCCATTTATATAACATAAGATATTATAGTTTTTTTTTCTTTTGGGTTGTTCCCTTGCAAACTAAATTTGGTTTTTTTAACCACCAATATGTTTTACATTCAAAGACGCACAAATGCTTTTTGCTCATATTTTTACATAAAGCTAGTAGGTTAGGTAGCCTCTTTGATCTCTTTTTCATTTTCCTTTTTTATTATCAAAATGTTTTGAGGGCATCCTAATAACTATATCCCTACATTATGTTATTGAGAGCTTTTGGATTGATTTTCATGCATCCTCTTATTGTAGTTCGGGCGAGTCTCTTGGCCAATACATGATTCTGAACATCAGTTAACATCACATATACCTCACGAAACCCCTCGACAAATCTCTCTCCTCTTCTGCACACTGACAAAAGACTGAATGAAGAACTATCTTTTGAATGGTCCTGACCAATAGTATATGGTTGCAGGGATATCTCATGGTAATACCCTTTAGCTCAATATAATTTTTACACATTTTGGTGGTGGGTTATTGCTTAGGACCATAGGCAACCCTGCAACCAAGCACAAACAGGGATGGAGACAATTTACAGGAAAGGTCTGATTCCTTCCTATGCTTCTTCATCAGTCATCCAAAGGAAAAAAGCCACTTTCTTAGCACTGAATTCTGTCAAGAAAGGTTTAGTTGATGCGTGAATGCTGTATCCTGTAGTCCTTTCATTATTCATTATAAATTATACTTGTATAATTTTGTCTTAAAAAATGTAAATATAGATAGTTTAGAGCATGCTTGAAACGATGGGTGGATGTTTTTCTGTAATTTGAAGTGCACAAGCATAATGTGATAAAAAATCCCCCCGTTCATTTTCGGTGCTGCGAAGTTATGCAGCTTTGAAATACTATGTTCAGTAGAAGAGTAACTTATCGGTTTTCATTTTTCAGCAAGGTTGTAAAAAATTGACTGATTAGCCAAATTAGTTGGTTCATCTTTGCTGTTTACTGGGGTTACCGATTGAATGTTAGCAAGTCAACAATTTGTTGGCCATTCTGAATAATCAAGTTGATTAGCCACTATTCAGTTGAATAGCCATTGGCTAGTTGGCAAACTGGCACATCCCATTTGGTCATGAACCTTACGCTTAATTATATCTAATCTAAATGCATACGTGTACTTTGTTCTTTTAATTTAATATATGATCTATATATCTTGTTAAATAGTTTTAAAATGAAATCTTCATTAGCCTATAAGGAAATTTGTTAATTTTTGTTGATAACCTATATGATGCGATATATTATCTCTGTATTTAAAATAGTAAAAAAAAATACAAAACTCGTGAATATGATCTCTCCAACCAAATATCGATTTCATTATTTTAAACACGAATCCTCAAGTCTAATTTGCCCTACGAATAAAAAAAGTCTAATTCGCACTAGTATTCAAACACTTGAATGCTTAACATATGAAAAGCATGTGCTCTAATGCAATGTTAGGAAAGTCGGCCCAGACAGCCGCATATGCGGCCGCATATGCGGAGGAAGTCCCCCTACCGCATCGAGTATGCTATACTCGCCCAATATGCGGGTTATGGGGTATACTCGGTCGAGTAATCCGCATATGCGGCCGCATATGTAATAGAGGTAGCTACACATAACACCATTTACTAAAGAACAAATGGTTGATTTTTTAATATTTAACTTTACTAATAGAGGTAATATGTTTATCTAAGATTTTTTATGGGATAAAATGAATATAGATGTTGGATTTGCATGAAATTTTATAATTGCATAGAACAAATAACATATATTTAATTTAAATAGTTTATTTTTTTAATTTTAACTTTGAGCAGACAAATACACCATTTACTAAAATATGAAGTTCATGCTTGTGCTTACTAATCGGGTTACACTTCCAAAAAAGGTTACCTTTCAATTTGGACAATGATATCTCCAATTTTTTCTATCTTCAATCAATTTACTACATTTTTTTTACTCTCCACCGTTAACTTAACATCTTTATCTTTTGAAAATGGATGACTTTTGGAAATGCTTTGGTTGATATCCATTGTACAAAAAAGTTTTCAATTCATATTTCTTCCATGTTATATTTTTTTAAGTATAAGTATCTAACGTTTAAAATTATTATTATATTTTTAATGATTTTTAATTAAAATAACAGAAACCGCATTATCCACATATACTTCCGCATATACTTCTGCCTACCCGTTTACTTGCTCCAGACCGCCTGACCGAATGAATATCGCATACCGACTTTCTGAACCCTGCTCTAATGGTATGGTTACTGTTTCAGGAAGAGACAACACTACAAGCCAAGGTCACCAACAAAGTGTATTTTGATATAAGCATTGGAAATCCTGTCGGCACTCCTGCGGGGAGGATAGTTATCGGGTTGTTTGGAGATGTGGTTCCCCAAACTGCTGAGAATTTCCGTGCATTATGCACAGGTTGGTGTGGGATTCCTTGATCCTACTCCATTTCTTCATTATTTGTATTATGTTTTGTTTTTTGATCCTGATATCATGATTATGCAGGTGAAAAGGGGTTTGGTTTCAAAGGGTCTGCATTTCATCGTGTTATCAAGGATTTCATGATCGAGGGAGGGGACTTTGACAAGGGCAATGTGAGATTTCAGTTTTGACTTTGAAAATGCAACACAATGTGGCTTTTTTTGGCAGTTTGTTTTGTTTCTGTTTGTCCAAATAAACAATTAAGCCACAAATGAATTATTCAAAATATATACAATTCTTGAATGAAGCGGAAGACATGCTCACTGGTAGTCATCTATATTTTCAAAATAGATATGGACAGGTCCATTAAGACTCTGACCTCAAAGGAAATCTACGGAGAATGCATTATTGGATTTTTGTTGTGTAACAATTGGCTTCATATTTTCATCTTTTTTGCTCGAGACTGACCAGATCTGATTGCCTTTGTGTTGAATATGTTGATGCCTCTCAACTTGATGTTGATGACAACGACATTGGAGAATGATGAAACCTAAGTGCCAGAACTCCTACATGTGCTGGCATGTCACTGTGCCAAAAAAACTAAGACTGCAGTCCCAGTCCAGAAAATAAAATTGACGTAAAACCTGACAACTGTTATCCAATTTATCTAAAAACACATAAAATATAGAAGTGCCGAATAGGATCTTCGTCAAATGTTGATATGCCTTGAGTCATAACCCATCAGTTGCGGAGATGATCAATCTCGTCAGATTTGGGGGCGAAGCACCCCATCCCAAATTGGGAATCTCGTTACCCGATCATCGAGATTCGGGGGAGGGTTAAGGGGGAGCATGTGCATCTCCAACTTTAGGGACTCGGGGTTAGCGCCTCTGAAATAAAAAACAGAATCCGATCATTTATTCTAGTTGTTTTTTTACCTGGGTTCTTTTATATTAGAATTTCTTGTAAACTCCATGTTGTTAGCGTTTTGACTACCGAGCCGTACATAATCTCTATAGTGAAGATTGATCGTAGTCGTTGAAGAATGTCGTTTACAAACCTTTTAAATTCATGTATTTGTGTGATTGCATAATTGGTTATTCCCAACTTGGTCGATGCCATTTTTTTCCGACAAGTATGGGAGAAACTGGATTAACTCAGTGATGCCACACATGCAAGAGCTTTTTTGTCCAGTGTTGGGTGATGGTAAATCTTTTGCCTTGTGGACTGATAATTGGTCAGGTTAGGGAACCTTCTCTTCTAGATTTCCCCACCTTTTTGCTTTGGTTGTCGATCGAGACGTGCGTGCATTTGACTGTTTGTTAGATGGCAACTGGATGCCATATTCTCGACGGATTTCTCTGATCAACGTCTAGGGGATTTTCTTACTCGTCTGGAATCCATCATGCAAATTGACAGACCGACTGAGGGTCGAGACCATAGGGTGTGGAAGAGTAACACATTCTCAGTCAGTCGAGCCTACAAAGCCATCAACATACCTCTACAATCGATGATAGATGCACTGGTTCGTGACTATAACTTTATATGGGAGTTAAATATGCCGAGCATAATCGGTTTCTTTATTTGGCTACTACGAAGAAGGCACATTATGACTAGGGACTGCTACGTCAGACTTTTCCCGGATGTCTCTAATAGATGCCCCCTTTGCAAAAAACATATTGAGACGGTTAAAGACCTCATCTTCCATTGTGTGAAGACATTCACTATTTGGTTGGAACTAGACATTGATTGGCTGGATTTATAGAACATGGATCTTTTCTGGGACTCGCTGTTTCCTGTTAAACAACAATCTATAGACGATATTTTGTGTCCTATGGCAATTTTATGGGCAATTTGGTTAGCTAGAAGTGGTGCACTCTTTTTTTTATAGCATTTTTACTATGATAATATATTTTTTCATTCCAAGACTCTTCTCGAGTCGTGGCTTTGTAAGTCTTCTTATAACTTCCTCATTTTTTAGAAGATTTGGAGCAGACACCATAGCATGTTTCCTCCTTTTTTGACTTAAAAAATATGGAAGAAAGATAGAGTATTGGTAGAGCATCCAGATTGTAGACTCTACAAGTTCGAGGCACTCCATTTTTGAGTAACCCAGGGCACTCCATGTTTGAGTGACCCAATTTCTTCAAGTTCTCCAGAGAGAGTCTATTTTAGATTCCATTCTCCAGTGATCATGAACTCCAGTACGAGATCCTTTCAAGATTCCTATGAGAGAGATCCCACTTTGAGGTCTAGAGAGACCCATCTTTAGAGATCTACGTATGGATAATTAACAATGTATATTCATTGATTCTACGTAGTACAGAGCACATATTCTCGGATATAGAGACTTATTCCAGTTTTGATGACTCTAACTGACGTATTATAGAGTACACGTTCTTTGACGAGGAGACTCGACTCACACTCCAGCCCTTCAATTCCTCTTTACTAGCACGACATGAGAAGCAACATCCTCATCATGCAACTAATAGAGTACGCGTCAAGTTGATATTGTTCATAGTGTCTTGTTTTGCGAGTAAGTGATTTCTTTCTGTTGGGAAACGTGAATAATATTTCTATTCCATAGCCCTAGGCTCTCTTATATAGGAGAGTAGCCTATGGGTAAATTACACAAAGAGAATAACAAGAAAATAAAATAGCAAAGAGACACAATAACTCAATATGCGTCAACACTCCCCCTCAAGATGGAGCATAGATGTCGATCATGCTCAGCTTGGAAGCACACTTCTGAAATGGACCTCGTAACAATGCCTTGGTGAATATATCTGCAGTCTGGTTCTCTGAAGTAACATGAGATGTGTCAATAAATCCTTTCTGAATCATATCACGTATGAAGTGACAATCCACCTCAATATGCTTGGTCCGTTCATGGAATGCAGGATTGTTTGCAATGAACAAAGCAGCCTGATTATCACACTCCAAGTTCATAGGAAGTGGTACATCTAAGCATAAATCTGTCAGCACCGCTTTCACCCACATCATCTCTGTAGTAGCCTGGGTCATAGCCCTATATTCGGATTCAGCATTGGATCTAGCTACCACAGTTTGTTTCTTGCTCCTCCATGAGACTAGGGCATCTCCAACATAGACAACATACCCTGAGGTGGACTTCCTATCCTTAGGACATCCTGCATAGTCTGCATCTGCGCATGCTGAGACAGAAATCCCCTTTCCTTTCTTGAATAGCAGACCTTTACCTGGAGAAGATTTGAGATATCTAAGTATCATGTGTATTGCATCCATATGCACCTGGCGTGGCTGCTCCATGAACTGGCTCACACGGCTCACTGCAAATAGTATATCTGGCCTAGTGATCGTGACATATAACAATTTGCCTACCAGTTCTCTGTATCTTCTCCTGTCAACCTCCTCTGTGTCATCATCGTACAACTTCATGCTGGGGTCCATTGGTGTCGTAGCAGGTCGACACCCTAGCATACCTGTCTCACTCAGTAGATCTGTAACATACTTCCTCTGTGACATGACTAATCCATACGGATTTCTGGCAAACTCCAGCCCCATAAAATATCTAAGGACTCCCAGGTCCTTGGTTACAAACTCGGTCCCCAGCCTTTCCTTTGCCTGCTTAATGCCCTGGTCATCATCACCTGTAATCAAGATATCGTCAACATAAACCATGATTACAACAATACCTCTTGCCGTCTTCTGTACAAACAAGGAATGATCAGCATTGGAGCGTTTATATCCTTGTTTCTCAAAGAGGTCTGACAGCTTCTGGAACCATGCTCTGGGGCTCTGCTTAAGGCCATAGATGGCCTTATGTAATATGCAAACCTTGGAACACTCCCCCTCAACAGCAAAACCTGGTGGCTGTTGCATGTAGACTTCCTCCTGCAAGTCGCCATACAGAAAGGCATTCTTCACATCCAGTTGATAGAGTGGCCAGTCTCTAGTAACTGCAACTGATAAGAGGATCCGCAGAGTGGAATGACGAGCCACCGGGGAGAACGTGTCAAGGTAATCTACCCCATATGTCTGCGTGAATCCCCTTGCAACAAGGCGTGCCTTGTACCTGTCAATGGAGCCATCTGCATTATGTTTCACTGTAAACACCCATTTGCAACTCACCGGGTTGACATCTGGAGGTATAGTAACCAAGCTCCATGTTCCTCTAGACTGAAGTGCCGCCATCTCTTCCTCCATAGCTAGCCGCCATCTAGAATCCTGCAAAGCCTCATGGTGATTCCGTGGAATGTCTGTAGCTGAAAGTGCCAATGCAAACGTCCTGAAGTGTCCAGATAGCATCTCAAAAGACACCGCTGCTGATACTGGATATTTGGCACAGCTTCTCTTTGGCTTGCGTAGAGCGATTGGAACATCCAGATCCTCTGTGGTATCCCCATGCTCCTGTAATGCATCCTGCTGAGAAATGTCGTCAGATCCATCAACATTAATATTTTCATTACATACCATAGGCGAGCTAGTTGACTGGTCAGGACCATGAGCTGTATGCGGCCTGCGGGTGTAATGGAATGGTAACGGGGATACTATTGGTGGCGGCGGCGGTGGTGGTGGTGGTGGAGATGGTGGTGACGGTGGTGTTGTTGGTGGTGCCATGAATACGGTATCAGGAGATATAGGTGGTGGCTGTATGTTCCCGGATTCTGAAAAATACATAATGGATTCAAAGAATGTAACATCTGCACTGATCATATACCGCCGACGCACATGGTCAAAACACTTGTACCCCTTTTGAGTTCTGGAGTACCCCACAAAGACGCACTTGACCGCCCTAGGAGAGAGCTTGTCAGAACCAGGCGACAACTGATGGACAAATGCGACTGACCCAAACACACGAGGTGTAAGAGTGAACAGATTCTTCTCAGGATAAATAAGTGAGAAAGGAACCTGTTCATTCAAGACAGACGAGGGCATACGATTTATAAGATAACATGCAGTGAGGACTGCATCACCCCAGTAGGAATACGGAACATGACTCTGAATGAGAAGTGACCTTGTGACATCAAGTAGGTGACGGTGTTTTCTTTCTGCAACCCCATTTTGTTGAGACGTATGAGCGCAGGATGTTTGGTGAACAATTCCTTTAGAGGAGTAGTAGTTGGCTAGACTGTTGGTGCACAACTCTAAGGCATTGTCACTTCTCATAATTTTGACAGTTGTGGAAAAAACATTATGAATCTCATTTAGAAAGTGAATAATAATATTTCCAGCTTCAGACTTATTTTTCATTAGAAATACCCATGATGCTCTAGAGAAGTCATCCACAAATACAATATAAAACCTGTGCCCCTGATGATCGGGAACACGACTTGGACCCCAGACGTCGACATGAAACAACTCAAACTTGGAGTTACTACTCCGACCTTGACTACTGGGAAAAGATGACCTGTGATGTTTTCCCAACTGACACGCCTCACACTGGATAGGTGTGTGAGAAAGACTATAAGGTAAGACTAGACGCAACTTCTGAAGCGGTAGATGACCAAAACGCATATGCCACAGGAGAGGAGATACTTGTTCTGGGGGAGAAGCTGTGATTCCGGCAAACGGGGTCTGGTTCAGACGATAAAGGCCTCCTTGCTCATAGCCATGACCAATGACGTTGCCCGTACGGATGTCCTGAAAAATCAATGAAGATGAATCAAAAATAGCTCGACAATGAAGATCCTTCGTAATCTGACTAATTGACAACAGATTCATAGAAAAATGCGGTGCATGCAAAACATTCTTGAGCTGCATAGAAGACGTCAATCTGATCTCCCCCTGACCCGTGATAGGAGAATGCGTGCCATTGGCAATAACTACTGTCCGTCCTGGAGGAATCTGGGTGTATCCTGTAAGAAGGCTCTGGTCGCCACATAGATGATGTGTAGCGCCGGAGTCCATGTAACATGGCAGTGTATCAGATCTACTACTGTGGAGTGCAAGTGGACTACCTGAAGTACTAGTAGAGGCCGAGGCGGAAGCAGCAGCATCAGTATGGTTCTCTGCAGTCGGTGCTGGACCAGATGGTGGAATAATGCCCCTGAGACGGGCAACTAGGTCATCAAATCGTTGATCCAGTGTGGCAGCAGACGGGGGCTCTATCTGCTCAGCTGCTCGTGCGGATGCAGGAAATCCATGCTTTGAGTAGCATGTGTCTTCAGTATGTCCGACTCGGTGACAATATGAGCATGTTGGCCTAGTGCGGCCACCCCTTCCACGAGGAGCACGTCCACGGCCCTGGTGATGAAAACCACGGCCTCCGTTGGCCACCATAGCTGAGGGATTCTGACTCGCAGCTGCTGAAGGTACTGTGATCCTGCTCAATCTGTGAAAAGCTTCCTCCATGGGAGGAATATTCGAGTCCGCCAAAATCTGTGAACGTGCTGCCTCATACTCTGGATCAAGTGCAGCGAGAAACACACCCACCATCGTCGCATTCCTGTAAGTCTTCTGCTGTTCTGGCGTGGCGGTAAGAGGCATGAAGCTATAAAGCTTCTCAAACATCCCTCTCAATGATGTATAGAGAGAATGTAAAGGACGGCCGTTCTGCTTTATTGTGAATATATCATGTTGTAGTTGCAGGATCTTCGTCTCATTCTTCGCCTGAGAATATGTCGCTGCCAGGATATCCCACATGTCTTTCGCCGTGGGTTGATGTAAGATGTCATTGGCGATTTCAATAGCCAATGTACCGGATAGCCACACCTTGGCATATGCATCATCGGCCTCCCATGAGGCATAAACTCCAGTCTTCTCTGCAGGCTCGGGCTCGGTAAGAATGTGCTTCTTACCTGTAGACTTCATCATACTCATGAACTGCATTGCCCACAGTTCATAGTTCGTACCATCCATCTTGACAATGGGCGCTGGACCACGAAATGCGCCCATAGATGGAATATCTGCCTTGCTTTCTGACATGTTGGAGACGGAAGACTGGAGCAACTGAGAGGATATAGTCTATGTCTACAATGACATAGATGGGATTAGTTGCGTGTGTAGACGTCAAGCAACTAACCCCATGTATATCACGATCTGTGCCCTAGGGTTTTGGGGCTTAGGGCACGCAGGCACGTGCGAGTCGCACGTGCACACGCAATGGGATGCGCACAATCAGGCTGGATGCACTGTTGCTGGAGACACGCGCTTGCT
This sequence comes from Ottelia alismoides, assembly GCA_037367405.1. Lineage (NCBI taxonomy): Eukaryota > Viridiplantae > Streptophyta > Magnoliopsida > Alismatales > Hydrocharitaceae > Ottelia > Ottelia alismoides. The sequence goes on from JAZKJV010000756.1 coordinate 182,804, forward strand.
GGAGGCGCTACAGATGCGCGATGCGCGCTGTTGCTGCTAGGCGCTGGATGCGCCGCACTGGTTGCTGGTGCGCGCTGGATGCGCTAGAGGCGCTGCAATGGTGCGCACAGGCGCTAGAGGCACTGGATGCGCACAGGCGCAGGCGCTGGATGCGTTAGAAGCGCACATGCGCACACAAACGGCGCGCGCGAGATGCGCGTTAGACGCGCGCGAGATGCGCTATGCGCAGATGCACCCCAGATGATCGGAGAAGTCGTCGATCGGATCGACGAAGGGGCGGCGCCGAGAAGGGAGAAGGGAGAGAGAGAAGAGGCCGGCGGGTGGGGCGGGTTAGGGTTAGGTTTTCGAGAACTCCGGTCTAGGACCGTCGCTCTGATACCATGTTGGGAAACATGAATAATATTTCTATTCCATAGCCCTAGGCTCTCTTATATAGGAGAGTAGCCTATGGGTAAATTACATAAAGAGAATAACAAGAAAATAAAATAGCAAAGAGACACAATAACTCAATATGCGTCAACACTTTCTATTTGTCCAATTTGAGCATTGCATGCTCCATCTTGAGGGGGAGTGCTATTGCATATGTTAGAGATGGGTAATTGAATCCAACCAGGGTCCAATTAACACATCCACATATTTAGTCCCACATCATATATTAGTATGGACTTGGTCATTTTGGTGGGGCTATATAAGAAGCCCCACACCCATTGTAACAATCGAGAAAAAGAAAGCAATAACATAGTATCCATTCCTTAATGGCATTCTCTCGTGGCTTCATCTCACTCCTTATGAAGTAGTGTTCCACGTTGTACTCGATATTCTTCTTGTTTTATATTCTTTATCTCTGATTACGTTCCCTCGTTCTTGTTTTCAACAATTGAGATCAACTCATCGCGATCAGATATCAAGCAAAGAATGATTACAAGAAACAAGTAGTAACCTCTTGTTTTAGTGCAAGGAATGATTACAAGGCGATGGCCTAAATTGTCGCAAAGATGCAGTGGATTCATATAGATTCTATCGATGTTCACGTATCTTCTTGTAGAGTGATGGAACTGAGTTTCAACAACTCATCCACTATGCATACATGAAACAATTCTATGTCTTGCAAGTGCAACAACTTTGTAAAGCTTCTAGACCGCTCAATGCCCTCCCTCGCCACTATATTCAAGCATTGGGAGTGTGGAGGTCGACTGCCACTTAATTAGAAACTTCAACTAAAGAGGTTGTCTCTAGATTTTCAGTATTTCTTTTGCAAATCAGACGATAAACATGTATTGGAATATTTAGGTTGTATGAACTTTTGTATACAGTTCAGGGGTGTAGATGTAATTGTTTCAGGAACCCTCTCCTCCCCTCTATATAAGGGAGAACTATTTAGTGATAATTACATAACATTTTATTTCTATTTTGGTAATCTTAAATGGTATCGGTGCCCTAAGAGGGGCTTCCTCTCTAAGGGGTCCATAAGCTATCTCCCCCGAAATCGCCCCTTCTCCTGGTATCTCCACCGACACCCCTTCCTCCATGGCGAGTTCCAACACGACCAACAACTCCAGTGACCCTTCGACGAATTTCAACCCTCACCATGGCCATCTCCAACAAGTTTCAACGATTCCATACCTCCGAGTTGGGTACATTTTTTATAATCTGAAAGTTACTGCAAGTCTGCAACCATTCTTTGCGCTCTACAGGTTACTACTTGAAGGGATCGTCATGACCTAGATTGCATGGTATGGGATTAGTTTTTTGTTGAGATTATCCCCTATTGCTTCTGCCGTGATTGTTGTGTTGGTCCTCTATATGTTGTGAAGACATGTCTAAGGTAGTAAATTCATCTACCCACGAAGGGGAAATGAAGAATCCCTTCTTTGGTACCATCACCAAATTAGATGGTACGAATTATGTGCCGTGGTCCCAGTCCCTTCTGAATGTAATAGAGGGACATGACAAGGAACACATCATCACCAAGGAGGAAACATCCGAGAAGATTAGCACGAATGAAACATGGAAGAAGGATAATGCTATGGTGAAAGCGTGGATTATGAATTTATGAGTAGTTGTATATCACGTATTGCAAATGATATTGTGCATTGCACGAGAACTAAACATGTGGGACAGTCTCCTCAAGGCGTACTCGGAAGAGAAGAATTATGCCAAGATTCTTCAGACATATGTTGATGTTTCAATTGAAGCAAAATGGTCGTCCCCTTGTTCAGTATTATTTGACAATGAATTTCGGGTTCCAGAGATTGAACTCATATATGCCCATTTATACCTATCCTACTCATATTGTTTTTAGGAATCGATTGATGGTTGGACTTTTCCTTGGAGGGTTAAACCCTATAGAGCCTAAAAAAAAGGGTTAAACCCTATATATGAAGCTGTTAGAGTACATATGATCACTGCATTTGAGATTCCATCGATGGAAGAAGCCTTCAGTAGATTTAGCAGGTTGCCTACATCTTTTCAAGCAGAGATTCGAGTTGAGACCCCATCGGGCTATAGTCATACCATCCATTAGAGGCCGATGGACTTTCTTTAGAGGCAGAGGACATGGTCGTGATTTCGGGCATAGAAAGCCCAAGTGCACGTATTGTGGCCGTATGTGCCACTTTGAGGATCGATGGGGAAGCATGGAAGGCCCCCGACGGCTCATCATGCCATTCTAGCATAGGAGGACATCTCATCCAATATATCCAGAACAGAATACGAGGATCTGATGCAACGGTTGAAGTACCCCCACTGATATTGCAAGAGCAGGAACTACCCCCACTGATACTGTAGCCTTTGCTGATCCCTTAGGTATACCTATATTGTGCTGTGCTTGTAAGAGTATATCTAGTTCGTCTGAATGGTTGATAGACTCGAGTGCAGTACAACACATTAGCGGCAACAAAATGCAATTCTCTACACTCTGAGAGGTTGCACCATGCCGTAGCAGATGTCAGACAATCCTCTATTGCTGGACATGGAGAGGTTCAAGTGGCTCCAAATATTTGGCTGAACAACATTCTTTTGTCTCTGGAATTTCCTATGAGTCTTTTATATGTATCAAGATCTACTAAGGAGCTTAATTGTCGTGCACGTTTTGATCAGTGTATCTTATCTTTTTAGGATGCTAACATATCAGGTGATTGGTTGTGACCGTGAAGAAGGGGGTGTATACCCACTTGACGCAATCTCCTTTTGCGAGTCATTTTTTTATGTCTATTAGGGAGTTGTCATCCTACACATGTCACTTGCATTTTGGTCATTCGTCTTTACCAAAACTGAGAAGAATCCTGCCACAAATTCCTGCATCCTCATCATTCCAGTGTGAAGCATGTCAACTTGGAAAGCATTATAGGAGTTCTTTTTCAAGTCGTCATGGTCGTGTAAGCAAGCATGTTTTTGATTTAGTTCACTTTGATGTGTGGAGGCCTAGTTGTGTTTCAGCTCATTTGGGACACATATTTTATCTTGTTGATGTTGATGACTTTACCTGAGTTTCATGGGTTTTCCTTTTGAAATCAAAATCCGAGGTCAACATTGTTATGTAGAACTCCGTTCTAGAAATGAAAAATGTGTTTGGTTTTCTTGTTAAGACTATTTATATCGATGATGTTCTTGATTTCTGCAATCAATATCTTCACTCTTTTCTAACTGACATTGGATACCAAACATCGTGCCCATATACATCCCAATAAAATAGTACATCCGAAAGGAAACACCGCTACATTCTTGATGTGGCTTGCTCCTTACTTGTTCAGAGTGCGACTCCTCACACCTTTTGGGGCATGTTTGGTTGCAGGGTTGGCCCAACCCTGGTTACTATTCACAAGGGTACTTCCTCCTCACAGATTACTATTCACCCATCCCAACCCAGCCCAACCCAACCCTGCCCAACCCTGCAACCAAACATGCCCTTGGGGTGATGCTGTTCTCATTGCTACGTACCTAATAAATCGTATACCATCCGCCATCTTGGAAAAGTAGACACCATACTCTCTAGGCACCATACTCTTTGGCTATTTGCTCTTCTCAGACAAGAACTTGTTTCATGTTCCACCATAAATATTTAGGTGCATCTCCTTTGTTCACATTCATTCTGTCGGCCGTAATAAACTCTCTCCCCGTGCAATAAAGTGTCTTTGTAGGCTACTACATTATTCAGAAGGGGTACCGGTGTTATGACCTGTCACGTCGTCCTTACCATGTTAGTGCGGTTGTGACATTCTTTGATTCTACACCGTACTATTCCTCCTCTGGTTCTTGAGTTGTGTCTCCTAGTAACAAAGATATTATTGGTATCCCTAACCAACTCCTCAAAGTAGTCATCTGTCTCTGAACTCTATTGCCACGGATAATCTGCCATTTTGGTTAGTTTATTCCCATCAGATGGCATCCCTTATTCTTACGCTAATACCTGATCTCGAGGTATGTCAATACGAGAACACTAATGGGCTTGCACTTGAGGAAAATATATCTACAGGTGAACATGCCAATGAGGAGGAGATTCAAGAATCTCAAGATCATTTTGATCTACTTATAGCTCTCCAGAAAGGGAAACAAACATGTACACTACATCCCATTTTCAATCACGCGTCAATAAGGAGGATGTCTCCATAATACAAAACCTTCCCGACATGACTATTTGTAGTTACCGTTCCTTCTACTTATCATCATGCATTATTGGCTCCTGAGTGGAACACCGCTATGCATGAAGAAATGAAGACTCTTTTGTCCAGGGATATATGGTAGCTAGTTGATCCTCCAAAGGATGCAACTATCGTTGGTAGCCGGTGGATATTTACCACCAAACATCTCCGAGATGGTTTTGTGGAACGATATAAGGCTCGTCTGGTGGCCAAGGGGTACACATAAACATATGGTATTGATTATCTTGACACTTTTTCGCCAGTGGCTCGCTTCCCCACCATGCGTATTCTTATTTCTGTTGCAGTCCAACTCTCTTGGCCATTGTATTAACTTGATGCGAAAAATGCTTTCCTTTATGGTGATCTGCATGATGAAGTTTATATGCAGTAACCACATGGTTTCAAGACCAAGGTTGGGTATCATGTGTGCATGATCCACACATTAATATATGGTCTCAAATAAAGCACTAGAGCCTAATTTCAAAAACTAAATGATATTGTTTCCACGGTTGATTTTATTCGCTCTACTGCATATCATTCTCTATTTGTCAAGAAAATCGAGAAAGAGACTGTTGCAATATTAGTATAAGTTGATGACATAATCTTAATTGGGGATGATACTAGTGACATGGTATATACTAAAAGGTATCTTGCAGAACATTTTGTCACCAAAGATCTAGGAGAACTACATTATTTCTTGGGCATTGAAGTCGCAAGAAATACTGGTGGCCTGATTCTCTCACAGAGAAAATATGTTATCGATCTCTTAAATGAGACGGGAATGTTAAGGGCTAAGCCATCATCTATTCTTATGGACCCTAGTGCACGAATGCACAAAGGCTCACACTCACATGCGTATGCTGATGCAAAACAATACACATATCTGGTGGGAAAACTCTAGTATGTTGCCATTACTCAACCCGCTATATCTTTTGCTGTTAACTGAGCAAGTCAGTGCATGGCTAAATCATGCCAAGTGCACTGGGAGGCACTGCTGATGATTCTGAGATACATGAAATCTGCTTCAGGGAAAGGTCTATTGTTTACACATAGAAAGACAATTGATGTTTTGGCCTATTCTGATGCTGATTATGCAGGGTGTCTAATGACTGGAAGTCTACAACAGGTTGCTGCACCTATCTTGGGGGCAACCTAGTCACATGGAGAAGCAAGAAGCAAGCTTTTGTTTCTAGATCCAATGTAGAATCTACTATATATTTGGGGGAGTCTCGCTATTAATATATATTTCTCGACCCCCATTCCGAGATGCTTTTCATCCTCATATATAATAGTCGAGGTTGTCCCTGTGTGTCAACTTCACGGGGAAGGAAAGGTTTTGCTTTTGGGGACCCCTCTGACATCAGTCTAATTCGAGCGAAGATCTCCTTTCCCCTATAATGACGCCTATATATTCCGAATGAAGGACTCGGAATCAGATGTTAGATGGTGGCTCTATATAGGTACGAGTGGGGTTCCAACGTGGATGCGCTGTAAACGATGCGATAAGGCCCCTGAGAATAGTTAGCCTCGGGAGGGGAAAAGGTCGAATGCAGGCGGCAGCTACGAGTAGTGGTTCGAAAATAATATATAAAACGGGTAAGTAGGGGACGGAACGAATTATATATATAGGGCTATTACCGAAGTGATAGGTTGTCGAGGTAAATCAAAAAGTCGTTAGACCCAAGAATGAAACCGAATCTACGAGGAGGCTCGGCCGAATATATAGTAGTGGTGCTTCCAATTAATATATCGTGAGAGTTCCTGTCCTCGAAAGGAAAGGACGCCTACCACGAGATTGAGACTGCTGACGAGAGTTGCAGCGAGAATACATGACAATGTCCCAAGCTACAACAGAACTAATATGGATCAAATCGGTTATGCAGGACTTACACTTACCAGATCCAAGCCCTATGATAATGCGCTGTGACAATACTGTTGCAATGTTCATTGCAATTTATCCTACCTTCCATGAACGCACCAAAAATATGGAGGTAGACTACCATTATATGAGGGATATGATTCAAGAAGGAAACATCAAGACGGAGTCGATCACTTCAAAAGAACAAATATCGGATGTTTTCACCAAACTTCTTACTTAATCCTTATTCAATAAATGTATCCCCAAATTGAGCAGATGGATATCTATGCTCTAGTTTGAGGGAGAGTACTGGAATATTTAGGTTGTATGTACTTTTGTTTACATTTCGGGGGTGTAGATGTAATAGTTTCAGGAACCCTAGCCTCCCCTCTATATAAGGGAGAGCTATTCAATGAGAATTATATACCATTTTATTTCTATTTCAGTAATCTTAGACTATGGATATTCCGAGAGATTTATTTAAGCATTGCTGTGACAAGTTGATAATGAAGGATAACTAAGCTCCAGCTTGAGGGGAAACATTAGGGTTTGATTCCAATTTCTTCATGGGGGCTTTTATATTTTTTTGCTTCATTAGTGTCATCGTAACCCCTAGCCTCTTTCTATAAAAGGAGGTCTATGACTCACTATTTGTAGAAATCAATATTGCGGAAGCGAATCAAAGTAAGAACAAAATATAAATGAAGACGTTGATTTTACACGGAACCCTACTCCGAGCGGGATGAAACCACGGGAGAACCGCCTCAAAGGGTTAGATATTCTATTATGTTTCTCAAAGATTACATGGGATGTTGACTCCTTATATAGCCCTACCAATATAGCTAACTCCCGCCACTCGTCCATGTGGGACTAACAACTCCCTCATAGAGGCCCAACAACACAACTATCTCAATACTCCCTCTCAAGTTGGAGCATGAAATGCTCAACTTGGATAATACAACACACAAGCCAAATACAAATATCGATTGCATATTCTCACGCGACGCGTGCGATCAAGGGAATCTGCACCTTTTGTTGCTTGGTTCTTGAATGCTCTGGATATGGAAGTCTAAAACTGGATCTCTCCAGCAAAATTATTGTGAACACTGCCACCATATCATGATCTGAAAAGGACTTCAATCATGAAGCCACTGCAATGGGTCTCTCAATGAGAGCCTTAAACTGGGTCTATCCCACACTAGCTCAAAGAATGTGATCTCTACTATGGAGTTCTTATGGATCTCTCAGTATCAAGCCTCTATCATGGGTCTCTGTCATACATGGTCCACATGAAGATTTTGAGCTCAAATCAATAGTATGGGGACCTCTCAAATAAATGATCACATATGTACGCGACTCAAACAAAAAATAAGGAGGGAGGTCAAACTTTCCCCCATCTCCCATATCCATGTGGGAGATACAAACAAATAAGCAATCTCTTTTTTTTCCGACTTTTCTTTCTTCGTTTTTTGTACATTTTTTGTACGATACCCCTTTTTTATTCAAAAACTCACGGTCCTCCATCCCCTCCTTTTTTGAACTGGGTCCACTCCCTTTTTTTCTTGAATCAGTGAGGCCCTTGGGCCCAAAACCAGCCCCCTCTTCTTCTTCTTTATCAGCCTCTTTTCACCTTTTTTTTATTTTTGAACATTCCCCCTTTTTTCCTGAACAGCCTTGTTGGGGGGGGGGGTGCTTTTTTCCTCTCATATTGTAGCAATTCCCCCCTCATTTTTCCGTTCAAGCAGCAGTATAGTACATGGCCCCCTTCTTTTTCTATTTTTTCTTAATCCTCTCTTCCATTTGTCAGCCCATTTCATTTTTTTTCTGTCCGAAACATGCCCACTGTGTCTGGACAGAGGGTGGAAATAGGTCGGAAATAAAAGAACAGGGGCTGGGGAGAACAAAGTATGAGCATCAATCAGACTTTTTCTTTCCCTTTCGTTTCTAGGGCTCCTGCAGCAGAACCCATCAACGAATGGAGTCCGCAGCCGCTGCTAGTCATGGCTGAAGCCATACTTGGCTTCTGATTCACAGTGTGCTGCAACGGCTTTGAGTACCTGCTTTGCTGGAGAAGACCAGCGATGTGAGGAGGTGATGCCAAGGGCTGATGACAACTTGTGGGTATCGGCTGGTGTCTCATTGATGCCGGTTGGCTGCAGTGCAGCAGCCCCTCTGCTCGATGGATCCCAAGTGCTGCTTGAAGACACAGCGACATCTGCAACGCATTCCAGTCAGAACGGATGGGTGTTGCATCTGTAGTTCTATCTGCGATTAAATGCATATGAGATAGCTTGGGGCTGCAACATCGTCTGCGATGTGGGATGAGCAATCTCAGCATCAGCAAGGAGCCATTGGGGATGCAATTGGCATCTATTCGTGGTGACGGGTTCAAGAAGAACCCAAATTTTCTTCTCGATAGCATTCTCCATGGGGGCATTAGAGATCTAGGGTTCCGATGGGAACCCATCACGCATGATAGAATTGTGATCTGTGCGTCTTGGAGATGGTACAGAGGTGCGTCGGGGCACTGTGTGCATGGAGATTGTATGTTGAGAAGTGGTATGAAGATCTAGGGTTCTAGAAGGAATCGAACAAGAACATGATGAACCAAGAAACCATAATCTCCATAAAATTCAAAAAAAACGGGCCATATCTTCGTATATCGATGAACACGATCATGCTCTTTGATTCAAAAGAACGTATATAACAATCAATCTTGAAAATTGCGGAGAAAATGAATTCGTTGTTTTTCTCAAAGCCCTAAAGCTCTCTTATATAGGGGAAAAGCTCTATGGAAAGATTACATAAGATAGAATGGAGAAATAACAAATATAAATAAAAACCAAGAGATACACGAAGCTCAACACTTCCCTCAAGCTGGAGCATATATGTCTAACATGCTCAACTTGGAACATCATCGGTGAAAAGGACCCCTCGCAAGAGCTTTGGTAAACATGTCTGCAATATGATCACTTGAAGCAACACGTGAGGTTGAAATCAGCCCCTTCTGAAACAAATCACAAGTGTAGTGACAATCAACTTCAATATGTTTTGTTCTCTCATGAAAAGCTGGATTGTTAGCTATGAATAGTGCCGCGTGATTATCACATTTGAGGTGCATAGGAAGAGGCACCTCAATAGTTAAATCAGTCAGAACAGACTTGACCCACATCATTCTGTACTCCCTTGTGCCATAGCTCTATATTCGGATTCAACGTTGAACCGAGCAACAATTGTTTGTTTCCTACTTTTCCATGACACAGGTGAGCTACTAACGAATACAATGAGGCTTGAGGTGGACTTCTGGTCCTTGGGACACCCAACATAATCCGTATCTGCACATCCAGAGATGGTAAGAGACGTATCTCTTTTGAAAAGGAGACCTGCACATGGAGAGGACTTCAGATATCTCAAAATCATGTAAACTGCATCCATGTGAACTTGTCTAGGTTGCTCCATAAACTGGCTGATTCTGCTCACAACAAATGATATATCAGGCATGGTAATAGTAATATATAACAACTTCCCTACCGGCTCTCTGTATCTTCTTTTATCCACCTTTTTAGAGTCATCATCATAAAGCCTAGCATTAGGATCCATTGGTGTAGTTGCAGGCAGGTCTTCATCCTGTCATACCTGTCTCAGATAGCAGGTCTGTAACATACTTCATTTGCGTCATAACCATACCCTTCTGATTTCGTGCAAACTCCAAGCCAAGAAAGTAACGTAGTGTGCCAAGATCCTTGGTTACAAACTGTTGTCCAAGGAAATTTTTAGCTGCATGAATGCCATGTTCATCGCTGCCAGTAACGATGATATTATCAACACAAACTAGAATAACAACAGTATGTGTCTGAGTTCTCTTAATAAAAAGAGAATGATCTGCAGTAGATCTGACAAAAGCTGGTTCAATCACCTCTGAGAGCTTATGAAATCAAACCATCAGACTCAGTTTAAGGCCATATATAGCCTTGTGAAGATGACACACCATACTAGACTCCCCCTCAACAGTAAACCCTGGTGGCTGCTGCATGTAGACCTCCTCCTACAGATCACCATACAAGAATGCATTCTTCACATCTAATTGAAACAACGCCAGTCACGAACATGGAAGGCCGTATCGATATCGATATCGTTTCGATATCGTATCGATACGATATTTCGACGATATATCGCCGAAATATCGCCCATATCGACGAACCTTTGTGAAGAAAATGCCTGGAAATCGGGATATATCGCCATATCGGTGCCCATATCGGTCCCATGTCGATATCGATATATCGACGATATATAGTCGATATATCGCGATATTTCCTTCCATGGTCACGAACCACAACAACATCAATCAGAATCCTCAGTGTAGAGTGACGTGCAACATGAGAGAAAGTGTCTTGGTAATCCATCCCATAGGTTTGGTTGAACCCACGAGCAACCAACCTGCCTTATATCTATCCACAATGCCATCAAGACGATGTTTCACAGTAAAACCCACTTTCTGCCAACAACAGACGCACCTGGTGGAGCCTGTACAACACTTAATGTGCCACGAGATTGTTAAGCTGCCATTTCCTCCTCCATGGCCAGACGCCACTGGCTACTCTAAAACGCATCCTGATAGGTCCGTGGTATGTCCACAGCAGACAGTCCCACAACAAACCGCTAAAATCCTAGGAAAGACGGTCCAAGGACACATGTGAAGCAAGGGGATGCATAGTACATGCCCGCTTTTGTTTCTGAAGAGCAATAGAGACATCCAGATCGTCATTACGCGTAGAAGGTATATCATCCAAGCCGTCCTGTACCTCAGTCTGTTCATGCAAATCACCAGTGCCATTAGAAGAACTCAAATGTTTAAAACATACCTTGTGCGTGTTGGATGATGGAGGAGGCACATGAGCATGGGGCCGACGCTGGTAACATGCGGATAGAAAATAGGTGATGGTCATGGTCTCAAATTTCAGCGAAATTCGGTCCAATTTCTATCGAATATCGATATCCTGTTGAAATCGAAATTCGACCGAAATTGTTAGAGTATTTAGAGCATGCGTCACTTATGTAATAGGTCGGTAAATGGATCCCTCCAGGATCCATTTACCCCACCGCTGAGTTTAGTCCCACATCTACCAGTGGTGGGACTTGGAGGCTCTGAGGAGGCTATATAAGGAGCCCCAGACCTCCTGTAACCATTGAGAAAGTGCAATGCAGAACCCGGCCCTTTGAGGCCTTCTCCCGTGGTTTCATCCCGCTCCTTACGGAGTAAGGTTCTACGTAAATCCCACTGTTCTTATCTTTTTCCATGTTTTTGCTTCCGCTTCCGATTTTCTAACATGGTATCAGAGCGGGTTCGATCTCGAGGAAATATTCTTGAAGATTTATCTTGTTCGTGTTTTCGAGATTCGATTTTGATGAAAATTCGTATATTTGGGATTATTCAATTTCATGTTCTAGTGATATCAGTCCCATATCTTGGGGTTTCAAACCCTAGAGTCTCGAGGCACGCATCTCCTTCCAGTTAGGCATCGCGCTGAGATCTCTAAGGCGCGCGAGCCCTAACTCCAGAATTCCACGTTGCGCGGGCGATCTCCTGCCACGCAGAAGGGCTACCCTCCATCCCGCGAAGTCCAGGTCGCAGCTTCACACAGGCCTGGCGAAGTCACATCCAGGCGGTGAGCCCTAGAAGAAGAATCACCAGGTCGCAGGCGGCATGCACTTTCCCAGGCACAAGGCGGCTCCTCCTTCGAGCATGTGACACTCTCCTCTAGCGCCTCCAGATCTCATGGCACCGCAAGGAGCCCCCAGGCGGAGCCCCTTCTCCGCGCGCGCCCGCAACTTCTCCCCGCACGTGCTCCCGGCCTTCCTCTCCTTTTCAGCCCGCGATTCCATCGGGCCACGCGACTCCATCGGGGCAGCATCGATGCCCCTCTTCAGCTCGCTTGCGGCACAGGCGGCAGATGAAGATCCCCAATGTGGGCGGCGGGCGATCGAAAGAAAGGGGTGGTTTCCCAGTAACCCTAAGGGCCCCGCGGCCTTAAAAAAATTATTATGTTTCTCTGCCTCTTTATTGGGCCTATTGGGCCATGTATTACTTTAAAAAAAGGAAGAAGGGAGAGAGAGGCTGCTAGTAAAAAAGAAGAAGAAGAATGAGGAGTGTTTGGGCCCAAGTGGGTCGTATCTTTTGTTAACAAAAAAAGAAAACAAAAAAAGGAAAAAGAGGCGCGTATAAAAAAAAGCCGTACACAAGTTGAAAAAAAAGATTTGCGAAAGCCGTAAAAAATGTTGTCACGGCTTATTAAAAAAATTGCAAAAGGGGGAAAATGCAAGAAAAGTCAAAAAATTATCGGCTTATTAAAAAAAATGAAGAAAAGCCGCAAGAAATTTTGGAATATTCATGTTTATCACCATATTTATGTATTATCTTATCTTCTCCCAACGTGGTCAACAATGTCATTCCGACCAGCATGGGAGAAAGGGGGAGTATATATAGAGTCACATGTCTTGTTCTAAGATTCAGATATCAGATTCTCCAGACTGGTCAGATTGTTCAGACTATACAATTTTCAGATTCAGACTCAATGACGACGCATGTCAATCATTTGTCATTCTTGTTGGTCGGTCAGAGTTCTCATGTAAGCCATAGGGACTCCAGAGCAGAGGACCATTCCCTATGCCATTGAGGGCAAGGGTTTTCATGTGGTATCATAGGGACTCCAGAGTAGAGTACCATTCTCCGAGCCAGGTGGGAGAGATCCAGTTTTACACTCCAGCCCGTTCGTCCTCCTCACATGCACGCCATGAGAAGCAACGTCCTCGACTGCAGCAGTTGTGCTCATTGGGTTGATATTGTCTGTAGTGTCATGTATTGTGAGTTGAGTTTCTTTCTGTTTGTCCAAGCTGAGCATTACATGCTCCAGCTTGAGGGGGAGTGTTAGAGTATTTAGAGCATGCGTCACTTATGTAATAGGTGGGTAAATGGATCCCTCTAGGATCCATTTACCCCACCACAGAGTTTAGTCCCACATCTACCAGTGGTGGGACTTGGAGGCTCTGAGGAGGCTATATAAGGAGCCCCAGACCTCCTGTAACCATTGAGAAAGTGCAATGCAGAACCCGGCCCTTTGAGGCCTTCTCCCGTGGTTTCATCCCGCTCCTTACGGGGTAGGGTTCCACGTAAATCCCGGCGTTCTTATATTTTTCCATGTTTTTGCTTCCGCTTCCGAATTTCTAACAGAAATGGTTGAAATGATCGAAATATGGGGGGCCCTAGTACAAAAAATGATCGAAATGACTGAAATTTCGGTCGAAGTTCGATCGAAATTCCGTTTCGATCAGTCACCAAAATTGTGACCGAAACCGACATTTAGGGCCTTGGTGATGGTGGAGGTGGCGGTGTAGGTGGTGAAGAAGGTGGCGGTGGTGGTGACGGTGTACTGGAGATCGGAGGTATATGCATATAGATCTCTTCCCCATCCTCTGAAGGAATGAGCTTGTCATCTGTGGGAGAAAAATACATAATGGACTCAAAGAATGTGACATCAGAACTGACGTAGTACCTTCGTCGATCCGGGTCGAAACAACGATATCCCTTTTGGGTCTTGGAATACCCAACAAACACACATTTAACATCTCTGGGAGAGAGCTTGTCAAGACCAGGAGACATCTGATGAACAAAAGCTACTGAACCGAAAACACGAGGCGTAAGTGAGAAAGATCCGTCTCGAGAAACACAATCAAGAACGAGATTTTTTCCCCCAAAACAGAAGAAGGCATTCGATTTACCAGGTAGCAAGCGGTTAGAACCACATCCCCCTAGTATGAATGAGGGCTACGACTCTGAATCAAAAGAGTCCAAGTAACGTCCAAAAGATGGCGGTGTTTTCGTCCAACCCATTCTGTTGAGAATTATACGCAGGATGTTTGATGAACAATACCATGGGATCTGAGAAATAGAGAAAACTAAGTACCACAAAACTCTAGTGAAACTTGACTTTTGCTGAAAAATGTTCCTTATTTCATTAATGAAAGACTGAATAACAGGACCATCATCGGACTTGTTCTCAAGAAGAAAAAATCCAAGACAACCTTGAAAACTCATCAACTGCAACAATATAGAACTCGTATCCCTGATGATCTGGGATACGACTAGGACCCCCAATATCAAAATGAATTAACTCAAACAGACAATGATTACTCCGACCCTGACGACTTTGAAAGGTAGAGCGATGATGCTTCCCAAGCTGGCAGGCCTCGCACTGAAAGGTAGAGCGAGGAGAAATCTGTGGAAGAACGTGGCACAACTTTTGCAGAGGAAGATGACCAAATCGAAGATGCCACATCCATGGAGAGACATATTAAGTGCGAAGAGAAAGATGCACCAGCATAAGGCGATTGCACTAGTCTGTAGAGATCCCCTTGCTCACGACCAGTTCCAATCACCCTGCCCGTTAGTTTATCCTGAAACACAAGAGTAGGAAGATCAAATATGGCATGGCAATGTAAATCCTTGGTGATTTGACTAATCGAAAGTAGATTCATAAAAAATTCAGGAGCGTAAAGAACATTCTAAAGCCTCATTGTGGGGGTCAACTGCACCTCTCCTTGACCAGTGATGGGAGAGTGTGTCCCATCTGCTATCATAACAGATCGTCCAGGCTGAGTCGGACGAAAAACACTAAGCTGACCTCTGTCACCACAGAGATGGTGGGATGCTCCTGAATCCATGATCCATTCTGACAAGTTTGTGCTGTAGCAATTGGTAAAGGCATATGCTATACCTGATGTAGACGCTGATGCTGAGGCTGCCACCTCTGATGATCCTAAAAGAGAGCTGGTTGACCCAGCAGTAGGCATAATCTCTCAGAGTCGCGCCACAAGGTCATCAAATCTCTGATCAGTAACAGATAAAGAACTGCTAGCCTGCTCTGCCACTCGTGCTGAAGCTGGGAACCCATGCTTGTAATAGCATGTCTCCTCAGAATGTCTTAGCCTGTGACAGTAAGTACATGGCTGATGAGGGGGCCGACTACCCCCTCCCCTGCCACAGCCACCTCGACCACGAAACTGAGTAGAGTTTCCCCTACCACGGGATGCTGCCGTGGTTGAGGATGCCTGAGATCATGGCCTTAAATATCGGCAATATGTCAGCGACATATCAACGAAATGTCCGTATCACCAAGTCACGGATGTCGATAGGGGGTATATATCTATTTCTAGGATATCACCAATGTGTCGACAATATATCACCATGTCACCAATACGCAATATGGTGAAAATTCCTCTTCTTTTAATATATTTTGCAAGACATGGGTAAGTATTAGTCACATATCTCCGTCATTTCTCATTTTGCACTTCCGATTTTGCACAGTAAGCATTTGCAAAGGGAATCATTATGAGTGATGTCAACAATGACCGTCCAGTGAACATTTGATATTTAAGGTTACGGATATCATCGATATTTGAGGCCAAGCCTGAGATGGCTGAGTACCACCGGAAGATATAGAGAGCCTACTCAACCCGCGATAGGCCTCTTCCATCGGGGTATAGTGGCATCAGTAAGAAGCTATGCTCTAGCCACATCATACTCTGGATCCAGTGCCGCTAGAAAGATCCCCGTCACCACGGAATCCCTGTAGCCTCGAGTTGCTCTAGTGTGGCTGTTAAGGGAATATAACCTTGTAACTTCTCAAACATACCCCTTAGAGAAGTGTAAAGGGTATGGAGGGGACGACCATTTTGCTTTGAAGTGAAGATGTCATGCTGGAGTTGCAGAATTTTCGACTCATTCTTTGCCAGGGAATATGTAGCGTCGAGAATGTCCCACATAGCCTTTGCTGTGGACTGACTCGAAATGTCATTGGCTATCTCCATGGATACTATTCTCGAAAGGTATACTCGTGCATGAGCATCATCTGCCTCCCATGAGGCGTTAGCCCCAGTTTTGTCGATCGGCTTCCCCTGTGTGAGGATATGCTTCTTGCCATTACATTGCATTAAACTCATGAACTGCATGGCCCACAGTTCATAATTTATACCATCCATCTTCACAATAGGTGCTGGACCTTTGAAGGCACCCAGTGATGGAATATCTACTTTATTATCTGTCACGATGACAACAATCTCGCAAAATTGGGGTCAAAAACTGGACAAGGAATGTCTACACGGACATATAAGAAGGTGGTTGTGGGTGTAGACTCATACCACAACCATTTCCATTCTTTGAAAAACTCCTTTGGACGGCTAGGGTATTTTAGATAATCGAGTTACACCCTAGGGGACCAAACACGGAGCCAAACTGCAAGCTTGCAGTGTTGCACATGCACACACGGAAGCACTGGCACCGCTGGGACTACACGTAGATGCACGAGGAGCACTGGGGTTGTGCGTATGAGCGCGAGCAACGCTGGGATTGCGCGCTAGGACACGAGCACCGCTGGAGCGCGAGCGGCTCGCGCAAGCTGTGAAGGTACGCGGATGGGGTCACGGGTCAGCATGTGGAGCAGCGGCTAGAATCACGTGCAGGGGCGCTGCGCGGCTGGAGATGAAGTACGCGACGACAATGACGCGTGTGGGATGAAGCACATGGCTGCGACGACGCATGGGGTTTTTGGTGGGGACGAGATTTAGGGTACAGGCTCCGGTCGAGGACCGTCACTCTGTTACCATGTGGAGAAAATGAATTCGTTGTTATTCTCAAAACCTTAGAGCTCTCTTATATAGGAGAAAAGCTATATGGGAAAATTACATAAGATAGAATGGAGAAATAACATATATAAATAAAGACCAAGAGATACATGGATCTCAACAAAAATAAAATCGAATCTCCCAAAAAAATGACTTGCTATGCTACCATGTAGAAAATAATATTATGGAAGCGAATCAAAGTAAAAACAAAATATAAATAAAGACTTTGATTTTACGTGGAAACCTACTCCGTTAGGAGCGGGATGAAACCACGAGAGAACTGCCTCAAACGACTAGGTATTTTAGTATGTTTCTCAAAGGTTACATGAGATGTGTGGCTCCGTATATAGCCCCACCAATATGACAAGTCCCACCACTCATACATGTGAGACTAACTCCCTTATAGAGGCCCAACACAACTATCTCAACACTACAATATATCAAGTATTACTTTCCACAAAAACCAATGGCCAATCCCGTTTTTGCCTGTTGAAAAAATTGAAAACATGTATTACCATCTGTTGGAGAGAATGAGAAGATATTTATTCCGAAGAACGCTAGGCTCTCTTATATAGAGAAAGCCTATGGGTAAATTACATAAGATGGAGCAAGGAAAATAACCATAACAGAAAAAACATAAATTCTAGAAATATCTCCACACTCTCTCTCAAGATGGAGCATAGATGCCAATCATGCTCAGCTTGGAAGAACACTTCTGGAATGGCCCTTTGAGCAATGGCTTGGTAAAGATGGCTGCAGTCTGGTCTCTTGAACTGACATGGGAAGTAGAAATCAAGCCCTTTTGAATCATATCTCTGGTATAGGGGCATAACTCAATATGTTTTGTTCTTTCGTGAAACGCAGGACTATTAGCAATAAATAATGCTGCTTCATTGCCACATTGTAATTGCATGGGTAGAGGTACATCTATATGCAGATCTTCTAACACAACTCGAACCCACATCATCTCTGTACTTGCCTGTGCCATGGCCCTGTACTTAGATTCAACACTAGATTTAGCCACCACTGTTTGTTTCATGCTTTTCCAAGAAACCAAAGAGCTGCCAACAAACACTGCAAAACCTGAAGTAGACTTTCGATCCTTGGGGCATCCTGCATAATCCGTATCAGCACATGCAGAAACAAAGATACTTGTTTCTTTCTTGAACAAAAGTCCTGCACCTGGATACGACTTTAGATATCTCAGTATCATGTATACGGCATCCATGTGTACTTGTCTGGGTTGTTCAATGAACTGACTCACCCGACTTACTGCAAAAACGATGTTAGGTCTAGTGATAGTAATATAGAGAAGCTTTCCCGCCACCTCTCTATGTCTTCTCCTGTCAACATCCTCTGTATCATCTTCATATAATTTCATACTAGGATCCATGGGAGTAGTCGAGGGTCGACAACCGATCATGCCCGTCTCAACGAACATGTCTGTAATATACTTCCTTTGGGTCATCACAAGACCTTGCACATTCCTAGCAAATTCCAACCCTAGAAAATATCGTAGGGTACCAAGATCCTTAGTCAAAAACTGATGGCCTAGAAATGCTTTTGCCATCTTTATCCCCTGCATATCATCTCCCGTAATAAGCATATCATCAACATATACCGTGATAACAACGGTACCTCCGGGGGCCTTCTGGACAAATAAAGAATGATCAACATTTGATCTTTTCAACCCTTGATTCTGAATTAGATCGGAAAGCTTATGAAACAACGTCCGCAGGCTTTGTTTAAGATCATATATGACCTTGTGAAGTCTACACACCATCTGACACTCTCCCTCAGCAGCAAACCCCGGAGGCTGCTGCATGTAGACTTCTTCCTGCAGATCCCCATACAAAAAGGCATTCTTAACATCAAGTTGAAACAAGGGCCAATCACGTACCACAACAACTGAAAAAAAGACACATAGAGTGGAATGTCGTGCAACTGGAGAAAAAATGTCCATATAATCTACGCCATAGGTTTGAGTGAACTCACATGCCACTAGCCTTGCTTTGTAATGATCAAGGCTGCTGTTTGCATGATATTTGACAGTAAATACCCATTTACAACTGACAACAGAAGCTCCTGGGGGAGCAGCAACCAAGCTCCATGTACCGCAAGCTCGCAGAGCAGCCATCTCCTCCTCCATGGTTGAACGTCAACAACTCTCCTTTAGCACTTCCTGATAATAACGTGGTATCTCCACGGTAGATAAGGCCACAACAAACCTCTAAAAATGAGTGTCAAAAAAAAACAAACCTCTAAAAATCACCAGTGAGATGATGGAATGAAACCTGTGAAGTAAGTGGATAGGATGCACAAGTCCGCTTCGGCTTCCGTAAGGCAATAGGTATATCCAAATCATCAACAATACTCGTCGGTATGCTATTCTCCTGCAAAGATCCCTGCACTTTGCGGTCAAGATTGATTCCTTAAGACGACTGCTGTTGACCTTCAAGAAGGATGTCGCCAGGAGGCGGCGGGCAGTCAAGGCAGAGGTTGAGGCTGGGATAAGCAGGTTGGATGGGTTAGATGATGACCGGGGACTGACTCCGGAGGAGGTGGAGGAGAGGGCTGCGTGGCTAGAGGTGGTGCTTCGGGAGGACAAGAAGGAAGAGGTTTATTAGCGGCAGAGATCCAAGCAGAAGTGGCTAAGGGAGTGTGACGCCAACACGCGTTTCTTTCATTCTGTGGCATCCGGTAGGAGGAGGCGGAGTTTCTTGCATGAGGTGGAGGTGGAGGGGAAAAGGGTGTCGGGCGAGAGGAACATTGGGGTCGCCCTTCGGGAGCACTTTGTGAGGGCGTCGAGGAGAGGGAGGGAGGAGTTTGGGTAGGGCTGGACGGGCCGGGGGGTCGAGTCGTTGAGTAGAACCCAGGTGGATTCGTTACTGGCTGAGTTCATGGAGGGAGAGGTGCACAGGGCGGTTTGGGACCTGAATGCGGATGAGGCTCCTGGCCCGGATGGCTTCTCTGTATCATTTTACCGGGAGTTCTGGGATCTGCTGAAGGGTGACATTTTGGAGGTTCAAACGGAGTTCAGGGGCGACAACCGAGGTTTTGAGAAGATTAACAGGGCCTTGGTATTTTTGCTGCCAAAGAAGGAGACCCCGGTTGGGGTTGGGGACTACAAGCCGATTTCTATTTCCAGTGGCATTTATCTCATTGTTGCCAAGGTGCTCGCGAGCAGGCTTAGGGCCGTCTTGGGCTCTGTGGTCTTACCGGCTCAATCTGCGTTCATCCCGGGTCGGTGTATGACAGATGGCATTGTGACCGCCTCGGAGATCTGTCGTGAGTGGAAGAGGTCTGCAAAGAAGGGGACTGTTTGGAAGATTGACTACGCCAAGGCCTACGACCGTGTCAGTTGGAGATTCCTGTGGACAACGTTGCAGAAAAGGGGATTTCCGAAGGAATGGGTTGAATAGATTAAGAGATGTGTAACCACTAGCTCCTGCTCTGTGTTGGTCAACGGGAGGCCGGAGGATGGTTGATTTCAACCACAGAGAGGAGTGCGGCAAGGTTGCCCCTTAGTCCCCTTGCTTTTTGTGTTGGTTGCGGATTGTCTTGCAGTCTTGTTTCAGCAGGCGGATGGGGAGAGCTGGTGTGAGGGCTTCAAGATGGGGGACATCTCCATCCCGATTTTACAATATGCGGATGACACACTGGTCTTCCTGAGGGGGGACAGAGGAGCAGAATCACAATGCGACTACTTTGGTGGATGTGTTTGGCCGCCTCTCAGGCTTGTAGATTAACCGACAGAAGTCGGTCCTAGTTCCTATGGGGATGGATGGCGAGGAAAGCAACAGGTTGGCGGCATGGGCTGGATGCCCTCTGGGGAGATTACCGATAACTTATCTTGGGTTACCACTGGTTGAAGGTAGACTGAGGAAGTCCGATTGGGACTGTGTTCTGCGGAGAATGGAGGAGCGGTTGGAAGGGTGGAAGGCTACCACTCTGTCCAAGGGTGGGAAGCTTACTTTGCTGAAGCATGTTCTCTCAGCCATTCCGATCTTTTTCTTCTCGACGAGGAGAATGTCGGCGGGTGTTAGAAGGAAGGTGGAATCTTTGATGAGATCTTTTTTCTAGTCAGATGGAAGGCAGACAACGAGGGGATTGCACCTGGTGGCCTGGAAGGATATCGCGGTGCCCGTTTCGGAGGGGGGCCTTGATATAGGGGATGCAGATTCAATGAACATGGCCTTGTTAGCCAAGTGGGTGGTACGCATTTGGGGTCCATCCGACTCGCCGGTGTTGCAGTTGCTCAGGGAGATTTATGGTATCACGCGGAGTTGGTGGCTGGGAGGAAGCATCACGAGTCCTCGTTGTGGAGTGGGATCCGTGCCGTGATTCCTGGGCTCAGGTCTTCTCTTCGACCGAAGTTGGGGAATGGTCTCTGTTTTCGTTTATGGCAGGATGACTGGACGAGGGAGGGGGCATTGGCCACTCAGTTTCCTAGGTTGATGGCATTAGCCGTTGACAGGGGGACGCGGTGGCAGAGGTGGCTGAATCGAGGTCGTGGGCGCCGAGGTTCCTTGCTGTTCTCTCGGATCAGAGGATGGAGGAGGAGTTTTTGCGGTTGCTATCAGAGATTCCCCTGGTCGAGGAGATGTCGGCTGACCCGATCATTTTGTGTGGGAAGACGGTACTTCTCGGTGAAGAAAGCATACAGGAGGCTGACTGCTGGGATGGTGGAGCGAGACGAAGATCTATGTGCTGACTTGAAGGTGATTTGGGCGGCCAAGATTCCTACTCGGGTTAAGGTCTTTCTTTGGTGTCTAAGAAGAGACCGGATATGTGACAAAGTGAGAAGAGGCAGACTGCTGGGTGCGATGGATACGAAGTGTGACAGATGTGAGGACAGTGTGGAGGATGCAGACCACATCTTCTTTGGCTGCAGGTCTTCGGTCAGTGTGTGGAAGTCATTGGGGCTCCCGTGGGTTCGGGCATCCGATGCGGAGCATTTTTGGAGATCTATTCAGGCGGTTGGTCTTGGGTCATCCGGCGATGTCTCCAAGCCATTTGCCGCGCTCTGGGCTATTTGGCTTGGCATGAACGATACAATTTTCAAGGGACATCAGTTTTACTTTGAAAATGTACTTGCTAAATGTAATGCCTTGTACAATTTCTGGATTTTCAATTGATGTAACCCCTCGCTTATTAATGAATGCGTTGGTGTGGTGACTCCCGCCTTGGGAGGGCACCCCCGTCTTTCTTAGTAAAAAAAAGATCCCTGCACTTGCACATTTTCAACCCCATTGTTAGTAATATCACATGGACAAACCTGAGGCATGGTGGATGAAGGACCACTTCTGTAAGCACGGACAGAACGACGGGTATTAAATCTCGGTAAAGGTGGCACTAGTGGTTGTGGAGGCGGTGATGGCGGTGATGGTGGTGGTGGTGGTGGAGCAGTAAGAGTTGGCATGGGAACAGACTGACTCAGAGGCGGAAGTGGCACATAAACCTCATCATCAGTAGTAGAGGAAGTCAACCCGCCGCCTGCAGGCGAGAAATACATCACATACTCAAAGAAGGTGACATCGACACTGACATAATATTTCATGTTTAAAGGGGACACTGACATAATATTTCATGTTTACAGGGTCAGCATCTGTAACCTTTTTGAGTACGAGAGTACCCAACAAACACACACTTGACAGCCCTATGTGAGAGCTTGTCAAGTCCTGGAGAAAGCTAATGAACGAAAGCGACAGAGCCAAAGACACGAGGAGTTAGGGAGAACAAGTCCTTATCAGGAAAGGCAATAGAAAGAGGAACTTTCTCACCTAAGACAGATGATGGCATACGATTCACCAGATAACATGCCATAAGGATATCATCACCCCAAAAAGACACGGGAATACAACTCTGGATAAGTAAAGTTCGAGTGATATTATCAAGAAGATGACGATGTTTTCTCTCAGCAACACCATTTTGTTGAGACGTGTAAGCACAAGTCGTTTGATGGATAATGCTGCGAGACAAGAAGAATTGTGAAAGAGCACGAGTGCAAAACTCCAAGGCATTATCCGTACGTACAATTTTCACAGTAGAAGAAAAACATTCTGAACTTCATTTATAAGATTTTTGATTACACCTGCTTCAGATTTATTCTTTAACAAAAACACCCATGGCAATATAGAGAAATCATCAACCATGACTATGTAAAACATGTGTCCCTGGTGATCAGGAACACGACTCAGACCCCAAATGTCAACATGCAATAACTTGAAAGAGGAGCTACTGCTCTGAGACTGACGACTAGGGGAAGTAGATCTGTGATGCTTTCCCAACTGACACGCTTCGCACTGAAAAGAAGAATTCGGTGAAATCTGGGGCAAGATATGACACAACTTCTGAAGAGGGAGATGACCAAAACGTAGATGCCAAGTAAAAGGAGAGGTTGTTCCACTGGACTGAGATGAGACACCATCATAAGGAGTTCAGACCAATCGATAGAGACCATCCTGCTCACAACCACAACCAATCACCCTGCTCGTAAGAATGTCTGAAAAATAAGAGACATTGGATCAAAAATAACGCGACAGTGCAAATCCTTCGTAATCTAGATAGTAAGTTCATTGAAAAATCTGGAGCATGCAAGACATTCTGTAGATGCATAGAAGGCTTTAAAGTGATCTCCCCCTATCCAATGATGGGGGAATGGGTCCCATATGCAATCACGACAGATCTCCCTAGCTGAACCTCCCTGTACGATGTAAGTTTATCTTTGTCTCGACAAAGATGATGTGTCGCACCGGAGTCCATAATCCATTCTGAAACTTCAGAACCATGACATGAAGTAAAGGCATAAGCACTACATGATGTGTTAGCAAGTGCTGACGTACTGGCAGAAGTTGAAGCTGCTATATCCGAGTGACTTCCTGGAGAGTCGGTAGAGGCAGGAGGCATGATATCTCGGAGTCTGGCAACAAGATCCTCAAACCGCTGGTCTGAAGTAGATGGTTGTGGAGACGCACCGTGCTCGGCTAGACGGGCCGATGCAGGAAAACCATGCTTAGAATAACATGTATCCTCCGTATGACCAGTACGGTGACAAAAGGTGCAGGGCTGACGAAAGCGGCCACCTCGACCACGAGGTCCACGACCACATAAAGAAGAAGAGGCTCCTCTGCCTCTAGAAGCTGCCATCACCGAAGGGGGTGGAGTAGTAGCAGCAGACGAGATTGTAATTCTGCTAAGCCTTCGATACACTTCATCCATTGGAGGAATAGTAGCATCTTCCAGAATCTGTGAGCGAGCCACATCATATTCCGGGTCAAGCGCCGCTAGTAAGACCCCCACCATTGTAGCATTTCGAAATGTCTTATGTTGCTCCGGAGTCGCCAAGGGGAATGATGCTATAGAGTTTCTCAAACATCCTCCGCAAGGATGTATATAACGAATGCAGAGGGCGACCATTCTACTTGACCGTAAACATATCATGCGGCAGTTGGAGAATCTTGGTCTCATTTCTCATCCGCGAGTATGTCGCCGCAAGGATGTCCCACATTGCCTTAGTAGTGGGCTGATGGAGTACATCATTAGCAATCTCCACCGTCAGTGTGCCTGAAAGCCAGACTTTGGCATACGAATCATCAACCTCCCATGAGGCATAAACCCCAGTTTTCTCTGCCGGCTCATCTTCGGTAAGGATGTGCTTCTTACCGTTTGACTTCATGAGACTCATGAACTGCATCGCCTAGAGCTCGTAATTCGTCCCATCCATCTTGACTATAGGCGCTGGACCTTTGAAAGCGCCTATGGAGGGCATGTCAACTTTGTTTTCTGACATTGATGCCGGAGACGGAGAACTAGGGTTTGTAGACCAAGGAACATATGTCTACATAAACATCCAAGGATTTGAGTGCATATGTAGACCTATGCACTTAAAGTCTTAAATCCATAGGTGATGAGAGAGAGGAGGGGACAAGGTAGAGGGTGGGGGGATGGGGTAGAGGTTAGAGGGGGCGGCGGCTAGAGGGTGGCGGGCCGGCGGCTTAGATGCTGGCGGCGAGAGGGCGGCGGGGCCGGCGGCGAGAGGAAGGTGGCGGCGGGGGTTGGCGGTGTCGGCGAGATGAGAGAGAGAAGGTGGAGGCACCGGCGAGAGAAGAGGAGATGGCGACTAGGGTTAAGGTGGTGGCTTTGATACCATGTTGGAGAGAATGAGAAGATATTTATTCCAAAGAACCCTAGGCTCTCTTATATAGAGAAAGCCTATGGGTAAATTACATAAGATGGAATGAGAAAAATAAACATAATCCCGAGACAAGCAAGACTGGTAATAAGAAAGTAGGCGGGGAGGGTGACAACCACAACACACTGTCTTGTTCCAAGGGCTAGACAAGAGGGGGGCTCATGCTGTCGTTGTTAGGCTTTCCACTCCGGAAGTGGAAAGCGACATATGGATAGTGAAAATAGGCTTCGTCCCGCACCGGAGATAGCCTCTATCAATAATCTAAGTCATCTGTCCATTCTCGCGGCTCTATCAAATATGCTGAAATCCTGATAATGACGCTGTCAGGAAGTCTCTCTTGGGTGCAAAGTCTAAATGCAAATCCTGCTTGATGATGCCCCATAGTCATGCTCTGATCATTAATCTAGAAATATCTCCACACCATTAGTAGATTTCTAGCTTCCTTCAATTCAACAATAATAATAAATACTAGAATCAATACAATCAGAAATTGTTCCTGACACAAAATTAGATGTAAAACCTGATCGCTCTTTTTGTTTTTCAGGGTACGGGAGGTAAAAGCATATACGGGAGAACTTTCAAGGATGAAAATTTCCAGTGTAAATGAATAATGACCACATAACATTCATTTTCTCTTTTATTTCTATGCATCCATTTAAGATTCTTTTTTTGCAGTGGTACATGTGGGCCCGGGAGTTGTTAGTATGGCAAATGCTGGACCCAACACAAACGGAAGTCAGTTCTTTATCTGCACGGTTAAGGTTGGTTTGATTCAGATGCTATACGAAAAAGATATTTTTACTCATTGTTTTAGCTCAAAGTGGGCCCTCTTACAAAAAAAATGTGGTTCTAGGACAAAATTATATTTCTATAATTAAAAATTACTTTTTTGTTCATTTTAAACCTTTCCCTTTCTGCGTTGGCTCTTGAAAATTATAAATGTTTCTCCGAGACTGAAAAATGGCATGCCCCGCAGCATGCATGATGGAATCCTATAATTACGTGGAAATGGATAACACTTATAATATTCAAAGACGAAAAAAAAAAATTCTTTCTTCTTATGTTCAGTGGATTAGGGAATTAGATACAGTTAATAGTCCCCGTTTCTACATATGCATCAGTGCCTTTTATCATTCGGATATCTAGAATTATCTTTTAATAAGTATGATGAGTATCAAGTCCTTGTTTTTTCTATTTATAATGAGTACCAACTTTTGCCCCGCTCGGTTGTTGTGCGGGTTTTTTTTTCTCTTGCTTTTGTCTGGTCCCCTGTGTATGTTTTTAGATTTTTTACTCCCAATAAAGTTGGGGTGAACACCACTGCGTGTATCCCCCGAAGTTTTTAGACTTCGAAAAAAAGAGTACCAACTTAATGACAAGGTTCAAAATCTTCGACCTCTTCACAACCCAATTTAGACCCAAGTTTAAAAACAATCACCTTTTTTTCGTGCAATCTAACTTAGGTGTCATATAAGCAACTCAAGAACATCAATAATCTCACAAAAGGTGAGACTCTAGACACATTAATCTTCTACTTAAATATTATTGTAAGTATCTCAATGAGTCTAAGTTTCAATTAAGCTACCAACAAAGCTTATCTAGTCTCAATCATGGCCTCAAATTTCAGCAAAATTCGGTCGAATTTCTGTAGAATATCAATATCCTGTCGAAATTGAAATTCGACCGAAATGGCGAAATATGGGGCCCCAAAAAAAATGGCCGAAATTTCAATCAAAATTCGACCGAAACTCGATCGAAATTCCGTTTCGATCAGTCACCCGAAATGGTGACCGAAACCGACATTTAGGGCCTTGGTCTCAATATAATCGATTGTAATGCCAATAATTCAGCTCATTGAGGAATTAATCCTATCTACATGATTAAAATAAAAAATATATAAAAATAGATAATATAAATTGAGTCAAGTGGGGGGAATATGTAATACGGAGTGACAAGCTCACTCGATTCTGTCGATATTTGATGCAATATTAATCCTAACATAGGCTGCATACAATGGAATGTGCTTTTGGTGTATGCATTTGACATCATGGGAAAAATGGCATTCCATGTATATATTTATAATACACATGGTGGGTGATGACACACAATTGGGGTATTGCATTGGTGCAGTACATGAACTTATTCGGTATAGCCCGAGGTTCGAAATCTTGATCTCGATTTCATTTCGACCAACCTCCCACAATCGAAATTTCGGGAAATTTCGACCATTTCAGTGGAAATGTCGAAAATAGCTCAAAAAGATCTTTTTTGACTATTTTTTCACAAATTAAGATCTTCCAAGTTATTACAACAATAAATAACTTACCAACACATACTTATATCACACATATCGTTCATCTATACCCCTTATATCGGTCATATAACTGTTAATGCTGATTCTTGGCTGATACATATTAAAAATGGATATCATCCAAGTTCTTAAAACTACATCAGCTTACAAATGCACTCTTTCTCTTACCCATACGCCTTATATCATACATATCGGACATGTCGTTGAGTTGGCTAATCGATATTGGAAATGGAAATCGAAATAACTAAGTTAACAACACTTAGAACACATCTTTTGTTCATAAAATAGACGAGACATTTTATTCTAAAATGTAGATAATGATTAATGAGACAATGTTTTGTTCATAAAATAACTATCGTGGACAAAAATCTAGTGAATTACATAATTAGTTACAATAAATATGCATCTATTTACGAAAATAAATGACAAACGGAATCAAACGAACAAGCTATATCGGATATCTAAAAGCTATAGAATCGTTTCATCTCCATTGCCAAAACCCAAAGAGCGTGAAGCTCTCCAAGTTGAAGAATTGTCGTATGCATCGCCATGCCGTTTATATACATAGGGTATCGATGAAATTTTTCCAATATTGATCAAAATACGAGAAATTTTGTACTGAAAATCATGAATTTCGACCGATATAGGTCGATATGTCAAAATATCATTGATTTTTCAACCCATCTTGGTTGAAATCCAGGGAATCGATATAGAGGGGAGTTTCGATGCCTAACCCCGGTCGGAATCAAAATTTCGATGAAATTTTGCTGAAATTTCGTGAAATCTCAATCATTGGTATAACCTGAATTAGTAAGTACCTTTTGGAATACAAATGTTCTTTCAAATATGATTGGTTGGATGTGTTGAGACAAGAAATGAAGCTCACTCTTTACACTTAATTTACCGATGTAAGCAGGGGTATACACATCTTGCTTCCATGTACATGTGAGTATATCAATGCTTTTAGTGAGCAACCATCCTTGAGGGTGTGTCTAAAAAAGTGAACTTTCAACTTGAAGCTTCATATGAAAATTCTATTTTTATTTATTACAAACAGATCAATAAATTGAATTGCCGTACGGCCAAGATCGTCCGTCTTCATCCAAACTTTGAAATGAATCTGATGCATCCACATTACGTGGAGCGAAAATAGTAAGCCAACAAAATTCTTACAATAGATATTACGAAAACAGAGGGTTCAATAGGAGAGAGGTCTTTTGTTCGTTTGGTTAGCAATGATGAAGATATGTCCAACAATGTCCTTTTTAATGTTGGTGAATAGGCAATCAGAAGAATGGGTTCAACCTAATAGAGGAGTGAGATAAGGTTGCTCGTTGGTTTGATGTTTGTTTTCACTGCATAAGTGGTGGTTTTGACTATGTCTCGAGCTTTTGTAGTATGACACATGTTAGAATAAGAACATATATCGTAAAGTTAGGGGAAACAACAAAGAATATGCAATTTTTTGACTTTTCCTTTTTTTATAACTTGTCTTGTTCCTTTTTTTATTAGCAATATATTTTCCAACTTTTCCTTTTTTTATCAACCCCATTCTTTGTAGCCGTGGCCCAACTTTGGTCCCAAAAGTTTCTCCTTTTTTCGTTGAATACAAACCTAATTGGGCCCAAACTTCTCTCTCATATGATGAATTGATAACCGACTAATCTAATATGTATTTGTTGTAATACATCCGATTAACATAACATCAGAACCTCAATAATTGAATCTTGGTGAAGAGATCGATGTTTAATTTATCTTGGATAAGTCCAAAGTCGAACTCAAGGATACAGTATATTTGTTTATTTAATTAGAATTTAAATACCTAAGTTAAGTAAATTTAAGTGCTATTTAGGTCAAGAATGCGACACAATATGAATGCATCTATTTTTATAAGGTTTTATGGTGCTAGTTAAATCATGAGATGCTACATAATGTAAGATAATTATACAACATGATACACAACATATAATAATCTAAAACATTGCTTAAGCTTCTGAATTAATTCTTGAACGATGAACATTAATTTTAAATGATTGGTCTAAATTAATAATCAATATAATGCTTTGAACCTAAGTTGTCATTCCATGCTCTTGATTGAGTAAAAGTTCATTCAATGCATATACATTAAGCAACTAATCAAGATTATGATTTAAATCTCTTAATATAATAATAACATGAAAATCTTGATTCAACGAACAAATCGTGGTTCAATTAGAGGAATTAATCAAGCTAAAATATACTTGTGATACTTAAATCATTTTATTGTAAATGGAGTATTTCTTCTGAATTTTAGTTCAACATGAATAGATCACATCAATTAATAAACACCACCAATGTGTAGAGCATTAAACAATCTTCATTTGGAGACCAATTTCATTTCATTTGGAGTTCAGTTATTCAAGATATCAATGGTTTAATACAGGGGCAAAAATGCAACAAAACTTAATTAAAAATACATCAAACTTCACAAACATGTCCAAATAAGGCACAAATGCAAACAAATAAAACCGAACGGTGCTTATCTCTAAGTATCCTCATGCAAGGGGTATTCTTGGAAATATATGATGTCGACGAGGTAAGGATGCAAAATGTCCATGGCACGCACGCGACGCACACGAGGTGTCAACTTTGGGGTGTGGCTCAGGTGGCGGTGCATGCTCTGGCCACTTGACGCGATCAAATGCCTCAGGGCTGTCTCGGATGAATCCGAGGCTGCACGGCTCGATCTGAGGCTCGGGGCACTCCTATGCCAGTATAATCAATACGATCCTACAGTAACTGCAAGTTGAAGGTCACTCTCCTCAGGCAGTGTTGAAGAGGTTGCACTCTGGTGGTTTGTATCTCCTCCACTGCTCCTCAGGCCTCACTGAAGGTTGAATCAACTTTCAGATCGACTGACGAAGAAGATGGTGTGTCACAGTCAAGCTGAGGATGTCTGAAGAATCTTGTCAATGTAGGTTCGTCAGAGGAAGAGCTCGAGATCAGATTAGCTTTGATTCCTCTGATCAGTGAAAGCTTTGATAGCCGAAGCAACACATACTAAAATAGAGTGGATTTGAGGCGTGATGGAGGGTCAATGGAGACAGAGAAGGCGGGACCCTAATGGGAACATCTTCTTTGCAAGAAGAGGAATGAGTCGAAGTAGAAGAGGATCTGGAGGAAGAGTTGATGAACTGGGAGGGGTGCGCGAGAATCAACGATGTACAATGATAGTCGAGGAATAGTCTGAAGGTATTGTGTATACCAAATAAAATTGGATAAAATACAAAGGGGATGAACTGAGAAGTACATGGAGGTGAAGAAGAAGGTTGGTGGGTGGATGGAGGCCTGGGATTGAAGCTTGAAGCTTCGGGGGTCTTCGCTTGATGAGTACGGCTAACACTCAAAGCTCGAGCTTCCCTTCAAGGTAGACCGCGATACGACTATGATGTCACGAATCTCGCCAGAGATTCTCTCTCCGTTGGGGCTTCAATCAACCTTCGTGCTGTTATTGAAAGGGAGATAAAACTAGGAAGGACTCTCACAGAAGGACGGATGCTGTGAAAAGTGGTTGGAGGGAGAGTTTTGTTTGAATGAATGGCGGTTGAACATGGAAGTTTCGACCGCATAAGGAAGGCTCACGTAAGGTGGAGGTTGGAGAAGGAACCCCTGGCGAACAAGAGGGTTGGAGCATCTACATGATAATACTGGAATTGTGTCAAGAGGACACGCGAACTGGCCGGAGCTAAAGGAAGAAGTTACCCTGGCGAAGGGTTGCGACCCTTTGCGAGAACAACTGCTCAATGAAGACGAGTGTCCAATGCTGTTGAATCATGGGGTCCAATGACTCTGATTGAAGTGGGTTTGGAGTAACTGGAGCCGCTTGATCAAAAGATCAATTGGTCCTGATTAAGGTATAGATGAGTCGATTCGAGCCATCTGATCAAGAGATCAGACAATCCAGAGAAGAGTGGGAGAAAGAGAGACCGACTAGGTGGAGAGCTGTGATTGGGCGATGTGACCCAATCAGAAAATAGAAAAAAATAAATTAAATCTTGTAAAATCGAAATAAGATAGTAAATGGTCTCAAAATCAAAAGTGTTCTACATGAAAATTATGTATTTTTAGGATCTACAACTTTCATATAGAATACAATATCAAAATACATCATATACACACATTTATTA
The DNA here is from genome assembly GCA_037367405.1 of Ottelia alismoides. NCBI lineage: Eukaryota > Viridiplantae > Streptophyta > Magnoliopsida > Alismatales > Hydrocharitaceae > Ottelia > Ottelia alismoides. The sequence continues at coordinate 214,650 of JAZKJV010000756.1, forward strand.
TTTTTATAAGTATTTTTAATGAAATAAAATACTTCTTATTTATTTTGTTATTTTTATAATGAATAATATACAAACTATTATAAACAACATTATTCTAATTTTTATAGGATTTTTATTAATAATAAACACAAAATAAATAGAACTTTATTTGTTAAGTTAATTGTATAGTTTAAGATAAAGGGATAATTAATCTAAATAGTGCTGATGAATCTATGATTCATCACCCCCTATACTTAAACTTTGCTCGTCCTCGAGCAAATAAAGAATGAATAAGTTAGTTAAATCCCTGACTGTGCATGTGAGATATACGACTTGGCATTCATGATGCGCGTTTCATGTGACTCTTAATCTCTAAGTTCAACGAAGTCTCGCTCAAGAGGAACCCAGCTTCTCTAATTATCAGACTCTGTATATATGAGGTATGACATTTAGTGTGGACTACATATACTAGTGTAGAATCAAAGCTTCATCTAAGGTTCCGGTCTAAAAGATCTTATTTAGACTTTGAAAAGCTTGGGAGCGCTTGCCATTGACATAAGCTCTTTTAATCCTTCGTGGGAAGGATGAACTTTCTTTTCAACAATTTTCTTCTCTTTTCTTTTTGACTAGCTCCATTGTTGTTGTTGTTGTTGTGTTACACACACTGGCAATTTGGTTTAAATCAATATAATATAAGAATCTTATTCTCATACTGACTAAAGTGTTGACACTCATGTTTCATGAAGCAATCCTTAATCTTATCCCATCCCCGAGCATCATTAAATCACGTCCATACTCAAACCTCTCATCCTAGTTTCTCAGGCGAAACATCGACTCATCACAATCACTACGCTATTGTACAAGTAGTATTGGTCATGTTCTTTTAAGAATAGAGATTCTACATGCAATATAACATTTATCTTTCAAACTAGGGGATTCAAGTTGTTAAGTTCTAAGACCTTAATGAGAAACAATGGTTAAACTCTGAGTCAAGTATCATTCTAAACCAAGTATTTGTACCACACAAGTCTTGCATGATGTGAACTTGTTAGGGACAAAACAACTTATTAGTTAGTATTTTTTTAGATTTTTATGGAGTTTTTTTCAAATAATTTTTAAGTATATACAAAAGCAATGTGTGAAAACAATCTATACCCTTTTGCAAATAATATGTAAAATATTTTTACAAAACAATGTCACATATGTATAATGATTTTCAAAATATTTTACAATTCATTTTATAAAATCAGTTTCAAATTCCTACACCCTTAACCCATAATAATACGAAAACATTTTAAAGTACGAGCTATGGATAAAATATATATGAAATATATACGTACACTTCCTATACTTAGCTTGTACTATGTCCTCATGGCACAAAGTGGGATGGAGAATATAACTCGTACTAAGCATATGGAAGAATAAAAGTATGAGAACTGAAAATAGGAACAACTCCCTATACTCAGGGTTTAAAAAGCCCAAGTGTAGGAAGTACAAAGGAACATGGTATCAAAGAATAGAGAAACAAGAATGACATACCAACAATGTCTTGGTCTCCCTATACTTAGGCTGAAAATAGCCTAAGTATTAAGAAGGAATGAAAATCAGAAGGGACCGAGAGAGTGATTGAAGAAACAAAGAGAATATACAGAACATGGTTTCGGTCCCCCCCTATACTTAGACTTTATCAGTGTTGCCGAAGACGGTATTCGGTATTCAGTCAGAGGGGTCGCTGAATAGGGAATAATCGGTATTCGGGCGACTATTCAGAATTATTCGATTTTGTATTTTTTAATATAAAAATTATTTATAATACATATATTATTATATTTTTATACATATATAGTCATTAGTTAACATGAATCCAAGATAAAAGTATCAATTAATATAATAGATATATAGAATTTGACTTTTGTGGCGACACCGTAGACAAATGTAACCCATAAAAATCGAAAATTGAAAATAAAAAAAATAAAAATATCGAAAGTCAAACTCCAGTCGGCCTAATAATCGGGCCAGTCGGTCGAATAGTCTGCCGACTATTGACCGACTGGAGGTCTGTTCAGTCGGGGACCCCCCGCACCGCATAGTCGGACCAACTATTCGGGATAGTCGGTCGACTATTGCAACACTGGACTTTATATAGCCTAAGTAACGAGTAAAGATCTTAAGAAGAAGGGATTGAGAGAAAGGGAAAGAATGATGTCAATCAAGTGTAGAAATTATGGTTAGAAGAACAGATCAAGTGATGAAACTTCATTGCTTCTGAATCTGCGCTGTTTCGAATCTTTTTGCTGCAGCCTCGTGTAGAGCGATCTGAATCATGATATTCTCTCTGTATGAAGTCAATCTGCTCAACTTGGACTAAACATTCATTTGATTCAACGAAGTGTTTCAACAAATGTTCATGTACCTTTTTTTTGAAGCCAAAATGTTCATGTACCTAGAAAGAACGTGCACTATCTGTAAGATCAGATATCTCTATACTTCCATTGTTGTGCACTTCCTTCACTATATAGGGACTCATCCATTTGGATTTAAGTTTTCCATGAAAGATCTTTAACTTTGCGTTGAACAACCATACCTTTTGCCTCGGGATAAAGTTCTTGCACGCATGTGTTGATCATGTCACTTCTTAACTTTGTCCTTATAAATCGAACTGTTATCATACGCTCAGTTTCGGATATCTATGAATTCATTCAGATTTAAGTCATGACAATGTTTCCCCAGGTGACAACTCCAATTTATCTTTTGATTGCCCATTTAAATTTATTCATTAATCTATCGGGTAAATGGCATGACTTGCCATATATCATCCTAAAAGGTGAAGTTCCGAGCTATGTATTGTAGGCGATCCTGTAAGCCCACAGAACTTGGTCCAATAGCGTGGACCAATTCTTCCTATCATGACGAACTGACTTTTGTAGAATTCACTTTTCTGTTTGAAACCTCTGCCATGCCATTCGATTATGGGTGGCAGATGACTAGCAACTCTATGATCTAATCCATAGTTCTTAGCTAAATTTTTCATCTCTCTGTTTACGAAATGGCTACCCCAATCGTAAATAAGTACTTTGGGGACCCCAAACTTAGCAATAATGTGGTCCTTCACAGACTTACAGACAATTTTGCTGTCTGCGGTTCAGGTTGGGATAGTCTCCATCTACCTTGATTAATAATTGATCATCAACACGATGTACTCATATCCATTGCTATTGAGAAATGAGCCCATAAAATAAATATCTCATGCATCAAAAACATCACAAAATATCACTGGTTGCATGAGCATCTCGTCTCTAAATCCAACAGTCCTTCCCATTCTTGACATATCGGGCACGTCCTTGAAAATAAAAGGCATCTCTAAATAAGATCGTCCATATTGGATGACCTTGTGTGCTGTTCGCTTTCTCGAGTGGTATCCTCCTGCCTCCAGAGTATGACAGTGATTGAGGATACTCTGATATTCCTACTGAGGAATACACATTCTCCAGATACAATCCAATCCTTGAAAGAAAAGGAAGGGATCCTCCCAATCTCTCAAATCCGATTTCAGTCGGTCAATATTGCTCCTAGTCCAACCTTAGAGAACTTGTTTGGAGACAAGGTAGTTTACCAGGTTGGCATACCAAGGGAGTGAGTCAATAATAGAAATTGACCCGTTCGGGAAATTTTCTCCAATTGTTTCCACTCATGCGAATCTTCAAGTTCAATCCGTGATAAATGATTAACCACAACATTCTTAACTCCAGTTTAAACCTTAATTTTCAAATCAATTCTTAGAGTAATAAAATCCACCGAAGAAGATGCACCTTCATTTCTTTCTTTCCATTAAGTATCGAATTGCTGTGTGATCAATGTAAATTGTCACCTTAGAGCCCAATATATATGCCGAACTTCTCTAAGATCCAAACTATCTTGAGCATTTCCTTTTCAGTAATCATATTATTCTTCTTCTATGCATGATCTAAAACTTTACTCGCGTAGTGTAAACTGTAAAGTAAGCAGTATCCCTTCTCGCCTATATCCTAATACAGCTCCTATTGCAAAATCTGAAGCATCAATCATGATCTCAAAGGGACCCAGTCGAGAGCTTGTAAGACATGTGAGTCAATTATCTTTCTTTTGAATGGCTCAAAGGCCTCAAGACACCTGCGATTTACAATGAACTCTGTGTCTTTTCCTAAGAGCTCAGTCATTGGTCGGGCAATCTTTGAAAAATCCTGAATGAATCTTCTATAAAATCCAACATGTCACATAAATGATCGCACTGACTTGACGTTGGTTGGTGGATCGAGTTTCTTAATCACATCCACATTGACAAGGTCAACCTCCATTCCCTTTTTGAAAATGACGTACCTCGACACGATACCCTCATGGACCATAAAATGACTATTTTTTCAGAAGATTACCATATTCACCGCCCTGCATCTTTGAAGAGCTCGGTCCAAATGATCAAGACATGTATCAAACGAATCCCCATGGATCAAGAAATCATCCATAAAGATTTACATGAAGTCTTCCACAATCTCGGCAAATACAGTAATCATGCACTGCTGAAAAGTGCCTGGGGCATTGTAAAGCCCGAATGGCATGCGCTTGAATGTGTATGTGCTGAATGAACATATGAATACGATCTTTTCCTGGTCTTCGGGAGGTATGGCTACATGATTGTAGCCAGAGTACCCATCAAGAAAACAAAAGAATTCTTTCCCTGTTAATCTCTCCAAGATCTGATTAATAAGGGAAAGTGATCTTTCTTGATCGAGACATTCAAGCATTTATAATCCACACCGATGCTACAATGTGGGTACTCGTATCGCAATCTCTACCCCCTCCTCATTGGTGATCATATGAATTTCTGACTTCTTCGGGAAACCATGTAATGATGCCACCCATTTGGAGTTGGTGATGGGGTATATAAAGCATACTCCACAACGTTTCTTAATTTTTGTCTTCACGACTTCCCCAGGTGACAACTCCAATTTATCTTTTGATTGCCCATTTAAATTTGTTCATTAATCTATCGGGTAAATGACACGACTTGCCATATATCATCATAAAAGGTGAAGTTCCGAGCTATGTATTGTAGGCGATCCTGTAAGCCCACAGAATTTGGTCCAATAGCATGGACCAATTCTTCCTATCATGACGAATTGACTTTTGTAGAATTCACTTTTCTGTTTGAAACCTCTGCCATGCCATTCGATTATGGGTGGTAGATGACTAGTAACTCTATGATCTAATGCATAGTTCTTAGCTAAATTTTTCATCTCTCTGTTTACGAAATGGCTACCCCAATCGTAAATAAGTACTTTGGGGACCCCAAACTTAGCAATAATGTGGTCCTTCACAGACTTACAGACAATTTTGTTGTCTGCGGTTCAGGTTGGGATAGTCTCCATCTACCTTGATAAATAATTGATCATCAACATGATGTACTCATGTCCATTGCTATTGAGAAATGAGCCCATAAAATAAATATCCCATGCATCAAAAACATCACAAAATATCACAGGTTGCATGAGCATCTCGTCTCTAAATCCGACAATCCCTCCCATTCTTGACATATCGGGCACGCCCTTGAAAATAAAAGGCATCTCTAAATAAGATCGTCCATAGTGGATGACCTTGTGTGCTGTTCGCTTTCTCGAGTAGTATCCTCCTGCCTCCAGAGTATGACAGTGATTGAGGATACTCTGATATTCATTGCTCCTAGTCCAACCTTGGGGAACTTGTTTGGAGACAAGGTAGTTTACCAGGTTGGCATACCAAGGGAGTGAGTCAATAATAGAAATTGACCCGTTCGGGAAATTTTCTCTAATTGTTTCGACTCATGCGAATCTTCAAGTTCAATCCGTGATACCGTGCATCTTTGAAGAGCTCGGTCCAAATGATCAAGACATGTATCAAAAGAATCCCCATGGATAAAAAAATCATCCATAAAGATTTACATGAAGTCTCCCACAATCTCGGCAAATACAGTAATCATGCACTACTGAAAAGTGCCTGGGGCATTGCAAAGCCCGAATGGCATGCGCTTGAATGTGTATGTGCTGAATGAACATATGAATACGATCTTTTCCTGGTCTTCGAGAGGTATGGCTACATGATTGTAGCCGGAGTACCCATCAAGAAAACAAAAGAATTCTTTCCCTGTTAATCTCTCCAAGATCTGATCAATAAGGGAAAGTGATCTTTATTGATCGAGACATTCAAGCTTTTGTAATCCACACTGATGCTACAATGTGGGTACTCGTATCGCAATCTCTACCCCCTCCTCATTGGTGATCATATGAATTTCTGACTTCTTCGGGAAACCATGTAATGATGCCACCCATTTGGAGTTAGTGATGGGGTATATAAAGCATACTCCACAACGTTTCTTAATTTCTGTCTTCACGACTTCCCTTGGTTTTGGATTCAGTCTTCTTTGAAATTCTCAGGAAGGTGTAGTATTATCCTCAACATATATGTGAAGTGAACATAAAACGTGTTTAATTTACACGAAATCTGATACTGTCCAACCTATTGCCTTGCGGTTCTTCTCTAAAACTTTCAGCAACGTAGACTCTTTTTCTACAATCAACTTAGAACTAACGATGACATGGAATCTGTTCTTAGGTCCAGCAAGAAAGGCGTACTTCAATGTAGGAGGTAATGGATGTATCATCAAGTAAATCATGCTTTACCATATCTGAATCTAGTTTCGTGTTGCATGAAGGTGGGGCTGTCTGTGCTGTGCTTTCCACCAACTTGGCTGTGTTCTGAATCAGATCATCAAAGATTTGCGGTAATTTGGCCAAAGCCGCATCTGACTCATCACCATCACCATTTGATTGTTCCGTGAAAGATGGAACTGATAAATCCAAAGGTATTTTTAGGTCATCAACGGAGTAGATCCAAAGGGATTTTTAGGTCATCAACGGAGTAGGGTGATGCATCAATCAAGAAGCTTGGCAACACTTGGCAAACTGCATTGTGGACACTGTCTTCTCCAGATGAGAGTGTCTAGCTCAATACTGCTGGCATAGAAGGCCATATCGTGATATATCAATGATATATTGATATCAAGAGGTAGGGGATATTGATATTAGGGTGTATATCTATTTAACAAGATATCGACGATATATGATCGATATATCGGCGTATATCGCCATATCGGTAAAAAATGACAGGATTCAATACAAAAATTCGTGGATATTGATTGATAGTCGAAATTTCGTCGATATCTATATATTGATGAATAATACCCTTGTAACCTTGATTTCACTACTTATTTTGCTACTCCTAATATTAAAACACATCATGTTTTATATATTTTATTTCGGGATGGGGGCGTTGCCCCCGCACCCCTGTAAGGGGGGCCAACCTAGGCCCCCAGGCCCGCTGACTGGGTAGCGAGACCCTCTTCTGGTAGGGTATAATACGATAGCGGGTGCATACAATGGTTCTTAACTTTGGGGGTATTCAACCGATTTTAATCAATTTTCTTTCCCTTTGAAAATATTATTATGAATTATGTCTCTTTTTAAAACGCTATTATGCTCTTTAATTGTTTGGTTCCAAAAATAGCTCAAACATTTTGCTTATAGATAATAATGTGATGCAATATAAAGTCTTAGATGAACTCCATTTCCAATATATATAAGCCAACAATCAACATTAACAATGATATGCTCAATATGATCGATATGTGCAATATAAGGGTGATTGATGATCGATATGTGTGGTATAAGTGTATATTTGTAAGTTATTAGTGTTATAAGAACTTGGATGGACTACATTTCCAATATCCACAAGTTTGCAATCAACAATAGGGTCATAGATGATCGATATGTGTGATCTAAGAGTATATTTGTAAGTTATTTAGTGTTCAAAGAAATTGGACGAACTCCTTTTCCAATATCTATAAGTCAGGAATCTACAGTTCCAACAATATGTTCGATATGACTGGTATGTGCGATATATAGGGTATAAATGATCGATATGCGTGATATAAGTGTGTATTTGTAGGTTATTTGTTGTTTTAATATCTTGGATAATCTTAATCTATGAAAAAACATCAAAAAAATGCTATTTGAGCATTTTCGACATTTCCACTGATATCATCGATATATCGGCGATATATCCCAATATATCCTTTTTCGGGCAGACCAATACGAATCGATATTGACATGGCCTTCTATGACTGATGGGGTATGTTACCATGACCCAGAAGATGAGCAATCTGTGCTGGTCTCAGAGTCAGGTCTCTGTTACTTCGTCTGCTGCATTACAATTCACACTTCTCCTCCTGGAGAACGGAATTTCATCATCCTAGTTTAATATTCAAATGACGCTCCGACGGTCTTAAGGAAGAGTTGCTCTAGAATGATATGAGATTCTCTTCAGTAATTGGGGATTTCCATATCAAGGATAGTGAAGTCCAGCATGTATTCTTGTCCTGCAATCAGTATGATAACCTCACCCTTAGCCCTTTTTATGGGTTTATCTGCGAATTGGAGTAAGGCTCTTGATTTGTTTAGAGGTCCAAACTCCCAGTCTCTCGTATAAGGCTAAATGTAGTAGGTTAATAGAAGGTCCGTTATCTAGGAGAACGGGTGCAAACACAATATCATCAATATGACTCACCAAATAGCAAGGTTCAGGAAAGCGGTATGCGTATGCGTTCGGACTGGTCACCGAATACTGAATAAGCGGTCTGCGGGGGCATATGCGGGGTATATGCGGTTCTAAGCGGTTTTCTAATTTTTAATTTTAAAATAAATAAATATCTATGAATAACATTACCACTAAATTTATGTATCTAAGTGTAATTAAAGAAGATCTAAGAAAACGATTCATGTTTGATGTGTGTGTATATATGCTTTTAATTGCCTCATATTTAATCACAAAAAATTATATATGCTTTTAATTGCCTCATATTTAATCACAAAAAATATTCACCATAAAAACTTCACACATTAGATGATCCGTAATAACAAAACTATAATACACATACATGCACTACATGAACAAAACCTCAATCGGCATATAAAAATATATTCGACGATACATTGCATATTCTTGTGAAAACAATATATGAGAAAAACATAAAACTTTGCATATACGTAATGGTATAATGCATTGCAATTGTATAGAAATGCATGTCATATTCTTACAATTGAATGGAGGAAGAGGCAGAGCTACGAAATTAAGGACCTAAATGAGAAGATTGAAAAGTTGGAGCTCCTGGAGCAGTATGCGGGGCATATGCGGGCTGCATATGCGGGAAGGGCGCATAATGCACTGATTCATGAAATCGGTGCAGTCTGCATGTCGCACTGGCATATGCGGTCGCATATGCGGCCTGTGCAGCCGATTTTGTGAACACGCCAAATAATGTGCACTCATATCTCTCTTCTTTCTCAGCAGTTGCTTATTCTTGATACAATAAGTCATGGCTATTGTTAAGACATGAGTCTTTACTTGATTGCTCATTTTCTTCCTGCTTACTCTAGTAGGTGCACATCTCACCTTAAGGTACTTTTGAAATGCTTGATTACTTGCCACATGCTTATCAAATGACATATTGACCATGATGTTTTCATTACAAAATCGTGCTATTTGAAGGTCATCTTTTTGAGTCTTCTTAATGATGCGCTTTCCTGCTGTTAGAGCACGAGAGAAGGGATTGAACGATGAGAAGAAGAAGACGATGAAGGATCAAAATCATACACTGAAACATACTTCTTTTTATCTAAAGAAACCGAATTCTTCATACATGAATCTTATAACATAACTTGGAATTTAAATTATGATTATCTACTACATGTTGGGGAATGTCTGCTGCAGGTACATCATCCTTAACCATAGGTGTAAGGTCCTCCATAGACTCTGAATCAACATCTCCATCATGTTGTGCTTGTATGCTCTTCATCCTGTCTCTGCCCTTAGGTGATCTCCTCATGTGCTAATGAATGGGCTATTATAATTGAGGATGCCTATCCTCCTCATCCTCTAAGGTCTCCTCAGGTAGAGCCTCAGAGACATCCTCCTCCACATCCCATGCTCGATCAAGTACGACCATAGTCCTTCCGTTCCTGAGTGATATATGATTAATATTATCAAACGGAAGAATCTTATGCTCAGATCGAGATGAATCTGAGTAGTATCCTTGATCATAATGCTGTTGCGGTGTCTTGTTCAGGCTATTGGGATTAGCCTAAACCTGAACGAGAATGGAGGTCGATGATGTAGATTGCTCGTTCTGCCATCGGGATAAGCTGTTGATGTCAATCCGCATATCCTGAATCTCACTCCAGTAGGAACGGAACTCCTCAAGGATCTGATGTTGTATGTCTGTAGGACTTGATGAAGAAGAGTGCTGCTGTGAACCTAGGTGTAGCTAGGTTGCCCCTGCTGGAAAGAAAAAAACGTGAAGACTGGCCCTGCTGGCCATGATACTACTACTGTTACTGTGGGGGATTCTGAAAAGATTGACCCTGCTACTCGATTGATACACTGGTTGACACTGATACTGTTGCGTCTGCTATTGGGAGTAGTAGGCTCCAAGGCTTGTTGCTGTGTAGAAAGGGATGTAGGAGTGAAGCCGGTGTTGTAGAAGGTAGATGGATAATATATTGCTGACGATCCCCCATTCTCGCTTGTCTAGTGGTAGGGTCCTATGAGTACCAAACACCATTCGCCTCCCACACTTGTGGAGGCTCCTCTAAAACTATCTTAGCAGATGGATGCTGCTGGCAAGGTTGGGCAAAGAAGTGGTCCTCTGCCCAAGTCTGGGGTCATGACATCTGTTGCTTATGGACATGATGTATTCGGTATATGGGAGCAACATATGTAGACACATCATGTATCTTTATCTTGGATACCCTTTCAGAAGTTCCTCTATCTGTTTAGGGAGCTTACACAAGCTCTCCAACTCATTCATCCTCTTGTTGATTCGCTCAACCAAAGTCAACTTGTCTGCAATGATTCCCATACCAGGAATCAGGTATTGAACGATTTCAACTATAGCTTTCTTGCAACCTTTGGATAAGAGTGAAAGAGGAGACTCAGTATACGCCATGTTGGCGATCTGTGAGCTGTTTGTTTCAACCATCTATTCGAATATCTTCCATACGATATTTGCTCCACGTGAAGTATATCTGCCTCCACAGACAACACTAACTAAATCCTGCACCTCAGGGTTGAGACCACTATACAAAGATTGAACCGGGATTGTAGTTTCCAAACCATGACAAGGATACTTCTACAAAATGTCTTTGAATCTCTCCCATGTATCCCAGATGACTCATTGGTAAGTCGAGAGAAACTCGTGGTACGAGTCCGCATCTGATTAGTTCTACTTAAAGGGCAGGATCTTCAGGAAGAGGTCCTTCAACTGAGCATAGGTAGTTATAACTACCCCTAGGTTCTTCAACCAATAAACAATCTTGTCTCCCAAGGCGAAAGGAAGAGCTTTGAGCCTAATATAGCCTTGCCTAACCCTAGGGTGCCTAAGATTGTCGCAGACCAACTCAAAGTCTCTTAGGAATGCATATGGCTCCTCGTGTGCGTTCCCATTGAACTTGGGCAACAATGAAAGAAAATATGGCTTGAGCTCGTACTCTACATCAGGTTGGGCATGAGTTAATCAATTCAAGTTCTGATATTGCCCATGGTTGTATGCTGCATCCACTGGTATATCTAAACCCACATTGAGCTGACCTATCTGTGCTCTAAAAAGAGCGTTATGTTGTTCTGAAGCGGTCAACCTAGCCGGTGTCTGCTGGAAAGGGTCTTCACGATCCTCGCCATCATTTTGCTTCTTGGGAGTCATCGTATATGAATCTTTGGAATAACCTTCATCAGAGAATGGATTATGATTAGAAGATGTGAAAACCGAATCGATCTTTCCAAGGTGAAGGTCTTCCTTGGTAAGAAGGGAAGAGATGAAGGGATTGGTCACTATGAGACCATCCCCTAAATGAGTGCACCTGGACTCAAGAAGAGGGTCATCATGAGTCCAGGGAGAACCAGGAAGTGAGGTATCTTGGACCTTGGAAGATATAATTTTTGGGGAGTTAAAAAAGAGATCCACAAAGTCCAAATAAATTTCCCCACAACTATTCATTTTCGGTTTCAAAAAGATTTTATAATGAGCACGAATGAATTAAGAAGATGAATGTACCACATAATGCACTTGAATGTGCTGGAGTTACTCACACAATACAAACGCAAATCAAACCCTTTTAGTCCACCAACTGCACACATGAAGGCCTTAAGAGTTCAACCGAATTATCTTGTCAATTTTAATTGGTGGTAGTACAATATTAAAGTCCATTACACATAGGGTGTCTCCTTACACCCAAGGGTGCTCCTGATATCTCTCGAACAAAAGGGCGATCTTCCCAGGCTGCCGAGTTCAATATCAGACCCTTAAAGAGACAATCATGCTTATACTCCAAAATGTAAACTAAGATCAGAGGCAAGTCCTTGCAACTCCCAAATCCGCAAGAGTCGGAAATGGAGACTTAGGGAGTAAGTTCATGGATTTGAGCTCTATCCTTAAGGATACGTCCTCACTCACTCAGTCTGGAGGTAAGTACCTACGTATAATGAGGGCTTTACTCGCGCGTAGTAAAATATGGCTTTTATTCCAAGTTATTAAATCGATTTGCTCATTTTGGTCCCATTTTTGGAGTATTGGTTATCACTGAATTAACGTGAGCACATCATAGATTGTCTAACGTCCAATCTCGTTTCCTTTTAATCTTGAGTTAGAAATCAAGATATAAGAGTCGAGAAAAGCAGAATGCAAAGCGACAAATCAATGATACATGCTCAAAAGAATGTATACTTACAAAGCTTCCCAACACTCTCCATGCATTATGAAAGACAAAATTTTAAAACTCTATACTATATGCATGCAAGTCGATGAAACCACACTTATAACATAACTTCTATTAGCGGGATAGAATTGTGTTGAATTTGATCCTAAGTAGAATGAGCTAATGTGCGTATAATTAATGAATCTTAAGATGTGTGACCTACAATTATGGTACTACAAACAAATTTGACCTAATAAGCTTTAAGAGCCGTGTGCATATCCTTAATTGCGATCACTCAAGTCAAGTTCCAACCTTGGTCAAGGGTGAAACATGTCTCGATAGACACATAAGTTAAAAGTTAGAAAATCCTTGTTACATGCACGAGCTTTTAATCTAAGAGCAGCTAGAAATGGACACAATTATTACAATTAATTTACAACAAATAATGTACAACAAAATTTAACTAAGTCAACAGTAGCTAGCTATCTCTACCTCTTCTCAAGCTTAGCTGTCGTGGACTCCTCTCAGCCAAAGCTTCGAACTTCTAGCCTCCACGTCACCTTGGACTTAGCTTATCTCCACGGATCCTGCCACAACAACAAAGTGGTTAGATGTAATCAAGAGATATCAAGCTAAACAATGCATGTTAACAACATTTAAACAAACAAAATCAAACAAAGTTAACAAAACAAAAAATGACCTAATTAACACTAAAAATCACTCAATTAAATATTCAAACCTAATTAAATGTCCTAATGATGCCGTATCCCGACAATGGAATATGTATTCATTGTAATATGGTCGATTAACATAACATTAAAACCTCGGTAATTGAATCTTGATGAAGAGATCGAGGTTTATTTTATCTCGGATAAGTCTAGGATCGAACCCAAGGACACGATATATTATTTTATTTAATTAAAATCTAAATGCCTAAGTTAAGTTAATTAGAGTGCTATCTAGGTCAAGAATGCAACACAATATAAATGCATGTATTTTTATAAGGTTTTATGATGCAAGCTAAATCATGAGATGTTAACGTTAAGACAATTATACACCATGATACACAACACATAATAATCTAAAACACCACTTAAGCTCCTGAATTAATTCCTAAATTATGAACATTAATTTCAAATGATTGATCTAAATTAATAATCAATATAATACTCTGAACCTAAGTTGTTATTCCGTGCTCTTGATTGAATAACAATTCATTCAATGCATAAACATTAAGCAACTAATAATCACAACATGAAATCTTGATTCAATGAAAAATCAGGGGTTCAATTAGAGGAATTAATTGAACTAAAATGAAGTTGTGATACTTAAATCATTTAATTATAAGTGAAGTATCTCTTCTGAGTTTTAGTTCAACGCAAACAGAAAGCTTTAAACAAGCTTCATTTAGAGATCAATTTCATTTCATTCGGAGTTCAATTGTTCAAGATATCAATGGTTTAATACATGGGTTTAAATGCAACAAAACTTAATAAAAAATACATAAGAACTTCACAAACATGTCCAAATAAGGTATAAATGTAAATAAATAAAACCAACGGGTGCTTATCTGTAAATAACCCCATGTAGAGGGTATTCTTGGAATTATATGAAGCCAGCGGGGCAAGGACACAATATCCAAACGAAAAATGTCCAAGGCGTGCACGTGACACACGTGAGGTGGTGGCTTCAGGGTGCAGCTCAGACGGTGGTGCAAGCTCGAGCCTCTTGGCGTGATCAGATGCCTCGAGACTGGCTCGGATGAATCCGAGGCTGTGCGGCTTGATCTGAGGCTCGGGGCACTCTTGGGCCATATGATCAATACAATCCTATAGTAACTTCAAGTTGAAGGTTGCTCTCCTCCTCCACATGCGATGACGAAGATGTTGCGCTCCGGTGACTTGTATCTCCTCAACTACTCAAGCCTCACTGAAGGTCGAATCACCTTCTGGATTGGCTGGCGAAGAAGATGGTATGCCATAGTCAAGCTGGGGATGTCTGAAGGATCCAATCAATGTAGGTTCGTAAGAGGAAGAGATCGAGATCGAAGGAGCTTTGATTCACCTGATCAGTGAAAGGTTTGTGCACCTACATGGTTAGAGCACATAGCCGAAGCAACACGAATTAAAATAAAGTGGATCTAATGCTTGATAGAGGGTCAATGGAGGCGGAGAAGGTGTGACCCTAATGGGTTCCTCTTCTTGCAAAGAAGAGGAATGAATCGAAGTGGAAGAGGATCTGAAGGAAGAGCTGATGAATTGGGAGGGGTGCGAGAGGATCAATGATGTACGATGATGGTAGAGGAATAATCAAAGGATCGTGAAGGTGACTGTGCGTATTGAATAAAATTGGAGAAAATACAAAGGGGATGGATTAAGTACCTGGAGATGAAGAAGGTCAGGGGGTGGACGGAGGCCTGGGCTTGAAGGTTCGGGGGTGTTCGCTTGATGAGTGCAGCTAACGCTCAAGGATCAAGCAACCCTTCAAGGTAGGCTGTGACACTGATGTGATGTTGAGGATCTCGCCGGAGGTTCTCTCTTTGTTGGGGCTTCAATCAACCTTCGTGCTTTCATCGAAAGGGGGATGAAACTAGGAAGGATTCTCACACAAAGGCGGATGCTGTGAAAAGTGGTCGGAGGAAGAGTTTTGTTCGAGTGAATGGCGTTTGAACATGGAAGTTTCAACTGCATGAGGAAGGCTCAGGTGAGGTAGAGGTTGGAGAAGGAACCCCAGGCGGAGAAAATGGATGGAGCAGCTACATGATGGCATTGGAATTTTGTCGAGGAGACGTGCAGACTTGTCGGAGCAAAAGGAAGAAATTTCCCTAGCGAATGATCGCAACCCTTCACAAGAACAACTACTCAAGGAAGACAACGGTCCAACGCTGTTGGACCATGAGATCCAAAGATCAATCGGTCCTGATTAAGGTGGAGATGAGTCGATCTGAGTCGTCTGATCAAGAAATCAGACGATCCAGATGAAGAGCAGGAGACAAAGAGAGGTCGGCTAGGTGGAGAGCTGTGATTGGGCTACGTGGCCCAATTAGAAAATAGAAAAATAAATTAAATCTTGTAGAATGGAAATAAAATAGTAAATGGTGTCATAAATCAAAAGTGCTTTACATGAAAGTATGCAAATTTTAAGATCTACAACTTCTATGTAGAATACAAAATCAAAATACGCTATATATACATACTTATTATTTTTGTAAGTATTTTAATGAAATAAAAAAGCTTCTTTTATTTATTTTGTTATTTTTTATTTTTTGCATATAATAAATAATATATAAAATATTATAAACAATATTATTCTAGTGTTCTTCACAACTTGACCAACATAAAATAATAATCGAACTTGAGAAAATAGAATCAAATTTCCCAAAATTGACTTCCTCTGCTACCATGTTGAAATATAATGCGGAAGATTTGAAAAAGAACAATAAATAAAGAATAAGAATGCTCAAGATTTACGTGGAACTTTTCTCCATGACGAGCGGGATGAAAACACATGAAGTCTAGCACCATATGTTCTATTGTGAATCTCTCAATGAATACAAGAGGTGTGCGACTTTTTGTATAGCCCCACATACAGACTGGGGAGCCACTTATAGATGATGTGGAGAAGATCCAATTACCCATCTACTACATAAGCTAAAAGAAATCAGATTATAACTACCCATCTACTACACAAGCTAAAAGAAATCAAATTATAACTGCCTCACATGAGATCACTATTGTGTTAATACATGTCTACTTTAAGGCTGCATCTTATTAGTAGCACATGTGATACACACGCCCACCCTGAAAGCTTCTAGTCAAAATTGTGTTCTAGAACAACGCTCTAATACTTAGTGTCTCGAATTGGATTAAAACTTTTTGATGTGTGGTAGTGGCCATGAAGAGGTGGAGCACATGTTTTTCATCAACTGCATACAACTGCGGTAATGGGGTGACCTAAGAATCCTGTGGATAAATGCAAGATGGGAAGATGTTTTTTTGGGTCAACTTCAGATTTGGAGGCGGCGACAGGGACTAGGTGTGTATACGAGCCATCAAGATAGGAGCTAGCTGCTTGCTTTACGGGGAAACCGAACTACATGGTGCTTTATAGTTCTGCACAGAATGTTATATACACGAACAATTTCATTTAAAAAACAAAACATATACATATTTCCAGTCTTACCACCATCCTAGTGGAAAGAGGAAGAAATGTTTTATCTGCCTATATCCAGAGGTCATATGTAAGTTTTCCTACATAAATGTAAGACTGTACACGGCTTTTTAGCTGCTGCTTTACCCTTAATGATGCGGTCATATTGATGCCTGCAGACACCTTGGCTGGACCAGAGACATGTTGTGTTTGGACAAGTTCTTGAGGGGATGGACATAGTCAAACTTATTGAATCACAGGAGACGGACAGAGGGGACCGACCCAAAAAGAAGGTCGTCATCAGCGACAGCGGCGAGCTCCCAATTGTTTGAGTCTAACAGCGATGAGCTATCATGTTTGTTGGAGATAGCTATCTAGTTACAATTTTGTTTCCTGCATTTTCCTGGGTGTATCTAAATCAAATTTTCCCCAAACAAATCTGAATGTTTATCATGAAATAAGCTGCATATGATGCTGTTGCATCCTCTGTCCTTTCAGTAATTATTGACATCCAGGAGATTAATCTGCCTTTTCAGAAAGACGTAGGTCAAGTGAAGTGCCATTTCAGCAAAGGGTGGCCTGCCAATATTCCTTTATGCTTTAGGGCTGGTTGATACTTATCTTTGAAATTAAGGTTTCTTCTCATATTAGTTCCTTTCAACTGCATTATTATACATTAATTCCAGTTATTGTTATTTCTCATAAATTATTGCCTGAAATCTATTCTCCTCATCACTAATTTAAATTATCTGCCTACCTCCGAGAAGAACCCAACACTCCTGAAATAACGAAGAAGCATCGGCGTAATTGTGATCTGTGTCTTGTGTATTGTGATCGTCTAAACTCTATGTTACGTTCTATTTTATGGTTACTTTCACACATTATATTTAAGTTAAATTGTGTTGAGTTATTGTGGTTATATGGGTAAACGGATATTGGGATGAGGAACCGTTTACCCATCATTCTCTATATATTGCACTCATCCTCTTTGTTGGAATTAAGTTTTAGTGAAAAGAGTCATGATCTCCAGTGAGGGAGATTGGAGATTGTGCGCCTCCATGGTTTTCCCCCCTTTGGAGGGTTTTTCACATAAACCCTTAACTCCATTTTTGTGCATGTTTTGCTTATTTGATTTTAACACAGTATCAAAACAATGAATCGTTCAGATTTTCATGCATAAGCCTTTTGCAACGTATCAGTTTGCGCTCGTTAAGATTAAGTTGCAGTTTTTCATGCTCGTTCAGATCACAGATGTGGGATTTAAACGTGCAAATCGTGCTCTTGATCATGCCTGGTTCGTGCAGATCAGATCACCATCTGACGTGTGCTCAGAACGTACCCTCGTGCTCAGATCAGGTTTTTGCAAATTAAATCTCCGTGTTCAGATTTGGTTCGTGTTCCCTACAACAGACCATGCCCAGATCTGTTCTCCAGGCGGCAGATCACCTCGTCCTTGTCCAGATCAGAGAACTTCAGATAACAAGACTGTTTCAGATCGAAAATCATGTCCTCTAGAGTGATCGTTGCTATTGTTATAGATTGCGGGACCGTTTTATCTCTTGGTGGTCAGAGTCTCGTGGATCTTGTTGAGGTGGGGCTTGCTTTTGGATCCCTTGAGGTTAGTTCACTATTGTGGGAGAGCAGTTGTGGTATGGGCAAAGCCCTTGAGTGCTGTTAGAGTGCTTTTGCCCCTTATTTGTTGCGAGATCTGTCAAGTGTGTCTAGTTGTGCATACTGGATGTCTGTGAGAGATAGTCGAAGTCTAAAGGGTACAAATTTGCTGATGAGTGACATTATGATGCTTGAAGCATCCAAAGAACTTGACTTTACAAAAGATACCGTCATGGAGTTAAAAGTCTTTCTTAAAGGAATCATTTATGAAAGGACCTGGTTCTTTGCAGTTGACAAACAATTGTTCAACTCTTAATACGAGGAGAATTGGAAATGCTTGCTCTATCAAATCTGAGTATATTATCTATAGTGGTGCATCTGATCACATGATGATTGATCTGATAATGTTTCATGATTATAAGTTATCGTCCATAAGAGAAAGTTATAGTTGCAAACAGGTCTCCTGCTATTGTTGCTGGAAAAGGAACAATTTCCGTTGTTGATCGTTTCCTCCTCACCGATGCACTTCACTTCACTGATTTCTTAATAAATCTTTTATCAACTAGTAAGACTACTAAAGATTTGCAATGCATGATTTTTGATCACACGTCATGTGTTCTAGAAGATTTGCAAACAGGCAAGAAGATTGGAATTGGATTAGTTGAGGATGGCTTATATCGTCTTCCAGCTCGAGTGGACCTAGCCCTTACCTCTGCAATGAAAGCTCTTCTTGAAAGGACAACTCCACTTTAGCACGAAAGTGTCATGAACGTCTTAGTCATATTGATGAATCCACGATTCATCATCTCAATATCTTGATCTTAGCAAAATCCCAGAGTAAAATCCCAGAAAAATGTTCATAAAATCCATAAATTAACAAAATGACTCTTGTAAATAAAACACACTAATTATTGTATATAAGATTGTACAAAATAAATTAACAATAAAAAAAGCCGCAAAATCGAAGGAGTTTTATACTTGTAAATAGCCCAAAACTTTATGGATTTTTAATAATTTCATTTCAACTCCTTTTTGGCTAATTCTTTCTCTAACTTGTTCATAATAATGTATATAAAAATACAAAAATACAAAACAAATTTTACCTTAAATAAATGCTCCTAGATCCCAAAGAGAAAAAGCCGTAAAGTCCAACTTCCAAGCTAAATTCCCGCTCCGTATGAACTCCAAATTCACCAAACTCACTTTTAAAGTTCAAGTTAGAAAATTATCTATCCAACGGAAGTGGTTTCATTAAAATCGGAGCTCATTTGCAAAAGTTGGGTTTTGGGACCTAGATGTACATTGTATACCATGTGTATATTCATTCTTTCTTTAATTTTTATTTTATCTTTCTTAACTACTAAAAATACAAAAAAATCATACTTGTGTTGTATTTTAATTGTAGTATTTTATTGTATTTTCTGTTGTAAATATCTCTTATTAAAAAGACAAAAAAAAATTACATATTAGAAAAGTAAAAAAATGTGTACAAGGTGTTTTGTATTCACTTGTAAATTCACCATTATTTTTTCCTTCTTTATTTTGTTGTAATTAAAGTAACCTACTTTATTTCATTTTATTTATTTAATTATTTTACATTCTCTACAATAACCACCATTCAACTCTCTTCCACCACCAACTTCCCATTCAACTCCACCATTTCTTAAACCTCCCATTCAACTCCATTTATAATCCAACTTCCCATTCAACTACACCCACATAATAACTTCTCATTTCATCATCTATATATACATTCCATCCTCCTCAATTTGCCCTTGATCCATCTTTATGTGAGGAGAGCCTAGTTCCCTGAGTTGAATCGGTGACAGCGACGCAACCGCGGTCGAGCGACGACGGCCCTCTCTCCGGTGTGATCCGTTGGTTTTTTTTTTGGCCAACATCGCAGCCGCACTCGCGCGCTGCTCGAGCTCATCGCACGCCGGCGATTTGAGCGAAGACCGTGCTCTCACGAGCACTCCATAGGCGTCCGTTTCCACCGTAGCAGTAAAAACAAGTTCAAAAAAATTAAAAAAAAATTAAAAAAAAAACAACGGAGGGAGCAGCGGCCCCAGCCCACCGCCGCCGCCCCCCCATCTCCTCTTCCAACCGCCAGCCGCGGTCTCCTCAGGCGGCGCTTCTGCCAGCAGCCGCGGCGGCGCTGCACCACCCGCGCCGGCCGCCGTGCTGCAACTCCGCCAGCCGCGGCCTCCACCCGCGGCGCCGCGCCGCCCCTCTCGCCATCTCCGCCCGCGCGTCACCGAGCGCCGCCCGCAGCGGCTGTCGCCTCACCGCCGCCCGTCTCCTCCCGCGACCCCACCTCGCCGCGCTTGAGCGGCGCCGCCCGCCCTCTCCACCGTCCAAGCGCCCGCCGCCCGTGGACCAACTCGTTGGGTTCATCCTCCAGGAAGAAGAAGAAGAGGTGACTTATTATTTTTTTATTGCAAAAATTGTAAATATTTTATTTATTGTTTCTGAAATTACGTTTTAGTCCCTGTACATCACTTGCATTGTAAATATTGTTTTTCTGACTTGCACGGATACCCCTGTGTTCCTACTTTAATTTGGACCTTGTTTATGCACATTTTTGTTCAATGAAAAATGCTATCATGTTGAGCAACTTATCCTCTATCATGTGATTATTTACTTGTATTTTTTATGATAGTTGGGTAATTAATTAAAATTGTCAAATTGAAATTCTGTGTATTTTAACCAATCCGTGCTCCTAAATTAATTTCTCACACACCGTTGCTCTAAAAATTCTAAAAAAAATATATATGATGCCTTGATATGTGATGTAATTACTGTCCAAATTTCACAGCTATTGGAGTTGTCTTGTGCCTACAATAAATTATAGAGTGTATTTAGTAATCGATTTTTAATTAAATCCACAAATATCTTTTTTGCGAAATTTCACCTCTCCTGAATTGCTAATCTAAATATCTACCTGAGATAATTTGCTTTTTGATTAATATGATAACGTGGATTTAATAGAAATTAATTACTCACGATCACTCTGTTTTCAATAAAAAATTCATAAAAAATTCATATCTTGTCAAAAAATTCCAAAAATATTACTGTAGCTTCCTTGCATCATGTTTTCATTCCAGTAATTTTTTCATGATTTTTGCTTACTGTTTGTGTGATAAATTGCGAAAAAACCCATAAAAAGTGTGCATTTTTCATTGTTGCTTTTTAAGTCCTAAAATTCCAAAAAAATGTGTTTTGTTTTCATCTCTGGATTAGTATTCTAGGAAAAATATAATTTGGCTGAATTGAATTAATTTCTCATTAAAATTAATTTGGCTAAGTTGTATACTTTCTTAGTATATTAGTTCACTTGCATTGTGCATTTTGGCATCCTATTTGCATTAAAAAAATCTAAAAAATACCGTTTGGATATCTAGATCTTAAATTTGTAAATTAACCCCGAAGTTGTTCCTTTGCCTCCCTGAGTTCGACCCCGGACTTGCCCGGGATATAAATTAAGCCGAGACACTCTTCACGGAGATCTTTTCTCGGTTCTGACCGAATCGCTAAGTACACGTGCTACAACGAAGCCGAATTAAATCTAGTATTTAGCGACTCGTCAGATGGCGCCGTTGCCGGGGAGGCAAACGGCTTAGGGACTAATTTAAAAATTTGGATTTAGTTTTCCATTTACTCGGGTAGTCTGACCCCCGAGCCACCTTGTATTTATTCCATTTTTTTTGCAATTATTTCTCTTCATATTTTTGTATATATTTTTATTTATCTCTCTAACATAAATCTTTGTTTCCTTGCGAGGGCTCGGTGGACTTGGAGTGCATCGGAGGTCGACGGACGCGACGCACGCCGACTGCTGAAGTGCGAGGATAAAGCAATTTATTTTTGAGAGAATTTTGTAATAATTGTTGTAATTATTTAGGTAGCTTGCTCATTTATAGCGGCTCTTGTTTGAGAGCTCGCGCATGTAAAAAGACTTAGACATTATTTGTGGTGTGTCGAGCCTATTTCACTCTCCGGCGAGGGTGGGGCTTGACTTGAGTGGCGAAAATTAAGGATTAGGCACACGGTAGTTTAGATTCAAATTTGCTTGTGCCCATCGTAATTTAGGCCACACATATCTTAGAAGATTCACATATCTTATAAGATTCATAATGAGACGCACATAGACACGTACTACTTAGCTCAAATCCAATCAATTCTTCCCCGCTAATAGTATATTGTTTAGGTGCGGTTTCCTCGATCTGCATGCATTTAGTGTAATATTTACAAATTCAGTTTTGCATAACGCATGAAGAGTGCTGGGATTCACTGTAAGTATACCTTCTTCTGAGCATGCATCATAGTTTCTCGTTTGCATTCTGATTTCCGATTCCCCTCTTGTTTTACAACTTAAGGTTAAAAGGAAATTGGGACTGAACGGTAGACGTGCTTGTGTGTTCACATAAATTTCAAGTGATAACCTAACTCTAAAATTGGGACTGAATTGAGCAGGTCGATTTAATTAATTGGAATAAAAAGAACCCTTGTTCTCGGGTGCATAAAGCCCTCATTGTTTGTTTTTATTGCAAGTGAGAGAGAGACGACCCTAGGATAGAGCCAAGTCTGGATTTCTTACTTACTACTGGTTCTTTCTTTTTAGGCGATTAGCTACTTTTCAGTGAGGATTTACGGGTAGCCGGTAAACGGTCCGGACTTCCTTAGCAGAGTGGGAGGTTTAGAGGACGCCTTAGTCCTCAAGGAACGGGTAGCCGTATTCATACGGTCCGTACTTACTCCTATACTGGCTGAAAGTAGGTCAAACTAGTCGTAAGAACCGGGTCAGTCTGTAGGAAAATACGGGCACCTAACAGCTCGTTAATCTTTCCAAGATTGTATTATCGCCAACTAAAATTGATCAGATAAATCGGCCGAACTCTTACGGCCATCATGTGTCGAGTTGGTGAAATTGGGGGTTTGAATTGCGTTTGAATTGTGTGAGTTCACTCCGCACATTTACGTGCACCGTAGAACTAGTGCCTCATTGACTATCGTGATCTAATCGGTTCTTTTGACCTCGAAGATGACTGATTGGGGGGATATTTATTCGGACTTTGCGAATCTCTCGTTGAACCCTTCAAAAAGTACGTCTTCAAAGGTCCAAGCGCAACTTGGACCAACCTGGACTCATGACCCTCTTGAGCCCAGGATCACTCACTCTCGGGATGGTTACCCTCAAACCATTCCATTTCTCTCTTCCCACCTCACCGAGGAAGACCATCGCCTTGGTGAGAATATCGTGATTCATAAATCCTCTTCTAATAAAGAACACATTGCTGATTCAGGCCATATAGAAGACACGAGTAAAATGCCTCCAAAGAAGAAAGAACAAGAAGAAGAAAACCATGAAGACCCGATGAGAAGTATACTAGCCCGATTAGCTGCATCTGAGCAGCAACAAGCATTATTGAGAGCTCAGTTGGGACAGCTAAATGTTGGGGTCCAACTACCAATGGATGCGGCATACAACCCCGGACAATATCAGATTCATAACTACTTGAGTCCGGCCGAACCCGAGGTTGATTTTGAATTGAAGCCGCATTTTCTGAACCTGTTGCCACACTTCGATGGGAATGCTTCTGAGGAACCATATGCATTCCTAAGGGACTTTGAGCTCATATGCGCTAACCTCAAACATCAAAATGTTAGCCAGGATTATATTAGGCTCAAAGCCCTTCCATTTGCCTTGGGTGGCAAAGCTGATTACTGGGTAAAGAATCTTGGGATCGCCGTCACCACATATGCCCAGTTCAAGGACCTGTTTTTGAAGAAGTTCTACCCTTTGAGTAGAACTAACATGATGAGGACGCGCATTACGAGTTTTTCCCAATTACCCCATGAAGCTTTTTGTGATGCTTGGGAAAGATTCAAGGACATCCTGCAAAAGTGTCCTTGTCATAGACTAGATGACAACATCTTGGTCCAATCATTCTTCACTGGTCTCAACCCTGAGATGCAGGGTTTAGTGAGTGCTGCCTGTGGAGGCAGCTATACATCACGAGGAGCGGATACCGTCTGGAGGGTATTCGAGCAGATGGCTGAAACTAGCCGCTCACAAATGGCCAGCAGGGCCTATACACCATCCCCCAGCTCACTCTCACTTGGAGGGGGGAAACCAGCTGTAGTCGATCTCTCTCAGGATGTGATCCCTAGCATGGGACTTTTGGCTGACAAGCTTACTGTAGTCGAGAGGATCGACAGGAGGATTGATGAGTTAGACCGGAGCATCTCCAAACTTCCAAAACAGATGGAGGAGTTGACTGAGAAGGTATCTAAGATAAAGATACATGCCGCGACTACACCCGCTGCTCCCATTTACCGAGTTCACCATGTTCAGGAGCAGTTGGTGTCAGGGCAACCCCAGCTGTGGGAGCAGGACCAATCCTACACCCACTCTTTCCAGCAGCCACCTCCAGTAGTAGAGACAGTCCAGGAGGAGCCTCCACCAGTTTGGGAGGTGAATGGGATATGGTATACTCAGGACCCTGCCAGGCAGGGAAGTACGGGAGACCGACAGACCTATCAGCGTCCCCCGACCTTTCACAACACCGCATTCACCTCCGCACCACCTCCTCCACAGCAGAGCCCTGGATTCCATCCACCCCAGCAGCAGAGGCAGCAGTACCAGCAGTATGGCCGACAGGGCCATTACCAGACGGGCCAGCAGGGCCCGCAACCCCAGCAGCAGCAGCAGAGGCAGTACACTGGCCAGCAGGGCCAGTCTTCCCGTTCTTCTTCCCAGTCTTATCCACTTCCTTCATCGTCTAGTCCCGTGGATATTCAGCAGCAGATACTCGACGAGCTACGTTCCTACAGGAACGAGGTTCAGGACTTACGGGTGGATGTCATCCGCCTATCCAGATGGCGAGACGAGCAGACTGCACCCTCTACCTCGATCCCAGCCCAAGTTCAGGCTAACCCCAATAGCCTGAACCGTTCTAGTTCTCAGCAGCACTTTGGTCAGGTATACTATTCAACATCTCCTAAATCTGAACATGAGATTCTTTCGTGTGACGAGGCTAACCACATGTCACTCAGGAGCGGAAGGACCGTGGTCGTACCTGACCGGGCGAGGGACACGAGGAGGGGCATCTCTGGAGCTCTACCTGAGGAGTCTTCAGAGGACGAGGAGGAGAGGCATCATATTTCAGAGCCCCATCAGCACCATTCGAGGATTTCCACTCAGGGAACCGAGAGGAGGAGGAGAGCACGTATGCAGCATCGTCAGCATGGATATTCTTCTGAGTCTACAGAGGACCTTGCATCTCCGGTTGTGGCGGATACCACTCCAGATTCTATTCCACAACCTTTAGTAGATAGTTTAGATTTTGAGTCCATGTTGCATCAAAAAGATTCTTGTATGAAGAACTCTGTTTCCGTTAAGTCAAAGAATGATATTTCAGTTCATGATTCAGATTCTTCATCCTCTGTTTCCCTCGCTTCAATCCCTTTCCCCCGTGCTCTTACGGTAGGAAAGCGCATCAAAAAGATTCAGAAAGATGACCCCGACATGGCACGGTTTTGCAAAGAAAACATCACAGTTAAGGTGCCATTTGATGAATATGTGGCTAACCATCCTGCCTTCCAAAAATACCTTAAGGTGAGATGCACACCTACAAGGGTTAGCAGGAAGAAAGATAACCGAAATATAAAGACACATGTCTTATCGGTAGCCACAACCTATTGTCTCAAGAATCAGACTTTGCCAAAGAAAAAGAGAGACATGGGTGCTCACTATGTGGAGAGTCGTATTGACGACATTGCGTTTTCACGCACACTCTTAGATAACGGTTCTTCGATCAACTTACTTCCCTTAGCATTATATCAGAAATTGGAGTTGGGACCACTTCGCAAATCTAGAGCTTTACTCCAATTCGCAGATCGTTCAATGAAGAGACCTAAGGGAGAAGTGAAGAACGTCGTTATCTCGATTGAGGGGCAGAACTATCAGGTGGACTTCACAGTCTTGGACATGGAGACCCCCAATCATTGGAGAGAATCTCAGATCATTCTCGGGCGACCCTTCCTTAGGACCGCAGGCGCAGCTTTCGATTATGGTACGGGAATGATGAAGTTCCGTTCTCCAGGCGGAGAAGTGAACCTTGAGATGAAGGAAACCAAGTGTCAGCGACCCGATTCAGAGAGTAGCACAGAGTACTCATCTTCAGAGGCAGACTGCAGTTTGATTAGCACAGTTGGGATTTGGGGACAGATTCCTTCAGGACAGAGCGAGACCCTTTCATCTGGAGAGGATATAGTGCATGATGCAGTTTGCCAGGTGTTGTCTGATCTTGTTAGAGATGCATCAACCTATTCTCATGATGACTTAGAGATCCATCCGGATCTGTCAGTTCCATCCTCTTCGGAACAATCATGGGACATAGATGACGAGTCGGATGTGGCTTTTGCCGATTGTTTGGATACTTTTGACGATCCGACTCCCGATACTTCTGATTTGGTGGCGAGTACTATTCAGCTTAGCCTACCTTCATGCAGCACGGAACCAGATTCAGATTCAGTTCAGCCAGATCTGCTTGATGATACCACATTGCCAGAACTGAAATCACTACCTCCTACACTCAAGTACGCCTTTCTTGCGGGACCCAAAGAGAGATATCCTGTCATCATTAGCTCAGACTTGTCTTTAGAGCAGAAGTCTAGGTTGTTAGAAGTCTTAGAGAGGAACCGCAAAGCAATAGGCTGGACAGTGTCGGATCTCGTGGGCATCAACCCCGCTCTCTGCTCGCACCATATTTTTACTGAGGATAACGTGAGACCTTCCCGTGAGTTTCAGAGGAGACTTAACCCCAATCTACGGGAAGTAGTAAAGAAAGAAATTGAGAAATGGTGCAAGGCAGGGTTCATATACCCTATTTCTGACTCCAAGTGGGTGGCCCCACTTCATGTTGTCCCGAAGAAGTCGGGAATTCAGATGGTCACCAACGAGGAGGGGGTAGAGATCGCGACACGGGTACCCACGTCGTGGCGCGTCTGTGTCGACTACAGACGCCTGAATGCTGCGACCAAGAAAGATCACTTTCCCTTGCCTTTTATTGATCAGATCTTGGAGAGACTTGCAGGGAAAGAGTTCTTCTGTTTTCTTGACGGGTACTCAGGCTACAACCAGGTGGCCATAGCCCCTAAGGACCAGGAAAAGACCACATTCACATGTCCATTCGGCACTTATGCTTTCAGGCGCATGCCATTCGGGCTCTGCAATGCCCCGGGCACATTTCAGCGGTGCATGATAGCCATATTTGCCGAGATGGTGGGAGATTTCCTGGAAGTGTTCATGGATGACTTCTCGGTCCATGGTGATTCTTTTGATACATGTTTAGCGCACTTGGACCGAGTCCTCACGAGGTGTAGAGAGGTGAATCTGGTACTCTCCTGGAAGAAGAGTCACTTTATGGTGACGGAGGGTATCGTGTTGGGGCATGTCATCTCCAAAAGGGGAATGGAGGTTGACCCTGCCAAGGTGGAGGTGATCAAGAAACTAGATCCACCTACCAACGTAAAGTCAGTGCGGTCATTCTTAGGGCATGTTGGATTCTATAGGAGATTCATTCAAGATTTTTCAAAGATCGCCCGCCCACTGACTGAGCTCTTAGGGAAAGACATAGAGTTCGTTGTAGATCACAGGTGTCTGGAGGCCTTTGAGCTCTTGAAAAGGAAGATTTGTGCCTCGCCTATCCTACAAGCTCCTGACTGGTCTCTCCCCTTTGAGATCATGACTGACGCTTCAGATTTCGCTATAGGAGCTGTGTTAGGACAACGGCGAGAGGGGATTCCATTTGCGATTCACTATGCGAGCAAAGTTTTAGATCCTACACAGAAAAATTATACAGTGACTGAAAAGGAAATGCTCGCGGTAGTATGGGCCCTCGAGAAGTTCAGATCATATATTTTGGGCTCTAAGGTGACAATTTATACTGATCATACATCCATTCGATACTTAATGGAAAAGAAGGACGCGAAGGCGTGTCTTCTTAGGTGGATTTTACTCCTCCAGGAATTTGATTTGGAGATAAAAGATAAACCTGGAGTGAAGAATGTTGTGGCTGATCACCTTTCTCGGATTGAACTTAAGGATTCTCCTGATCATGAGCGGATTAGAGAGACCTTCCCAGATGAGTCAATTTGTGTTATTGACTCCCTCCCGTGGTATGCCAACATGGTGAACTATCTTGTCTCCAAGCAGGTTCCCCATGGTTGGACTAGGAGCAGCATTGATCGACTGAAGTCGGATTCGAGGAGATACCACTGGGACGATCCTTTCCTTTTCTTCGAAGGACCGGATTGTGTTTGGAGAAGGTGTATTCCTCAGGAGGAATACCAAAGTGTCCTCACATATTGTCATTCACTTGAGGCTGGAGGACACCATTCAGGAAAGAGAACCGCTCACAAAGTACTTCAATGTGGATTGTATTGGCCGACCTTGTTTAGAGATGCCATTGATTTTGTACGGTCGTGCCCGATTTGTCAAAGGATGGGAGGGACAGTTGGACAGAGAGATGAGATGCCCATGCAACCGATGATTATTTGTGATGTTTTTGATGCATGGGGCATAGATTTTATGGGTCCCTTTCCCAACAGCCAAGGACATGAGTACATATTGTTAGCGGTTGATTATTTATCCAGGTGGGTGGAGGCTATCCCAACCCGAACCGCAGACAGCAAAACTGTTTGTAAGTTTGTGAGAGATCATATTATTGCTAGGTTCGGGGTGCCAAAAGTTTTGATATCTGATGGGGGTAGCCACTTTGTGAATCGAGATATGAGATCTTTAGCTAAGGACTATGGATTTGATCATAGAGTTACTAGTCCTTACCACCCACAGTCCAACGACATGGCAGAGGTTTCGAACAGAGAGGTGAAGAGTATTTTGCAGAAATTGGTTCGTCCTGATAGGAAGAACTAGTCTCAGCTCTTGGACCAAGTTCTGTGGGCCTATAGGACAGCCTACAAGACACCATTGGGTACTTCACCATTTAGAATGATCTATGGCAAGCCATGCCATTTGCCCGCAGAATTGATTCATAAATCCGAATGGGCAATTAAGAAGATTAATTGGAGTTGTCACCTAGGGAAGCTTTGCCGAGACTTGAACTTGAACGAGCTCGTGGAAATCCGAAACAAGGCATATGACAACAGTTTGGTTTATAAGGACAAAGTAAAGAGATGGCATGATCAGCACATTAGGTGCAAAGACTTTGTCCCTGGACAAAAGGTATGGTTGTTCAATGCCAGGTTGAAGATGTTCCATGGGAAGCTCAAATCTAAATGGACGGGTCCCTTTGTGGTTAAGAAAGTGCACGAGAATGGAAGTGTAGAGATAGCTGATCTCACAGATGGTGCACAATCTCATGTGGTGAATGGACAACTGTTGAAGCATTTTGTTGATTCCAAAGAGCAGTTAGTCCAAGTCGAGGTCATCAACTTCATACAGAGTGAGCACAGAGCAGATACATCTTATTACTCTTCATGAAGATGCAGCATCAAGATTCAACATCTTAGAAGATTCCATCACTCTTGTACATATTCTCCCTTCTTTGTATATTCTCGAGATCACGTCGGTTCTCACACTTACTCTTGTCCTATACTTAGGCTGACCAAAGCCTAAGTATAGGGGGGACCGATGTCCGCCTTGTGTATTTACTCATCATTTCTCCTCTTGACCTCGTCCGCCCCATTTTTGTTCTTCTTCTTCTTCACTTAGGCTGTCCAGAGCCTAAGTATAGGGGGGGCGGATCGACTTCTATACTTTCTATTATTTTAGCTTTCCTACGCTTAGTACGAGCTATGTCTTTTTGTCACCTAGTGCCATGAGGACATAGCACAAGCTAAGTATAGGGGGGCGTGTATATATTACATATATACTTTACCCATACCTCGTACTTTCACGTATTTTTGTATATTATACAATAATTATGGGGTGGGTTAAAAAAAACAACAAAAGTAAAAAGAAAAAAAAACTTTTTCCTAAAAAAAAACTCTTTTTCTTTATTTGCTTAAAAAAAACTTTTCAAAAAAAAAATCCTCTTTTGCTAAAAAAAAAAAACTTCTTTGCCTTTGTTTGTCAAAAAAAAAACCTTCATAAAAAAAACTAACTAACTAATAAGTTGGTTTAATCCCTGACACAATTCACTTTCACACAAGACTAGTGATGTTCAAGAACACTTGGTTTATAAGGTCTTGAGATTTTGAGTTAACCAGCCTTAGTCATTAGGGTCCTTGACTTAATTATTCACATTTCCCTAGTTTGAAAGATTTGTGTGCTATATTGCATGCTTAGTCTCTACCCTAAAGAATATGATCAGCACCTCACATACACGACCGCAGTTATGATGAGATGAGTTGTAATTTCACTTGAGGAACTGGGATGAGGGATTTGAGTTTGGACTTGATTTGATGATGCTCGAGGATGGGATAAAATCAATGAAGGCTTCACGAAACCCGAGTGTCAGCAATATTAGCCAGTATGAGAACTTGATTCTTATACTAATCTCTTGACATTAACCTAAGTGCCTGGGTGTGAAAAATAAATAAAAAAATATTGATCAGTGTGCGCCAACTCTTGGTAAAAGCAGTGGAGCTAGCCACCAATTATACAAGTCAATGAAATTCAAAGAAAAGCTCTCATTCCACCAAAGTCAAATATCAAAGAGCTTCCACCAAAGGCGAGCGCTCCCAAACTTTTCAAAGTGTCCACTTGGACCACCTCTATTAGGACCAGGAGTCGGGCTTGCACCAAAAAAGGGCTCTGCATCGTAAATGCTACAAGTCTGGGTGTCGAAGGTACGATAGGTACTCAAAAGAGACACACCCCGGTGTACTCCCAGGAAAACAAGTGCAGACGGCTCCAACTTCTCTTGACGGACGCACTGATCAACACCAAAAAAATTGTGTTGCGTAAAAAGGCACTAGAGAGAATCCTTGTTCCAATGAGAGGGAGAGAAGAATTGACACAATCCCATGCCCTCCATTTCTGGCCTGCCATCTACATTTTCTAAGTCTGACAACTAAAGAGACGGTAGACTGAATGCAAGATTTGATTTATTCCCTAGTGCTGAGGATTGGGTCCTTAGGAGATTTTCTCGGACCAAGATTTTTGGTGACGAATTGACTCTACTCTTGTAACTGCGGTCAACACTAAAAGTCATATCTCTTATATATACGTATACAAAGAGAGTCTGATGATTAGGGAAATTGGGTACCTTTTGACTAGAGCTTGGTTCAGGTTAGAATTTTAGGATCTCTAAAACCAAGAGTTCTTGAACGGATCAAGTCTTGTATTCACATGCACAGTCAGGATTAACCCAACTTATTCATTCTTTATTTGCTCGAGGACTAGCAAAGTTTAAGGATAGGGGGGTGATGAATCCACGATTCATCATCTCAATATCTTGATCTTAGCAAAATCCCAGAGTAAAATCCCAGAAAAATGTTCATAAAATCCATAAATTAACAAAATGACTCTTGTAAATAAAACACACTAATTATTGTATATAAGATTGTATAAAATAAATTAACAATAAAAAAAGCCGCAAAATCGAAGGAGTTTTATACTTGTAAATAGCCCAAAACTTTATGGATTTTTAATAATTTCATTTCAACTCCTTTTTGGCTAATTCTTTCTCTAACTTGTTCATAATAATGTATATAAAAATACAAAAATACAAAACAAATTTTACCTTAAATAAATGCTCCTAGATCCCAAAGAGAAAAAGCCGTAAAGTCCAACTTCCAAGCTAAATTCCCGCTCCGTATGAACTCCAAATTCACCAAACTTACTTTTAAAGTTCAAGTTAGAAAATTATCTATCCAACGGAAGTGGTTTCATTAAAATCGGAGCTCATTTGCAAAAGTTGGGTTTTGGGACCTAGATGTACATTGTATACCATGTATATATTCATTCTTTCTTTAATTTTTATTTTATCTTTCTTTAATTACTAAAAATACAAAAAAATCATACTTGTGTTGTATTTTAATTGTAGTATTTTATTGTATTTTTCTGTTGTAAATATCTCTTATTAAAAAGACAAAAAAAATTACATATTAGAAAAGTAAAAAAATGTGTACAAGGTGTTTTGTATTCACTTGTAAATTCACCATTATTTTTTCCTTCTTTATTTTGTTGTAATTAAAGTAGCCTACTTTATTTCATTTTATTTATTTAATTATTTTACATTCTCTACAATAACCACCATTCAACTCTCTTCCACCACCAACTTCCCATTCAACTCCACCATTTCTTAAACCTCCCATTCAACTCCATTTATAATCCAACTTCCCATTCAACTACACCCACATAATAACTTCTCATTTCATCATCTATATATACATTCCATCCTCCTCAATTTGCCCTTGATCCATCTTTATGTGAGGAGAGCCTAGTTCCCTGAGTTGAATCGGTGACAGCGACGCAACCGCGGTCGAGCGACGACGGCCCTCTCTCCGGTGTGATCCGTTGGTTTTTTTTTTGGCCAACATCGCAGCCGCACTCGCGCGCTGCTCGAGCTCATCGCACGCCGGCGATTTGAGCGAAGACCGTGCTCTCACGAGCACTCCATAGGCGTCCGTTTCCACCGTAGCAGTAAAAACAAGTTCAAAAAAATTAAAAAAAAATTAAAAAAAAAACAACGGAGGGAGCAGCGGCCCCAGCCCACCGCCGCCGCCCCCCCATCTCCTCTTCCAACCGCCAGCCGCGGTCTCCTCAGGCGGCCCTTCTGCCAGCAGCCGCGGCGGCGCTGCACCACCCGCGCCGGCCGCCGTGCTGCAACTCCGCCAGCCGCGGCCTCCACCCGCGGTGCCGCGCCGCCCCTCTCGCCATCTCCGCCCGCGCGTCACCGAGTGCCGCCCGCAGCGGCTGTCGCCTCACCGCCGCCCGTCTCCTCCCGCGACCCCGCCTCGCCGCGCTTGAGCGGCGCCGCCCGCCCTCTCCACCGTCCAAGCGCCCGCCGCCCGTGGACCAACTCGTTGGGTTCATCCTCCAGGAAGAAGAAGAAGAGGTGACTTATTATTTTTTTATTGCAAAAATTGTAAATATTTTATTTATTGTTTCTGAAATTACGTTTTAGTCCTTGTACATCACTTGCATTGTAAATATTGTTTTTCTGACTTGCACGGATACCCCTGTGTTCCTACTTTAATTTGGACCTTGTTTATGCACATTTTTGTTCAATGAAAAATGCTATCATGTTGAGCAACTTATCCTCTATCATGTGATTATTTACTTGTATTTTTTATGATAGTTGGGTAATTAATTAAAATTGTCAAATTGAAATTCTGTGTATTTTACCCAATCCGTGCTCCTAAATTAATATCTCACACACCGTTGCTCTAAAAATTCTAAAAAAAATATATATGATGCCTTGATATGTGATGTAATTACTGTCCAAATTTCACAGCTATTGGAGTTGTCTTGTGCCTACAATAAATTATAGAGTGTATTTAGTAATCGATTTTTAATTAAATCCACAAATATCTTTTTTGCGAAATTTCACCTCTCCTGGATTGCTAATCTAAATATCTACCTGAGATAATTTGCTTTTTGATTAATTTGATAACGTGGATTTAATAGAAATTAATTACTCACGATCACTCTGTTTTCACTAAAAAATTCATAAAAAATTCATATCTTGTCAAAAAATTCCAAAAGTAGCTTCCTTGCATCATGTTTTCATTCCAGTAATTTTTTCATGATTTTTGCTTACTGTTTGTGTGATAAATTGCGAAAAAACCCATAAAAAGTGTGCATTTTTCATTGTTGCTTTTTAAGTCCTAAAATTCCAAAAAAATGTGTTTTGTTTTCATCTCTGGATTAGTATTCTAGGAAAAATATAATTTGGCTGAATTGAATTAATTTCTCATTAAAATTAATTTGGCTAAGTTGTATACTTTCTTAGTATATTAGTTCACTTGCATTGTGCATTTTGGCATCCTATTTGCATTAAAAAAATCTAAAAAATACCGTTTGGATATCTAGATCTTAAATTTGTAAATTAACCCCGAAGTTGTTCCTTTGCCTCCCTGAGTTCGACCCCGGACTTGCCCGGGATATAAATTAAGCCGAGACACTCTTCACGGAGATCTTTTCTCGGTTCTGACCGAATCGCTAAGTACACGTGCTACAACGAAGCCGAATTAAATCTAGTATTTAGCGACTCGTCACATATCAATTTTTCTTTTTATGTATGTTGAAGCATGAGATTTTCTCTTGATGGTCTGATGATGATTTGAAATGGGATGTTTGCCAATTTGCAAAGCAAACACTACATTTCCTGCTTCTACTGGTAAATCTACTTATGTATTCGAGTTAGTGCATTCTGATGTTTGGAGTTCGTCAAGTGTGAATAGAATAGGTGGTCATACATACCTTAATAAACTAGGTTAAAAATATTTTTTGTAAAATAATTTGAAAAATGGTGTGACCCATTTGGAAAACTTTTTGTGAATAATTTTCAACCTTTGTAAAAATGTTTTGATTTGCAAAAATTCTTTCCATTGTGTGAAATAAAAGTTTTGAAAACCTATTTGCAAATGATTTTGAAAATATTTGTAAAATTATTTGAAAAAATGTATATATACTGTTTGAAAAATCTTTGCAAAATGGCTTTCAAATATTTGTAAATATTTGCAAAAAATATTTGTACTATAGTTTTCAAAATTATTTTCAAATAAATTTGAGGAATCAGTGCATCAATAAAATGTGTATATACATAAAAATAAAAATAAAAATACATAAAATTCTTTACCAATTATATATATACCTATAAAATAACTTGTTAAAACCTGTAAATTCGTGATAGTTCTTAATAAATAAAAATGAGCACACCCCTGTAAATAGCTATAAATATTTTATATTTTGTATGTGCAAAATTCTTTTTATTTGCAAAACTCTTTCTATAAAAAATTCTTTTTGTTTGCAAATTCTTTGAAAAATTGCATCATTTTTTGCATTGTGCATAGCATTTGCATAGCATTCATATTCTTTTAATTGAGCTTGATGACTCAAAACTCAAAGATTGGAACTTGGTCGGACCTTACTACACCTAACTGCACTGAAACCTTAAGGGAACTAGGTTTAAGGTACTTCAGGTTCAATAGGACTTAATTCTTTAAGACTCAGGGCTGGGTTAAGGTCACCTCAACTGACTAACTAGAACTTTTCGAGACACACGCATGACCCTTGTCGGTCGTGACCTAACTTGGACACCTGCACCTTTTGGCTCAAGTCAGTTGGAGTGGTGAAGTGAAGGGATTTTTTGGTTTGAGACGCACACGAGTGGAAACATTCGTCCTCGTCTAGGGAGGGAAGTGCACCCCAACCTGGTCCAGTTGCCATGAAGTCGAATGACATGAGAGTATGGGTTGCAATAAAGCTTCAGAAGAGGGATAGTTTTTTGGCTCAAGAGGAAAATCCCCTTATGTAAATGCCGCTGTAAATAGTACTTCAAACAAAACTCCAAAAAAAGTGGGCAGGCCTGAAAATAAAAATTAAATGCCTGTCGAAGTATGTATATATGTTGTACAGAAAACAAGCAAGCTTGAGCATCAAAGTTATACTATGTGAGCCTGCAGCTGGATGACTTGACTACATTGGTCATGCATCCCAAGGATAGGTAGCTACATTGGCTACCGTCCATTCTTTTCTTCACCTCCTCCTCTTTGGTTAATGGCCACTTGAACTTAAAAGGGAATACCCCGCTCCTCGAGGACAGAGTGCTGGATTGGGGAATCATTGGGTAGTCATTCTGGAGAAGTCAGTTCCTTTGTCATTTCAGTTGGGGAGAGCCACTATCACTTACACCATACAAGTTAACTTCATAGTCATAAGGGTTTGTGCATGATGTAGGCTAGTTCTAACCTGGCTATTGAGGTAGTTTGAACCGAGTTCTGTGACTCTCGAAGGTTGTTGTGTTTTAAATTTGGTTCCCAATCAGGTTCCACACACATTCTCACATCAAGGTCTAACCTGAGCTTCAAACTTCGATTTTATAAAGACGAGTCTAACAAATGAAAGCAATTCCATTTATTCTTTCTTTTTCTTTTCTTCTTTATTCTTTTTGTACTTATTGCATAAGTGTTTACTAGGGACTAGCAAAGGCAAGTATAGGGGGTGATGAATCTCCATTTCATCACCTCTATTCTATCATTTTGGCCTTAAAAACCTTAGCTAATGCATGTAAATAGCATTAATTTGTACAAAATAGCATCCAACATTTATTACATTTATTGTAAATAATATTATTTTTAATGCCAAAATTATATAATAAAGAGAAGAAAAGAAAAAAGAATGAAATATTGAAAATATTTTATGACCCTAAACTCCGAGACCAAGTCAAGAATTAAGTTGATCGACAAGGAATAAAGTAGGGGGAGATAAGGGTCAGAAATAGAATAAAAATGCCATTTATTATTTAATTATGCATTTTAACACCTATTTTATTCTTTATTATTTATTCATCAAATAAAGAATTCTTGTACATGAAAGTTGTAGATAATAATGTAAATAAAAATACAAAATTGAGTTTGTACAAAAATAATACACAATGTGCATTTTATACACAGAATAAAAAGCCAAAAATCAAACTTCACAGACCCATATCTTTCAAATAAAAACTCAAAACATATCAAAATAACTCTAATTGTATATAACTTTTCACAAGCTATTTAATGGTACTGATTTTAAATTTTTCAGAGTTACTGAGTGAAAGTTAGGTTTTGGGCCCTCATTGTACATTCTACCGATTAAAATATTCATTTTGTTCATCCCTTATTATTTTTACAATATTTTTATAATTTTGTAAATATTATTTATAACATATGTGCATATTAAACTTAGAATAAAACCAAAAGGGAAATGCAAAATAAAATAAATCTATGTGAAAATATGGATAAAATACCTATGATTATACTTGTATAAAAATAAAAGGGAAAATATAGTATTTTATTCTTTATTCTTTATATTTTTATAACAATGTAAATATTATATATAGCCTACTAAAAATACAAATCTAAAATAAAACTCAACGAAATACATTAAAATGAAAATATGTATATAAAACATAGGTAAAATACCTATAAATATACCTACATAATATACTCACCTACTTATTTAAGTGTACAAATAACATCCTAAAAATAAAATAAAAATATATTTATACTCACAAAAATAAGTTATAAATATATAAAATAAAATAGTAAAATATATAAAATTAAAATAAAAATGTACAAAACATAGATGAATATACCTATAAATATACTATTAAAAATTAACTACTAATAAATAAAGCCAAAAATAAATAAAAATATAATAAAATACTACATAAAAATAATAAACATTTTTTATTTTATACTTAAAAATTAATAAAATCATTTACCATTCTTAATTAATTATTATTTAATAAAATACCATGTTTTGTCATTTAGCAGCTTAGGTGGCCCAATCAGGGCGCTTTGTTCGTTGACCTCGATCAACTTGACCCCCGCCTCTTGATTTGACAGGGCGTATCTTTTCCCCGGTTTTGTGCCATTTTTCCTAGCCACCACATCCATCTATCTCCTTCGATCTCTTCATACAAAACGCCCATTGATCATTGTACATACACGCCATGATCTCTAATCGCGTGTACATACGCCCAAATCATTGTTTTAGCCGGTCAATAAGGGTGCTCAAAATAAAACCTTTGTTTCTCCTTCTAGTTTTGGTCACCGAATCGAGTCTAGGAAGCCTCGTCTTGGATCCAGATAGCCTTCTCGTGATAGGGGAAATCGATTTGCGGCCGGGATGAGCTCCAGGAGCACGGAGGTGCACCCACGGTGGTTCTCCGACCATCCTGCTCCATGGGCGTCCCCCAAGGATCAGAGCTGTGCTTTTATCCTTCCATTTTGCTTCTTGTAGAGTTTAGTGATTAGTTAAGTAAATTAGTCCTAATCGCTTCGCCCGTACTTCGTCAGAGTTGAGCTCCGGCGAGCTCCTCCGCGCATCATCATCACCGCTCCGCACTTTATCCGCCTCCTTATCGACTCTCATTACCTCCCGATCACATTTCGCTCCTCCGCTCCCCCAAAACCCTAGTGGATCTGGAGATCCGCTGTCGAAGCTCTGTTGTTCGTCGGAAAGTTCCTCCCACTCCATTCTTCTCTCCATTCCACACCTAATTGGGTCGAGGCAATTTGCCCTCGACCCATGAGTTCACTGGTACAGGTCCCAAACGCCACAACGATCCCTGGAGGGGCATTAAAGCTTCACTGGAGGTACCTGGAGTACCTCACCTTCTCCGACCATGTGGGGACTCTCCAGGTACCCTCCGACCGTCCTGAAACCTCCAGCCTAGAGAGGACCTCATCGCGGATCTGTCTGGCCACCTTTGAGTAGCAAAGACCATCGGAGGAGCGAGATCTCGCTGGAGGAAGTTCGCCCAGGCGAACCTTCTTCCTTGTTCGTCGACTGTGCTTCTCCGCCGTCGGATCAGATGCAGGTGCCAGTTTGATTGTCAGCCGTTGGATCACGCGAGCTTCAACCGTTGGATCGCTACACGCGATCTAATCTTCACCATTGATCCACGAAGCATCATCGACCGCTAGATGGATGACATGTGGCAAGCGAGAAGGCCAGCAATGTCTAATAACGTGCCTATTTTGGGGTAATGTTCACATTATACCCCGTATCTTTTTGTATTTATTATTCAATCCTGTAAAAAAAGTTAACGTTATAAAATAAGTGGACATTTTGTATAAAGGACCCTGAACTTTTTGGAATTTACAACAGGTCCAATCCACGTCACCTTACGAGGTGGCAAAATTGCATGCATACTCCTAATAGTTTTTGTATTTATTATTTAGTCCAATAAGTTGAAAAGCACGTGGTACATTTTTGTGAAAATTGCTAAGAAGTCCCTAAACTTTTCATAATTGCATTTTAGTCCTTCCAGCACACGTCACGTGTCGTCCCATGTGATGGGGTAATTTGCATGTACACCCTGGCAGGTTTTGTAATTGTATATTAGTCTTTAAAAATTAAAGAAGCATTGTATACTTTTGGTATTTTTGCATTATGGCCCCTGTCTTTCATTTTATTTGCAAATATGCCCCTGCTAAGACATGTATTTTTATGTGTTTTACATATTTATTAAAAATACCTACTGTGCTCCTAAAAATCCATAATAGGACCAAATGCTCTATGCCTCATACTTACATGTCCTTATTTTTTAATTAGTATTTTTTGCATTTTATCCATTTATTAAAAATGAAAAGAGCCTAAATAACTGTTGTCTAATTTCTAAAATACCAAGATATATAAAAACATTTTTAAAAATTCCAAAAATATATATAGTATATTTTAGAATTTATTGAGTCCAGAAAACAAAAACCCCTAAAATGAAAAAATAAAACGATAAAAATCAGAAAGCTCCAAAATCCAACAAAAATATAAAAATTCTACAAAAATACCAAAAATACATTTTTCTGTTTTATAATTATCTATATATTATTATTAATATATTAACATTGATTTGGGTAATTTTGGGGCTTCTTTATTCTTTTCAAAATACAAATCAATTTCGAATTATTTATTAATCCTTTATTTAGGATAATTTTGGCTTCAAAAATACATAAAAATTAGCAAAAACTTCTGAAAAAATACAGAAAAATCCAAAAAGAAATTATTTTCTAAATTTTAGTTATATTTAATAGTATTTATAAATATACTTCTATATATTGTATATATGCCCATATATATGTTATATTATTTATATACAAAAAGAAAATATAAAAAGAAAATACAAAATCAGAAAATTAAAAATAAAAAATATAAATATAAAGAAAAGGACAAATACAAAAAAATATACAAAATATACAAAATCCAAAAACCCACAAAAGACCTATAAAACTGGATGATTTGGTTGTACATAGATAACCATAGGCTACCATTTTGCTCTCAATGGTTCGACCTCTACATGCTTTCTCGCTATGCATTTTATGACAGAGAAAATAATTTTTACCCTCACGTGTGCTCTTCATGGCCTTAATATTATATTATGGGTTAATTGTTGACTAACCGAGGAAGGTTGGGTGGTCAACTCATCGACCGCATTCTCGGCTTGTGAAATCGTGCGACCCTTAATTTTTCCACAGTTATCAGCGTGTAACTACATGAAGTTTCATGAATGATACCCTTCTCATCAGGAAAACCACGTAAAAAAATTTTCCAGGCACTCCTCGATATTATCAAGCATGAGCGTTCTTACTCTTATTGCATACTTAGTGCTAAAAATCATATTTATAAAGTTATTTACGACGACAAGAACATCACTTCTATGTTCTAAATGGTACACATAAGTACTCCGTGAAAATTCGTCGGTGAAAGTTGGTATCTACAAGAAGGATGGGTATCTACTTACAAGAAGGATGGGTATCTGCAAAAATATTTTTGTATTTATATGTTTTTGAGATTTTTGAAAATGGGTACATATCTATACAAGGAGATATATCTTATGTATAGAAGGGTTTTGGTTCTTAAAGGATTTACAATGAATGATTGCTCACTTTTATACATGTATAAAGACTTTAGAGTATAGTGTGTACACTCCTCAAGCTTATTTGAAAACTATTTTGCAATAGTTTTGAAAACTATAGTCCAACATAATTTTCGCAAATGGTTTTTACAAACATTTACACATATTTGAAAATAATTTTGTAAAGGTTTTTCAAACAACATATATAGATTTTCAAAATATTTTTACAACCATTTGCAAATTATTTTTCAAACATTTTTATTTCACACAAAGAAAATATATTTTTGCAAACACAAATATTTACAAAGGTTTAACACTTTTAACAAAATATTTTCCAAACAGCTTTCAAAAGTTTTTTCAAAAAAGCATTTCAAACTATTTTTCAAACATTCTGCAAAAGTATTTTTGCCTGATTTATCGGAATGTACAAAAAGAGTTTGAGGAGCTATAAACATCCTTAATTAGAATATTGTGATGAATTTAACATTATTTTCAGCCATAGGTATCGTTTTAAAATACAAAAGTACGAGTTATGGCTTAAAGTATATTCATAGTATATACGACCCCCCTATACTTAGCTCGAGCTATGTCCTCATAGATCCAAGAGAAAGAGAAGACATACCTCGTACTGAGTATAGAAAAGTCTAAAGAATGAAGGAATGAGGAGAAAATAAATGAACAAGAAGTTGACCGTCCCCCCTATACTTAGGATCAAATAATCCTAAGTATAGTAGACTATACAAGGCATGTACGATTAAGGGTGAGAATGAACAGATCGTACTCAGACTATCTCCCCCTATACTTAGGGTAAGATATCCCTAAGTATAGAAAAGAAGATGAGGCAATGGAGAGGATCAAAGAATGAAAGGACACGGGGTGCTCACCCGTATACTTAGGACAAAATATGTCCTAAGTATAGAAGACAAACAACAAGGGGCGACGCCTTTTTGATAGAAAAAGAAAATAGAAAAGAAAAAGAAGAAAAGAAGAAAAGAAGAAAAGGTCAGAGGAAAAGTTTTTGAGGTGCATTTTCTGTATCTTTTGATGCTGCCAGTGTTGTGGATGTATCTTCAGAGCGCAGTACCTGGATTGAGTCGACAACAGCCAAGAAAGTATCATTCTCAAGGTAAGGCTTCATTAACTGACCGTTGACGACGAATGGCGGTGCGTTAGGAGACAATTCTGATATGGCAATACTTCCATTGTCACACACTTCACAAACTTGGATGGCCCTGTCCATTTGCTTTTTAGTTTCCCTGAGAAAATCTTTAACTTTGCATCAAACAACCACACTTTCTGTCCAACTTCGAAGGTCTTTCGT
The DNA here is from genome assembly GCA_037367405.1 of Ottelia alismoides. NCBI lineage: Eukaryota > Viridiplantae > Streptophyta > Magnoliopsida > Alismatales > Hydrocharitaceae > Ottelia > Ottelia alismoides. Next base: position 257,063 of record JAZKJV010000756.1, read on the forward strand.
CTGATATGACGGTCATGCCAGCGTTTCACCATCTCCTTGTACATCAATGTGTTATCATATGCATAGTATTAGAATTCTAGGAGCCTGTTCAGATTATCTTTTTTTTCTGACCACTTTTCTGTGAGTCCGAATTGCACAGATAGACTGTCCATAAGGACTTGTGAATTAGTTCCACGGGCAGATGACATGGATTTCCGTATACAAGACGGTATGGCGACATGCCCAAAGGAAACTTGTAAGCGGTTCGGTATGCCCACAGGACGGAGTCCAAGAGATGGGACAAATTCTTTCAGTCCGGCCTCACATGCTTCTGAAGGATCGTCTTGATTTCTCTGTTCGATAGTTTGGCCATGTCATTGGTCTGCGGATGGTAAGGAGATGCGACTCGATGCTCGACGCCGTATTCTTTTGTTAATTTCTTGACCTCTTTGTTAATGAAGTGTCTACCCCCGTCTGATATGAGAATCTTCGTAATCCCAAATCGCGAAATGATATTTTCTTTCATAAATCGACAAACTGTGCGACTGTCAGCGGCTCGAGCGAGGTTAGCTTCAACCCAGCAACTCATATAGTCAATGACAAGAATGATGTGCTCATATCCCTGACTGTTAGGGAAAGGCCCCATGAAATCGATGTCCCAAGCATCGAATACGTCTGCGATCTGAATGATTTTCAAGGGCATTGAATCTTTCATTGTAAGGGTGCCTTTCAATCTTTGATAGTCAATACATCGTTTGACGAAAGATGCCACATCCTTGAATAGTGTTGGTCACCAAAAGCCACACTAAAGTACTTTTACTGCCGTCCTATCTCCAGAGTGGTGTCCACCAGATTCGAGCGAGTGACAATGCTCGAGGACACTATGATGTTCCTCCTGAGGAATGCACCTGCACCAAATGCAATCTGCCCCTTCCCTGAATAAGAGAGAATCTTCCCATTGTAGAAATGGATTGTGTTGAAGTGAATTCTGCGGAGGTCTAGAAGTCTCATAAGGCGATAATTCCAGTCGATGCGTTGACCTCATACGAAACCCGACTTCAGACAACAATTAACCCACAACAAATGATCAAACAATAAAAAGCAAGTGTACGGAGTTAAAATTTATTATAACTCTACAACAAAGATGTGTATAGGTGGAAGTATGTGTAGAATGTCGAACACAGGGAACACATAGGTATATCAAGGTAAAGAATGCTAAAAAATGAATGCGATGTATTTGTTTATAGATGTGCTATTTTTTGTGGGTTTTTGATTTTATACTTTTTATTCAATTTTTAATTTTACATTTTTACATTTTAATTTTTAATTTTTTAATTTTTTAATTTTCCGATTTTATATTTTCTTTTTATATTTTGTATTTTTATCTTTTATTTTTCTTTTATTAGAAATATAAAGCTATAAAGAAGGTATATATATAAAATATAGGTGGGAGAGAGATAATATATATATATAAATAGGTAAAAATAGTTAAAATACAGGAAACAAAATCTTTTTATGTTTTTTATATTTTTCCAATGTTTTTATGTTTTCTGTATTTTTGCTAATTTTTTTGGTATTTTTAAAGTCCTAAAAACTCAAAATAAGGAATAAAATGAATACCCAAAATTAAATTGGAGATAAAAATATCAAATAGTAATAAAAATTCTCCAAATTTATTTTAAATAAATGTAATATAATAGAGAAAATTCAAAATCGGAAAATACAATTTTTGGTTTTTATAGCTTTTTTATATTTTTATGAAGGTTTTTAAGGTTTTTCTATTTTTAAGTTTTCTTTTATATTTTTAGTGATTTTTGGTCTGAAGTTGTAAAATACTTAAATAAATATAAAATTTTTTTGGAATTTTTCAAAAAAATTTTCTAATTTTTATGTATTTTCTAATGCAAATAGAGATAAAAATGCAAGTTTTTGATTTTTTATAAATATTAAAAGGATCAAAAAATGAAAAATAAAAATACAACGTGATAGAGAAATGCAACATGAATTTTTATCATTTTTATGGATTTTTATAGATTTATAGATGCATGAAAATAAATGGAGACAACCAAGAGAAAATACACTCCTAGTAGGAGTATTTTTGTAAATATTAGAAAGTACGAGGGCCTGAGTGTAATTTTCACAGAAATTTATAATGCAATAAAAATATTTATGGATCGATCAGAAATAACCAAAACTCAAAGCCCTTCTCTGCAAAATCACCAAAGCTCACGTGTACAAACATGTGAGCCTGACAGGGACTAAATTACAAATACCAAAAACCTTGGGGGCTAACTCACAATTTTATCAAAAATATAAAACTACATAAAATTTTTTTCTGGATTAGATCGAAATAACAAAACTAGCAAGGGTCCCCTCGCAAAATGGCCACACCTCACGTACACCAATCACGTGAGGTGACGTGGCCGGGGATCAGAATGTAATTCAACAAAGTTTGAGGGCCTAATTATAAATATTACATATATATACAACAGATGAAATATTGAGTTCTAATATTTAAATACAAAAATAACAGGGGCATATATGTAAAATACCCCCACTTAAGGCGCAAACGTATTGTTGGATATCGTCACTAATGCCACGTGTCCTCTCGCATGCAGATGACGCTTCGGATTAGATAGCTGCGATTAGATGATCCTCTACGCGATCAACAACCGAGGACTGCTTGATCGAACGACAACTGCATGCCTGGGAGATCCGGCCAGATCTAATGGTGGTGGAGGGCGGTGAACGAACTGGGAAGCAGCCCCAGCGAGGCGAGCTTCCTCGAGCTCGATCTCCATCCTCCGACGATCTTTGAAGCTCCAAAATAGGCGGAAGGCTCCTGTGGTCCTCCTCTATCTTCTGGTGGCTCCAAAAGTGGACAATGACCACCGGAGGTGGCTAGCAAAGGCGGAGGAGCTGGCAAGCTCCAGGTATCTCCGGCGGGGGTCCTAATGCCTCCAACTACTTCCGAGTTGCGTGGACTAATGAATCCTCATTCATCACTCTTTATTCTTTTATTTTAGCTAATTATCTTGGCAAAGCATCATGTAAATAGTTGTAAATACAATAATTTAGCAATAAGCATGCATGTCTTAATATTCCATAATTAGCATGTATTTGTGCAAAAATAAAAGAATAAAGAATAAAAGAAAAATAAAGAAATATTTAGAATAAATATTGAGTGACCCAAACCCAAGAGAGGGCCCAGTATGGGCCGGATCGCCAAATAAAATAAGTAGAGAGAGATAGGTCCACTCTACCTTGTACATATATATCATATATATATATATAATTTATTTCTACAAAAATAAAAATAAAAAGGTAATTTTATCCTTGTATATATTTTGAATAATAAAATAAAAATAAGAAAAATAAAATAAAATAGAATAAAATTCTTTTTCTCTGTCACTTGTATATAATACTTGTATTTTCCCTATTTAATTTATACTTGTAAATAAATAATAAAAATAAAATAAAAATAATTTTATACTCCAAAAATTATGTTGTAAATAAATAAAATATAAAATTGGGATATTTTTTGTAAAAATAATAAATTAAAAATAATTGTAAAAAATACATAGGTATTTTATACCTGTATATAATACATTATACTGTACATACCATAATTTATTTTTCATAAAAATAGTTAAAAATCATAGAAAAATCCCTTGAAAAATAAGAAACATTTTTCACTTTATTTATTTTTTAATTTAAAATCATTTATTATTTTTTATCTATTTATTTTTGAATTTTCTGTTATTTTGTCGTCTAGTTTATTTTGTCATCTTCCCTTGCCTCACCTTATTGGTCCAGGGCAGATTGTTAACCTCGGTCAACTACCCCTGGACCTTCCTTCGGCCGGATCCGATTTCTGCACGCTTTTCATCGAATTATCCAGACCCAATCCGACCACCACCTTCTTCATTTCGAGGCCCCGATTATCTAGGGGAGATCCACGATCCTCGCCCGTTGATTCCTTTAGGGATCCGTCCCTCAGTTCGCGCACTTTGATCTGAATCTTTCGACTACCTAGGACTGCCCTATAAATGCTTCACTCGTCTCTCTAGCTCACCAGCTCGCGTGGCACCCCTTTCTGATACCCTAGATACGTTCACCGTAGTGACATCCGTCGGAGGCTACCTTTGGTGCTCGGAGAGGTGTTGTGTAGCCGCAGCTCACATGTCGTGGCCGGAGAACCGCCACGAGGAGCCTCCTTCGCCAGCCGCAACGTGGTCGAGGACACAACCCCACCGTCCACCTCCCCGGGAGCTCAGGATCTCATTCGGTCCTTCAGGTAACCATTCGATCGTTCCTAGTTCCGTTGTTCGCTCAATCTTTCATTTTCACGTCACCGTCGCTCCGCCAGCTCCGACCAGCTGGTCGGAGCCTCGTTACTATCACTCATCTGCTCAGATCGACACCTACGTTCGCCCTCCATCTTCTTCCGCATACTTATAACCCTGACCGTCGATCATTGTGTCGAGATTAGGATATCGGTCTCCTCTATCATCTTCGCCGGAGACCCTGCCCCATCCACCGTCGCTTCTCGATTTTTCAGACCTAATAACCCTGACCAGAGTATCGCTCCGAGTCAGAGCTTTCTCGTGCATGCCTTGACATACGCAGAGACCATCTAGATCGTCCTCTACCACCTTCGTCGGAGTACCCCCAGGTCTCAGTCGTCGTCATGATCATCCGACCGTCAGCTACTCCATCAAAGCTGGCCATCCGACGCGGAAGAGGCCCACGACTCCACCGGTGCCATCAGATCTTTCATCGGAGCCCAGTATTCGATCCTTGAGTCCGGCGAAAGTCGCCCAGGCTCAGTTCTTCCAGAGGTCTTCTCTGCCGTTGGATAGCCCCCATCGTCCATACGTCATCCTGGCCATCCGTTCACTGGAGGTGTCAGACCTTTAGATGTCAGATCTAACGGTCCCGTACCAGCCACGTCCCCGACCAGCCGTTAGCCGTTAGATCTGACACCTAACGCGTCCAGAGCCGCCTTTTCACGCCTAATCAACGGACGACACCTGTCACACCATGAGCCGCTCACGTGCCTCCATGGGTATATTGCTCATTTTACCCCGCGTTTATTTTAGTTTATATTTTAGTCTGTAAAATAAAATCACAGTTGAACCTTTTTGCATTCCAGTCCCTGTAGTTTCTCGTATTTACATTTTAGTCCTGCTTGTGTGAAACCACGTGCCTCGTCACATGTCTTTTTGGGGTTATTTGCATTGTTTCCCTTGAAATTATCTTCTGTTATAGATTGAATGTTTACTTTTAATATTTGCAAATATGCCCATGTGAGTGCTGATTTGTGATATGTACGGATATTAGTGGAGATTGCAGATTGAATGCTAGGTTTTCATTGCGTGGTACTTTTTTGTTCCAGAACTTAACTTATTTGCATTTTGGTCCTGATGAGCTGTGAGTTTTATTTTTAATTAAATAAATAGCAATTTTGCTCCAAAATTCCTGAGATTTTGATACATAGCCCCTACTATGGTGTAGGATTTTTGGTGATTTTTGGGTTGTATTTTGATTTCGTTTATTATTTTTAAAAATTCAAAAACATTAAAAAGTATCCCTATCTGTCTTGAAAAATCAACTAAAAATATTAAAATATCTTAAAAATTCTAAAAAAAATTCTGGTTGCTTCTTTTGTATTATTTTAATTACTATGCAATTTTTATTTCATTCCCATTTATAAAACCCATAAAATTAAAAAAGATTAAAACCTGATAAAAATCATTAAAAATTCATAAAAATGTGGTTTCTTTTTCTGTAGGTAGATTTTATTTTGTAGTTTCACATAAAATTATTGCTAGGATTTTAAAGGCATTTTAAATAATTTTAATCCTCCTTTATCTTCAGGATGTACATTGTTTACTGTTTTTGATATTCTTTGATTTTTAGAAAATTAATTAAAAATCCGAAAAACCTAAGAAAATTCACAAAAACACTTTAATAATTTTAAAACACAAAAATATTTTTGTTTTGGATTTTTGAGTATTGTTGGACCCTTCAATAATTGTTTGAGTGTTGCTTTTGACTTTGCTTTATTCATTTGTAAAATCATAAAAAAATTTGAAAAATTAAAAGACAAAAATTTCTTGTTTTTCTTAGTTTCCCGACTACTTCATATACTTGTCATCCTGTGCTCCTTGTGATCGACCCTGGTAGCTATACCAGGTAAAATAAACTAGCAAGACCGCTTGCTTCATTTTGATTGCTTGATTTCCTTAGTTGGTGTTCTGTTTTACTTGATTGATTGTGCCTTGCAATTCGGGTCGAAACGACCTTAGATATTCCTTAACCCGAGTTGCGTCCGCATGTCATCCTACAAGAAAAGGTGATGGGGTCAAGTGCAAATTGCCTCGACCCCGTAGCATGGTGGAATGAAGGTGGGAAAACAAGATGGAAGTTTACCGGAGCAAGCTCCAGCGAACAGTGGGCTAGGGTGTTTGAGCGATTAGATGAGAAAGGAAAGAGACGAGGAGGATGCTAAGGGTACGGCTAGGTAATAAATGCAAAAAAATAGGAAAAATAAGCTCGAACGTCCAGGAACCATGAACAAGTACCTTGACGGTCGATGGGGTGGAAACCGCCCTTGGCTCGCCTGAGCTCGCTCCCAAGGATCTAGAGACGATGTTGTCACAAAGGTCTCTCCAGAGCACCTATGGAAGAGGGCCAAAATGAGTCGAAAGGGGTTCAAAAAATTTAGAGAAGATCGAGGCGTCGATATGTACAACAGATGGGGTGAACGAGGCATGAAATTTAAGGGGAGATCACGGTGTGTCGAAGCTGCTCTACCCAAGGAGAAAGCCCGGCGTGTAAGATAAATGAACGAGGTGCAAAAGTCGCTAAGGAATCGATATGAAAAGGTGCAAGATTTGGCCTCGAAAAAATCAAGAAAATAGGAAAAAAATGCAGTTCTAACACAGGTGCAGGGCGGGTCAGAGAGTTGACCTACTGTCAACTCTCCGCGCCCCTGGTTGGTCCACGTGGACCAACCATGAAAAATCTACAGAAAAAGATTTTGAAATTCATTTAAAAATAATAAAAGATTTTATTAATTTTAGGTTGTAAAATAAAAAATATTTAATATTTATGAAGTATTTTATAATGGTTTTTATTTATTTTTTAGAGGTTTAGACTTACAAGATCCTTTTTGATGGCTATATATAGGTATATTCATCTATATATTTAAATATATTTTTTTATTTTTATATTTTTAATTTTATTAATTTAGGTAATTATTTTATATATTTATAACTTAATTGTATACACTTGAATATATTTTTATTTTATTTTTTGGATGTATTATATATAATTAAAAAATAGTTGCGTTATCTATATAGATATGGATATTGGTATTTTACCTATGTCGTTTCTATACATATTTTATTTTTGCATTTTCTTGATGTTCTTATTCTAATTTTAACATGTACATATATTATAAATAATATTTACAAAATTATAAAAATATAAAATAATAAAAATAATGAATAATAAATAAAATGAATATTTTAAGCGTTACAAGTATACAATAGGGGTCTGAAATCTAACTTTCAAACCGTAAATCTAAAAGATATGAAACCACCATCACTAAATAGCTTAAAATTTATATACAATTAAAGGTGATTTTGATATATTTTGAGTTTTTATTTGAGAGATATGAGTCTGGGAAGTTGGATTTTGGATTCTTATTCAGCTCAACTTTTTATCAGTACATTATTTTTGTGAGGAATCAATTTTGTATTCTTCTATATTTTATTATCTACATCTTTCATGTACAAAGTTTCTTTATTTGAAGTATAAAATGTGGAACTAAAAAGAGTCCAAAAAATGAAGGAAAATGAATAAAATAAAAGGTAATTTTATTTGTATTTTGCTCTTATCTCCCCCTACTTTATTCCTTGTCGACCTAGTCATCAAGATGTCTAGGTCTCGGGGTTTCGAGTCTTAAAATATTTGCAATATTTTATTCTTTTTCTTTTCTTATCTTTATTCTATAATTTTGGTATTTAAAAACAATATTTTATACACTATATATACAACAATGCATAGATGCTAAAATGCACGAATTAATGGAATTTATACGCATTTACTAGGGTTTTTAAGGCCAAAATGATAGAATAAAGACGATGAAACTAAGATTCATCATCCCCCTATACTTACCTTTGCTAGTCCCTAGCAAAAACTCATGCAATAAGTGCAGAAAAAGAAAAACAAAGAAAAGAAAAAGAAGAAAGATGGATTAAATTTAATTATCAAACTAGTCTTCTCAAAATCAGAGTTTGGAGCTTAAGTCAGACCTTTGAAATTTTTGTGCGGGCGGAACCTTAATGGGAATCGGATTTGAAATCCAACAGCCTTCAAGAATCCCAAAACTCTACTCAAGTTTCCTCATTAGCCAGATCAGAATACTTCAACTCATACGCAAACCCTTATGACTATGAATCTGACTCGTATAGTGTAAGTGATAGTGGCTCTCCCCAACTAAAATGATAAAGAGACTGACTTCTCCAGCATGACAACCCAATGATTCCCCAATCCAATAACTCCTTCCCCGTGGAGCGAGATATTCCCTTCTAAGTTCAAGTTACAACCAGATCCAGAGGAGGGCGTGAAGAGAAGAATGGACGGTAGTCAATGTAGCTACCTATCCTAGGATGCAAGACTAGTGTAGTAAAGTCATCCAGCTGCAGGCTCACATGATTTGACTTTGAAGCTGAAGCTTGCTTATTTTCTATACAACATATATACACTCCAGCATGTATTTTATTTTTATCCAGGCCAGTCCATTTTTAGAGTTTTTTTTAAATACTATATACAATAGCATTCACATAAGGAGTTTTTCCTCATGAGCTAGTAGACTATCCCTCTTTTGAAGCTTTATTGCAACCCACACTCTCTTGTCATCAAAATTAATCATCACAGGACGGGTTGGGGTGCACTTCCCTCCCTAGAAGAGGACAAATGTTTCCACTTGTGTGCATCTCGTACCGGCAAATCAAATCTCCTCACCACTCCGACTGAGTTGAGCCATGTAAAAGGTGCAGGTGTCCAAGTTAGGTCATTATCGACAAGAGTCAACGTGTGCTCCGAAATATTCTACTTAGGCAGTCAAGAACCCATTCAACCAAGTCTTGCGATCCTTAAAGAATTAAGTCAACTAGACCTGAAGTACCTCAATTCCAGATCCTATAAGGTTCCTATTATTAGGTAGATTTAAGGTCCAACCAAGCTCCAATCTTCAAATTTTACTTAGACTTATTCAATTAGTAAATTCAATTCGAAAAATGCGAATGCTATGCATGAAATATTTTTGTGATGTAATTTTCAAAGATTTTGAATTTTTTTATGGATTTTTGAAAAGATGACACATATGCATTTTTTGGATTTTTCAAAAGGGTTTTCAAATGTTTTTTTAGATTTTTAATTTTGCAAATGTTTTTGTGATTTTTAGTTTTGCAAATGTTTTTGGAATTTTTGAAACCAAAAGATTTTGGATGAAAACTATGTACAAATATTTACACAGGGATGCATTTTATATTCACAAGAGTTAGGTTTTAAGAACTTACAAGGGTAAATGGTCAATTATATATATATATATATATAGAATTTTTAGTGTGATGCGTATATTCCCCAAACTTATTTGAAAAAGGTTTTTCAAACAATTTCGAAAACTATTGTCCAAAATAATTTTACAAAGAGTTTTTACAAACATGTACACACATTTGAAAATCATTTACAAATGTTTTTCAAACAACATATATTGATTTTTAAAATATTTTTGCAACTGTTTTACAAGCATTTGCAAATAATTTTTCAAACATTTTTATTTCACTCAAAGAAAATAAAATTTTCAAAATAAAACATTTTCATAAAGGTTGAAAATATTGAACAAAATGTTTTCAAATAGTTTTCAAAATGATTTTCAAAAAGATTTTCAAACTATTTTCAGATATTTTGCAAAAAAAACATTTTTTCACTTGGTTTATTAATCAGTATATATAAAAAGAATTTGAGGAATAATAACATCTTTTTATTAAATTATTTTCATGAATTCAATTAGTATTTTTAGCCATATTTATTAACAATACGAAAGTACGAGTTATGGCTAAAGTATATACACAGTATATACGACCCCCTATACTTAGCTTGAGCTATATCCTCATAGATCAGAGAGAAAAATAAAGACATAACTCGTACTTAGTATAGATAAGTCTAAAGAATAAGGAATGAAGAAATGAACGAATAAGAAGTTGACCGTCCCCTATACTTAAGATCAAATAATCCTAAGTATGGCAGACTGTACACAAAGCAGGGAGGGTCAAGGGTGGGAATGAACAGATCGTACTCAGACTGTCTCCCCCCCATACTTAGGGTAAGATATCCCTAAGTATAGACAAGAAGAGGAGACAATGGAGAGGATCAAAGAATAGAAGAACCTTGAGGTGCACACCCCCTATACTTAGGACAAAGTACGTCCTAAGTATAGAAAGCTGACAAAAAGAGGTGACACCTTTTCGGTAGAAAAAGAAAATAGAAAAGGAAAAGAAGAAAAGAAGAAAAGAGATTAGAAGATGACAGAAGAGATCAGAGAGAATATACACACTCCTCCTCCTATACTTAGGATAAAAGAAGCCCTAAGTATAGGCAAGGACATGAGTAATGAAACGGAACGATGAACACTCGGCTCATCCACCCCCTATACTTAGGACAAAGTACATCCTAAGAAAGGCACACACAAGAATGGGGTGGATGACAAAACGGGAGAAGGATGGAGGTGAACAAAAACAGATATACAACATAGTGGATATACAGAGGACCAAGAAGGTCGAAAGCGAACCTTCTTGTGGGACCGCTGAGGAATAGATCTCATAAGGTGCAAGTCGACATCAGGGTACTCAGTTGAAACAAACCAATTAGGATCGACTGTAGATCCTATGTGGTCCTAGGGTGTGAAGGCACAAACGGGTTGGTGGAAGAAGTACGGCTAGGTCCGGCCTTGGGTGTCTCACTGATGTCAAAGTGAAATGGGATGAACTCATCATCATCATCGAAAGAAGTGTAGTCAATGTCGTCCTGCGAGATCTCATATAGGTCAAAACCAAAAGGCACGAACTCATCAGTGGAAGTAGTCGAACCATGTTCGTCCTCTACAGTCTCAACCGGGTCATCCTTCTCATAAAAAATCTCAAACCCTGAATAAAAGCAACAAGATCAAATTCGACCTTTTCAGTTTCATTTGAATCTAAGTGAACAGGAACAGACTCATCAGTGAAAGTAGTCGAGTCATGTCCATCCTGTCTAATCTTTGAGTCTGCCATCTGCTCAATGGTGTCAATCATGTAAATCCCGCGGATTCAATCAACACGTCGCCAAGTCCCAGAAGAAGGAACTCCAAGGTCCATGCTTTCTGAGTCTTTCTCTATGGGGTGGAATTCTCAGGTCTTAGTGGAATCCATCATACAATAGAAGTCTCTGATAGTCTCATTAAGGTCATGGTCCTCGAGGTCAACTAAGATCGGTAAAATCACATCAGGTGCAGGTCTCTGATCGGGAGTGGGTGCAGTGATGATCACTTCGCTTTCGTCAGCAGGACGAAAGCGAATCTCTCCTGAGGCGAGGAAAGGTCGTCCCAGGATGATTGGAGGGTGCTCCCCTGTGGAGGTCTCCATGGGCAATACAACAAAATCAACATTATATCTCATGCTCTGAATCGAAATGACGATGTTTCAAGGATACCCTTCGGCTTCTTGATAGATCCATCAGCAAACTGTACTATCATCCTGGTCTTCTCTAGAGGCCCTAAATGAAGAGACTGTACCGGCGAGAAGGGTAATATGCTAAGCGAAGCACCGCCGTTGAGGAGAGTGTGATCACAATTGAAGTCAGAGGTGGTGCAACTAATGAAAGGGGTAGCTACGTTCTTTTCTTAGGAACATGGCAGTGTGTGATGGCGTAGGCAGTGGTCATGGTTAAGATATAACGCTTAGATCTGCTCCTCTGCTTTCTCTTCTTGGGATGAGGAGCAGATAATTGGGTCATGGCCTAGAGAAGTGGGGCATCAATGATCTCATGAATAGCGACCACCACTTCAGGTTCAGTCAACATTTTTTTGAATTTTTAGATCTCCTCCATACAAGGGAGGAGATTGGAATCATCGTATACACGGGGAATGCCCAGAGCAGTCTGTACATCGGCATCCTTGGGGTCAAAGATGGGAGAGGATGTGAGTGAATGAGTGGGTAAAGGGTCTGGAAGATGAGCACTCTCCTCACTGTCTGAACCAACCAAAGGTCTCCCGATTTCCTTTTGGATTTTTAAAATTTTCTCATTTTTTTGTATTTTGGGTGATTGCAAGCTCTCATGAAAAAACTCAAGTGAATCAGTATCCTCAAAGAATGGAGCGTCGTTCTGGTTCTTATTCAAACTAGTAAGATCATCGATCCTCGAATTAGTGTACTCCATCATCTTGTTCAAGGCCTTAATTGCAGATATCATGAAAGGTGACACCAACAGGCCAGTCTCGGGTGGATGTGAAGGTAGAAGATACGGAGGTGGAGGTGGGTGTGGATAAAAATCTGAGGTCTGAATCTGTGGCTGAGGTGGATATGTACAAAAGTAAGGAGCAAAGTCCTCCTGGAAAAAGTGAGGTGGACTGGCCGAAGTGAACGAGGGATCCGCAAAGTCCAGATAAAATACGCTCCAATCGGCCATCTCGAAACAAGAGAAAATGATCGGGAGAGCATGATAATCAAGTCGAGAGAAATGAGAAGAATGGGGCAATTCCACAGAAGCGATCTAGAATGCACACAAGCAAACACAAACAAACTCACGTAAAACAAACCCTCAATTCACCTACTCAACTCGGTGAAGAGCACAAAAATGCGGTCTTTTTATCTTGTATGTTTTAGAGTTAGGTGAGAAGTCCAAAAATTTTGCAAACACATAGGAGGCTTAATAGGATTTGGGCACTAACCCTTACTATGTACATGAACAATTAAAACGAAGACAATGAGGGGATTACTCGCTCCAAGACAAGATTTTTATTTTTGATCTTTTTTAGGGTCAAGTAATATTAGCAGTCCCAATTTTATTTTTCATCATTTTTTTGGATTTTTAATAGAAAACACACCTATCGAGGGATTCAATTCCTTTAAGTACCTAGGTGATCAAAATCAGAGGGAGAGTCGGAAAAGCAATGCAAGCGGCAACAATGATGATGAATGCTAAAGCGTAAATGCTCACCTTGACTCCAGCACTCTACATGCAGGGATGCTCAACAGAATTGAAACCTAAACTATATGCAGATGCAAGCCGATGAAATCACCCTAGGATGAGAAACTGCTATTACTGTTAAGAACAATGTTTCAAAATTTGACTAATTCCAAACGAGACTATAGGTACATGCAATTATAATTAGGTTTTTGGACCTAATACCATCGTCAAGAATCTCCTAAAAGTAAGGCTCAATCACACAAAAGAAAGGAAATCAAAACTAAGAAACAAACTAAAAAAGGCGATGAAAACTGCGACAAAACCGATGAGGCCCCCAAGGGAACAATCCATCGGGCATTGGACCTCGTGAAGTGTGGAGTGTAGCAGAGTCTTGAATATTACAAATTAGTTGGTCTCCCTCTCACTTAAAATTACACAATAAATGCAATAAATAAATACAAGAAAGTTGTCTTCAAAATCCTCTCCAAGGCTGCCTTAGTGCTAGGTCCAGTCGCCTCACGTGGGTTCGCAGGCGCTCCAAGAAAAGAGCACGTCCCTCGATCCACGTTCCTTGCAAAAAAGACAAACAAGAGAGAGGGATTAGACAATTCATAATAAATATCAAAAATAAAGAAAATAGGTGAATGACAGATATAGACAAATATCACAATCAAGCAAAAAGCCGATCTATGTGCTGTTGCTCTCCGGCAACGACGCCATTTGTTGAAGCGAATTTTGTGGAGGTCTAGAAGTCTCAAAAGGCGAGAATTCCAGTTGATGCGCTGACCTCACACAAAACCCGACTTCAGACAACAATTAACTCACAAAAAATGATCAAATAATGAAAAGCAAGTGTGCAGAGTTAAATTTATTATAACTCTACAACAAAGGTGTGTATAGGTCCAAGTATGTGTAGAGTGTCGAACACAGGGAACAAGAAGGTAGATCAGGGCAAAGAATGCTCCAAAATGAATGTGATGTATTTGTCTATAGATGTGCTATTTTTTTGGATTTTGATTTTATACTTTTTATTTAATTTTTAATTTTATATTTTTATATTTTGATTTTTATATTTGATTTTATAATTTTTTATTTTATATTTTTATCTTTCCTTTTTCTTTTAATAGAAATATAAAGCTATAAAGAGGGTATATATACAATATAGGTGGGAGAGAGATAATATATATATGTAAAAATGGTTAAAATAGAGGAATAAAATCTTTTTGTGCTTTATATATTTTTCCAATGTTTTTGTGATTTTTCTCTATTTTTGCTAAATTTTTTGGTATTTTTAAAGTCCTAAATCTCAAAACAGGAAATAAAATGAATACCTGAAATTAAAAGGGAGATAAAAAATATCAAATAGTAACAAAAATTCTCCAAATTAATTTTAAAATAGAGATACTAAATTAGAGAAAATTCAGAATCAGAAAATACAATTTTTAGTTTTTTATGGTTTTTTTATATTTTTATGAAGGTTTTTAAGGTTTTTCTATTTTTTTAAGTTTTCTTTTATATTGTTTTAGTGATTTTTGGTTTGAAGTTGTAAAATACTTAAATACATAATATATATTTGGATTCTTTCAGAAAGGTTTTCTAATTTTTATGTAATTCTAATGCAAATAAGGACAAAAATAGAAGTTTTTGATTTTTTGTAAATATTGTATAGACTAAAAAATGAAAAATATAGAGTGATAGAGCAATGAAACATGGAGTTTTTTCTATTTTTGTAGATTTTTTAGAGATGTATAGAAGCATGAAATAAATAGAGACATTAAAGAGAAAATACACTCCCGACAGGGTTATTTTTGTAAATATCAAAAAATACAAGGGCCAGAGTGCAATTTTCACAGAAATTTATAACACAATAAAAATATTTCTGGACCAATCAGAAATAACCAAAACTCAAAGCCCTTCCCTGTGAAATCGCCAAAGCTTACGTGTACAAACACGAGAGCCTAACAGGAACTAAATTGCAAATACCAAAAACCTTGGGGGCTAACTCACAAATTTCCAAAAAAATATATAACTGCATAAAAAACATTTCTGAATTAGATCGAAATAACAAAACTAGTGAGGGTCCCCTCGTAAAATGCCCACACCTCACATGCGCCAGTCACGTGAGGTGACGTGGCCAGGGACAGGAATGTAATTCAGCAAAGTTTGAGGGCCTAATTATAAATATTACAAATATATATATATATATATATATGGCATATGAAAGATTGAGTTCTAATATTTAAATACAAAATAGCGACGGGTAGATATCATCACTAATGCCACGTGTCCTTCTCTCGCGCACCGATGACGCTTCAGATTCGACTACCGCGATTACATGATCCTCGAGGCGATCAATGACCGAGGACGGCTTGATTGAATGACAACTGCATGCCTGGGAAATCCGACCAGATCCAACGGTGCTGGAGGGCAGTGGACAAACTGGGAAGCAGCCCCGGCGAGGTGAGCTTCCCCGAGCTCGATCTCCATCCTCCGGTGATCTTTGAAGCCCCAAAATGGCCGGTAGGCTCCTGTAGTCCTCCTCTGTCTTCTGGTGGCTCCAAAAGTGGATGACGACCGTCGGAGGTGGCTAGCGAAGGCGGAGGAGATGGGAAGCTCCAGGTACCTCCTGCGGGGGTCCTAATGCCTCCAGATGCTTCCGAGTTGCGTGGACCTACAAGAAAAGGTGATGGGGTCGAGGGAAAATTGCCCCGACCCCGTAGTGAGGTTGAATGAAGGCGGGAAAAAAAGATGGAAATTCATTGGAGCAAGCTCCGACAATCAGTTGGCTAGGGTGTTTGAGCGATTAGATGAGAAATGAAAGAGACAAGGATGATGCTAAGGGTACGACTAGGTAATAAATGCGAAAAAAACAAGAAAAACAAGCTCGAACAACTAGGAACAATGAACAAGTACCTCGATGGCCGATGGCTGGAGATGGGGTGGAGACTGCCATTGGCTTGCCTGAGCTCGCTCCCAAGGATCTAGCGACGATGCTATCACCAAGGTCTCTTCAGAGCTCCTAAGGAAGCGGACCAAAACGAGTCGAAAGGGGTTCAAAAATTTTGAAGAAGATTGAGGTACAGATATGTACAAAGGATGGGGTGAACGAGTTGTGACATTCAAGGCACGGTCACGGGTGTGTCGAAGCTGCTCTGCCCAAGGAGAGAGCCCAACGTGTAAGATCAATGAACGAGGCGCAAAAGTCACCAAGGAATCAACATGAAAAGGTGCAAGATTTGGCCTCGAAAAAATCGAGAAAATAGGAAAAAAACACAGTTCTGACACAGGTGCAGGGTGGGTCAGAGAGTTGACCTGCGCCCCTGGTTGGTCCACGTGGACCAACCAGGAAAAACCTACAGAAAAAGATTTTGAAATTCATTTAAAAATAATAAAAGATTTTATTAATTTTAGATTGTAAAATAAAAAACATTTAATAATTTATGAAGTATTTTATGATGATTGTTATTTATTTTTTAGAGGTCTAGACTTACAAGATTCTTTTTGATGGCTATATATAGGTATATTCATCTATATAATTTAATATTTTATTTTTATTTTGTATTTTTAAATTTATTAATTTAGTTTATTATTTTATATATTTATAAGTTAATTTTATACACTTGAATATATTTTTATTTTATTTTTCTGATGTATTGTATATAATTAAATAAATAAATGTGTTATCTATATAGGTATGGATATATGTATTTTACCTATGCAGTTTCTATACATATTTTAATTTTGCCTTTTCTTGATGTTCTTATACTAATTTTAATATGTAAATATATTATAAATAATATTTACAAAATTATAAAAATACAAAATAATAAAAATAATAAATAATAAATAATAAATAAAATAAATATTTTAAGCGCTACAAGTACACAATAGGGGTCCAAAATTTAACTTTCAAACCGTAACTCCAAAATATGAAACCACCTTTATTAAATAGAGTATTAATATTTATATACAATTAAAGGTTATTTTGGTATATTTTGAGTTTTTATTTGAGAGATATGGGTCTGGGAAGTTGGGATTTTAGATTTTTATTCAAATCATAACTTTTTACCTGTATATTATTTTTATATGAAATTAATTTTGTATTTTTCTATATTTTATTATCTACAACTTTCATGTACAGAGTTTCTTTATTTGAAGTATAAAAACTGAAACTAAAAAGAGGTCTCAAAAATGAAGGAAAATGAATAAAATGAAAGGGAATTTTATTTGTATTTTGGCCCTTATCTCCTCCTACTTTATTCCTTGTCGACCTAGTCATCAAGATGCCTAGGTCTCAGGGTTTCAGGTCATAAAATATTTGCAATATTTTTTTTCTTTTCTTTATTCTATAATTTTGGCTTTAAAAACAGTATTTTATACACTATTTACATAACAATGCATAGATGCTAAAATGCATGAGTTAATGGAATTTACATGTATTTACTCGGATTTTTAAGGCCAAAATGATTTAATAAAGATGATGAAATGGATATTCATCAAATTATCGACAAGAATTTGTCCTTCTGACTTCATCCAATCCAGCGGTCCTACCCCCGAAACGAGGTAGTTGATAATATCAGCATACCAAGGGAGTGAATCCACGACCAAAATCGACTCATCAGGAAAGGCATCTGTGATGGGTGCACTGCTCAGCGGAGGCTCTTGCTGCTCAATTCTGGAGAGATGATCCGCTACCACATTCCGAACTCCAGGCTTGTCCTTGATTTCCAAATCGAATTCTTGGAGGAGAAGGATCCATCTAATTAGCCTGGGCTTGGCATCCTTCTTCTACTATAAATATCGGATAGCAGAGTGGTCTGTGAAGATGGTAACTTTTGATCCAAGCAAATAAGATCTGAATTTTCCCAAGGTATATACCACAACCAGCAACTCTTTCTCTGTTACAGTGTAATTTCTTTGAACTTCATCTAATGTTTTGCTGGCGTAATGATGGCATATGGCACCTTGTCTTTCCTCTATCCTAAAACATCCCCAACTGCAAAGTCTGACGCATCCGTCATGATCTCAAAAGGGAGAGACCAATCCGGCGGCTGTAGGACTGGAGCTTGAGTGAATCTCCTTCAGTTGATTGAACGAAAGGAGAACCTACTGATCAACGTTAAACTCGATCTCCTTGCATAGAAGTTCTGTAAGAGGTCGAATAATGCGGATGAAATCACGGATGAACCTTCTTTAGAATCTCACATACCCCAAGAATGACCTCACATTCTTTACTGTCTGAGGTGGCTCAAGATTGGCAATCACATCCACCTTTGCCGGGTCGACTTCCATGCCACGTTTGGAAATGACGTGACCCAACACAATTCCCTCTGTGACCATGAAGTGGCTTCTTTCCCCATGATAACACTAGATTGACTTCATGACATTTCTGAAGTACTCTGTCTTAGTGTTCAATACAAGAATCGAAACTATCACCATAGATGGAGAAGTCATCCATAAACACCTCAAGAAAACTGCCCACCATCTCGGCGAAAACTGCAAGCATGCATCTCTGGAATGTCGCTGGTGCATTGCACAATCCAAAAGGCATTCTTCTGAAAGCATACATGCCAAACGGGCAAGTGAAGGTAGTCTTCTCTTGGTCCTCAGGGGCGATTGTCACTTGGTTGTACCCGGAGTACCCATCTAGAAAGTAGAACTCCTTACTGGCTAGTCTTTCAAAAACCTGATCAATGAATGGCTAGGGGAAGTGGTCCTTCTTTGTTGCTGAATTAAGACGACGGTAATAAACACATACACGCCATGATGTCGGTACCCAAGTAGATATCTCCTCTCCTCTTTAATTTGTAACCACAGTAAGCCCCGACTTCTTTGGAACTACATGCAAGAGGCTCACCCATTTTGAGTCGGAGACGGGGTAAATGAAGCCTGCATCACACCATTTCGTGATTTCTTTCATGAGACATCCTAGAGATTTGGATTCAGTCTTCTTTGGAATTCGCGGGACATCTTGGCATCTTCTTCCAGGTAAATATGGTGTGAACACAACACAGGATTTATCCCGCAGAGATCTGATACATGCCAACCAAGTGCCTTGCAGTTCTTTTTTAGAACTTCGAGGAGTCGAGATTCTTACTCCGGAGTCAGCCTGCTGCTGCTGATAACCAGATACATGTCTTCTTCTCCCGCAAGGAAAGCATACTTCAGGCCTGATGGAAGTGGCTTGAGTCCTGGTTCTGAACTGTATTGGTGGTAGGATGTGCTGCTTGAACTTTGGCGGAGCTACTACCCTCAGTACTTTGTTGAGATTCTGGTAATGTGTGAACAGTTCTGCACTAGGCTCATCACGTTCGAGCTGGAGTGGATCATTGGGGTCAAAAAGGTGCATCAACACATTGGATTCTTTCTTCCAAATATCATCAGAGTATGTGTCGGCTGTGCTTTCCAAGTCCTCCTCTAGAGAGAGGATTTCTTGGGTCCATGGATTGTCCAAAGAGAGTAGTGTATCTCTGATTTCTGCCATAAAGTCACAGTCTGCTACACGGATCTCATCAGTCACGACTTTCGGCTCGCTGATCATGTTTATAGTGATTCTCTTGCTGGTTGAGCTGAACGTGATCTTGCCAGACCCATAGTCAACCACGGATTCTGAGGTGTGCAAGAATGGCAGACCAAAGATGATATGAGTCTGGGTAAGGGTGCGGGAGAGTCCACATCAAAGACTACAAAGTCAACTGGGAACTGCATTTCCCGCACCTTCACCACAACGTCTTCCAAAAGACCTCTAGGTCGCTTGATGGATCGATAAGCAAACTGAAGGATCATTCGTGTCTGCTTGAGCGGACCTAGCCCAAATTCTTGCAGTAGTGACGAGGGTATAAGGTTAATGGAAGAACCGCTATCAAGCAGAGTGAGCTCGAAGACTTGATCAAAAATCTTGCAACTGATAAGAGGTGCTCTTTTGTCATGCTTCTTTAGTTGGAGGTTGCTGATAGCTGCTACATTGGCCATGGTGAGAACGTGCTTCTCGACCTGTTTGCGTCTGTTCTTTCATGCAGGGCGATGCTTGCTTTATATGCTTCTTTCAAACCTTTCTTCACAGCTGGCATGTACTCCATGGCCTTCATTAGAAGAATCTCGATAGTCAAGTTATTAATGATATCAACAACTTCAGGATCAGATAATGCACTTTTTCTTTTTGCATTTTTTTGGATTTTTCTATTGCATCAGGAAAAGGAATATGTACATTGCTGGAATCTAAATTAGAGTTCTTATTTAAAACAAATCATCGTCCACAAAATGTTGTACATCTGGGTTAGAAAAAGGTGTACAATATGGAAGCTGAGGTGCTGGTGCTGGTGGACGGGTAAAAAGTAGGGCCTCCGCTCCGTCGGCTGGCGTGGGATCGACTGCTATTGGAGGCTCCTCCAAGACTGACGCGGCTTCACTTCGACGACGATCTTCTTTTTGTTCTTTTTGTTGTTGCTGATTTTTTTGTTCTTTTTATTGATGCGGATGGTGGTGAGTGGCAGCTGGAATGACTCCTCCTTCTTCTTCCTTACCCATCCCTGTAGCTGGAACGGTTGATGCAGGAGATGACGATTCACCTGAAGCTTTATTCTCCCCTTTGTTGGTGGTAGGAGGAGGAAAGGGCCTACCGCTCCTGAGAGTTACAACATTAGATAAAATAATAGTATAATCATCTGACTCTACATGCATAGACGAGACATTACATTCTACCTGCTCATTCTTTTTGAAGCTATTGGGTTAGCTTCAACCTGTGCTGGAATGGTAGTTTTAGTGGCGGTTAGGTCATCCAACTTCCTTGTCATGTCTGCTAGGCCTTTGATGAGCTAGGCCAAGCAATCCAAGGTCAGGTTCACGGGATTTCCCTCAGAAGATTCAGCATGCAAACCACGCTGTTGCTGCGGGTGCGGGAGCTGAGGCAACTATTGTTGGTGGTGCTGCGGTGGTGGAGGAAGATGAAACTGATTGTAAGAGGGAGGAGGGTACTACTGATACTGCTGAGGTGGGGCAGCTGCATATGGGAGGTAGGGCGGTGGCTGTTGGTACTGCGGCTGCTGATAATGCTAATTCTGCCTCCATTGGTTAGCATACTGGGGAGGATGGTGATATTGTGGTGACGGCTGTAAGGACTGCCCAAAGAGACCACCCTGTGGTTGGTGGTACTGCCTGTTGGCTTGCAGCTGGACCTGAAGATGTTCGGTAGGACGGACCGGCTGTGCATCATTGCTCCAAACCCCATTGACTTCTTGAATCATGGGTGGTGGTGGGAATGCTGGATCTGACGTATGGAGAAAATCTGGCTGGTAGACAACCATCTGCTGGTGCGGCTGGCCCTGGTCGGGTGTCTGTACGTAATACACATGCTGGACTACCGGTGGCTGCGGGCTCGACTGAGGCTGATGTGGCGGTGATGGATCGTCCTTCTTCTCAGCTGGAGTATCTGGAGATGGTGTTGCCGTCTGGACAGAGTTGATGGTCCCCACCAGCAGTTCCAACTGCTTGGTGATCTGGTCTAGCTTGTCAAGATTCTGCGTACTCTTCTCGATCACAGGAAGCTTTTCGAGGTCCTGTGATCGCTTTTCAATTATATCAACCTTCGAAAGATGGTCCCCAATATTGCTAAGGTTGGAGCTCTCATCTTTCTCCGCCTCATAGGATGCTGCCATGTATACTTGCTTCTGGAGAATCTGGGGCTGCTTCTGATATGTCTTGGATGAAGAGAGGGTGACCTCTCCTTCAACCATTTCCTCAAAAATCTACGAGATAACATCTTCATCCTTGTTAAAGTGTGAGCCCCCACATGCTGCGTCAATGAGCCTTTGACTTTCTACAGTCAGGCCCCAAAGGAGTGTTGGACCAAGCTGGTCCTTGGAATCTCATGGTAAGGGCATTTCTCCTGCAGATCTGTAAATCTCTCCCAGGCTTCGTGGATACTCTCATGTACACCTTGAGAGAAATTGCTAATTCGAGCCCGCATCTGATTGAGCCGACCGAGAGGGTAGAACTTGTGTAAGAATGCAGACTTCAACTCCTCCCAAGTTGTCACAACATTTCCCATATGATTGACCCAGTAGAGGGCCTTGTCTTGTAGACTGAATGGGAATGCCATCATCTTTACTATGTCCAGAGGGACATTCGTTAATGAGTAGTATGATAGATGCATGAAAATTGCTGTAGATTAATGTATGGCTCTTCGTTGGTGTTCCCGTGAAAAAAAGAGAGAAGAGCAAGAAACTGAGGCTTCAGCTCAAAATGAGCATGTACCGATGGTATGCAGATCCACTCGGTCATCTGGCTGTCTCCGGGGTTGTATGTCTCTTTCAGCTTGGGTCTGGGCCTTCCTTGTTTAGACTCTTCCTTGTCTGGGTTACTGCGAAGTCCTCCTCCACCTCCTCCTCCTTGTCTACCTCCTCCTCCTTCAGGTCTGTTCATCACATCATTCAGCATTTCCTGAAATGCAGTCTGTGCCAGGGCTTGCTTTGTCAGTTGTTGCTGGATAGCTTGGGTAGATGCCAACAACCGTGCATTGACCTGATTCTGATCAAGCATATGTCCTTGCTCTGGCTGAGGGGGCTGCTGACCCTTTCCCTTTCCTTGAGAAGCCATCTCAGGGTCTGAATCTGAGGAAATCAATTCTGGATTGGGATCCAAGGCTTGGTTTTTCTTTTATCTGCAAGATGAGAGAATCCCAATGAGACCACTTGCAATTGAATCCCAGCTTCCATGATGAATATGGAATTAAGATCAACTCTAGAGTGTTGTGAATGAAAAAGGATATGGACTGTAATCGACTTTCATTCACAACGACAAAAGTGGGACAAGAGTGGTCCCGGTTTATTGGGTGGTCAAGAGAAGGGTAGAAAACGAGGAGTATGGAGATTGACTTGCAAGGTCCAGATCAGGTTCTCGAGAATCACCTCGAATTATTGATGAGGTCGAGTCCATGGACTCGATGTGGGTGTCGACGGGATCCCGAATAAACCATCAATGGATCGCCCTCACGAAGCAAGAGAAGAGTAGATATAGATAGAAAGATACATTGATCAACGAGGAAGAAATTGGAATGCAAAACAGTAGAAAGGCTCAAACTGAGCGGGGCTCAAAGGGAGAAACATATGACAAAATTTATGCAAGTACGCGGGGCTTGATCTTTTAAACCTTAATCTAATCCATACAAACATAATACAAAATTGGGTTCACCAACTCATGCCATGTGAATCCGTAAAGGTTCAGCTACTTATTATCTTTTCAGTTTTAATGTTGTTATTTCAGGCATATCTTATAATAAGTCCTTAGCATGCTAACCATATAGAAGAGAGAGTACTGCCAAAAAAGTATTCCGTACTTGTCCTCCTTTGTAACCTGTAGTCTCCATTTTTTGAGGTCCTTGTAACCCTTCCTGGATCCCTACTCAACCAAAGAAATAGAGAGAGGAGGTCGATAGGCGAAACCAATACTTCATTTCTTGCTCGGAACGGAATCTCCCGTGAGCGTGCAAAAACCTACTTGGACAGAACCGATGAGACAGACACCTCCGTGAAGGCGTGACCTATGCTCAGTACTTCAGACCATGTCGATATTCCACACAAGGCGGGAGCACCATCGTTGACAAGGCCTTACTCGGTCACGTACGATAGAAGCGCCATTACTTCAAAAATCTAGGTGATACACAAGGCAGTTACAGACTGGGATTTGGGCTCTATTCCTTATGGGACGTGCCACGCTTATGGGAGGGATTTTGATCCCCTTCGAAGGTACCTGAAAATAATGAGGGCTTTATGAACCCAGAACAATGATAGTCCATTACAGATTTTAATTAAGGTCAAAGTTTATTTAACAGTCCCTTGTTTTAATATTTTGGGTTTTCACTTTTTTTTAAGTCTGTTTTCATACAAGCGCTTAATGTTTTTATAGATTTTCATTTGAATCCTAGGTGCTCAAAATTAGAGGGAGATAGCAGAAAAGCTTTACAAGTCAATTCAATGATGGAAATCTCACCATTGAACCTAATGATGCATGCTGAGTTACAAGAATTACAGTGCATCCCAGCTCTCTCCATACAGTATGTAAAATAGAAATTTTAAACCTATCTATATGGCGGTGTGAAATCGACAAAATTGCCCTAAACAATAGCTACTATTAATCGTGAAGAACCAATTGCTAGTTATTCAGAAATGAGACCAAGGTCCGGTTTCTAATGCCGATCAGTGCCCGCCACAATGGGTCCTGCACGCGCTGTATACGACCTCTAGTGACACGTAGTCTCAGATCTGAATTACTAACATTATTAATTTGACTAGATCCATACGTAATAGACTATAGGAACCTGCATTCTTATTAAGGTGTGGACCTAGTTACCGAGTCAAGCAACCTAAATCTGGGGGCTTCATGCACACAAAACAAAGTAAAATAAGGCAGAAAGCTCAAAACCATGGAAAACAAAATAAAAGAAGGCGATAAAATGCGGAAAAATGCGACAAGGCCCCTAAGTGAACATGCACCCGGGCACTGGACTTCGTTGTGAAAAGTAGAGCCCGAGTTAGTTTACATGCCAAAAATATCTCTCTCTCACCATAAATTACATGAATGAATATTTAAATTAAATCTAAGATAATTATTCTTTTTGCTTCCATGGTGCTCTATCCAGCTGGTCACAAAGAGAAGACCAGCCTCCTCCAAGCTTGGCTGCATCAACCTCCTAAGAAGCCGTCCTCGCGTGGCGGGCCCTCGCAACTAAGTCGCAAAAAGATAGCATTAATATATCCAATCAAATAATCAAATCAATGAATATATACAAAAGCAATGAATATTTACAGCAATAATCAAAGAATTAATAACAAATAAATTAATGAATATTTAAAACAATGAATCAATAAATCAGATAAATGACTTATACAAAAATGACTAGTGAAAATAGGCTACGCTCATTGTTCTCCAGCAACGGTGCCATTTGATAATTGTGGAAAAATCAAGGGTCGCTCGGTCTCACAAGGCGAGACCGTGGTCGTTGAGTTGTCCACTCAACCTTTCTCGGTTAGTCAGCAATTAACCCATAATATAGTATTAAGGTAATGAAGAGCACAAGTGAGGTTAAAATTTATTTTCTCTACCATAAAATGCATAGCAAGCAAGCATGTATAGGTCGAATCATTGAGAGCAAAATGGCAGCCTATGGTTATCTATGTACAACCAAATCAACCAGTTTTATCGGTCTTTTTGTGGATTTTTGGATTTTGTATATTTTTTATTATTTTTTATATTTCCTTTTTGTTTTATATTTTATATTTTATATTTTTAATTTTCTGATTTTGTATTTTATTTTTATATTCTCTCTCTCTTTATATAAACAATATAACATATATAAGGGTATATATACAATATATAGAAATATATATAAATACTAATAAATATAACTAAAATTTAGAAAATAACTTGTTTTGGGGGTTTTAATTTTTTCTACTATTTTTGTATTTTTCTAGATTTTTTTTCTAATTTCTATATATTTTTAAAGTCAAAATTATCCTAAATAAGGGATTAATAAATAATCCAAAATGGATTTGGATTTTAAAAATAATAAAGCACTCCTAAAATTACCCAAACCAATTTTAATATAATAATAATATATAGATAATTAAAAAATAGAAAAATGTATTTTGGTATTTTTGTAGAATTTTTATATTTTTTGTTGGATTTTGGAGCTTTTTGATTTTTATCATTTTCTTTTTCCAATTTAGGGGTTTTTATTTTTTAGACTTAATAAATGCTAAAATATACTATTTATAATTTTTTTTTGGAATTTTTCAAAATGTTTTTATATTTTTTTGGTATTTTACAAATTAGACAGCGGTTATTTAGGCTCCTTTTCATTTTTAATAAATGGATAAAACACAAAAAATGCTAATTAAAAATAAGGGCGTATAAGTATGAGTCATAGATCATTTATTCTTATTTTTGTGGATTTTTAGGAGCACAATAGATATTTTTAATAAATTGATAAAACACATAAAAATACTTGTCCTAGTAGGGGCATATTTGCAAATAAAATAAAAGACAAGGGCCATAATGCAAAAATGCTAAAAGTATACAACATTTCTTTAATTTTTAATGCCCAATATACAACTACAAAAGCCGCCAGGGTGTACATGCAAATTACCCCATCACGTGGGACGACACGTGATGCGTGCTTGAAGGACCAAAATACAATTACAAAAAAGTTCAGGGACTTCTAAGCAATTTTCACAAAAATATACCATACGCTTTTTAACTTTTTGGACTAAATAATAAATACAAAAACTATTAGGGGTATACATGTAATTTTGCTACCTCACGTGGAACGAGACGCGAGGTGATATGGATTGGACCTGTTTGTAAATTCCAAAAAGTTCAGGGTCCTTTATACAAAATGCCCACTTATTTTATAATGTTAACTTTTATTTACATGGCTGAATAATAAATACAAAGAGATACGAGGTATAATGTGAAAATTACCCCAAAATAGGCGCGTTATTGGATGGTGCTGGCCTTCTCGCTTGCCCCGTGTCGTCCTTCTAGCGGCCGATGATGCTTCCTGGATCAACGGTGAAGATTAGATCACGCGAAGCGATCCAATGGCTGAAGCTCACGTGATCCAATGACTGGCGATCAAACTGGCACCTGCATCTGATCCGATGGCGGAGAAGCAGGATCGACGTATAGAGAAGAAGGTTCTCCTGGGCGAACTTCCTCCAGCAAGATCTCGCTCCTCCAGTGGTCTTAGCTGCTCAAAGGTGGCCAGACAGATCCGCGGCGAGGTCCTCTCTAGGCTGGAGGTTTCAGGACGGTCAGAGGGTACCCTGAGAGTCCCCACAGGGTTGGAGAAGGTGAGGTACTCCAGGTACCTCCAGTGAAGCTTCAACGCGCCTCCAGGGATCGTTTTGGCATTTGGGACCTGCACCAGTGAACTCACAGGTCGAGGGAAAATTGCCTCGACCTAATTAGGCATGGAATGGAGCGAAGAATGGAGTGGGCGGCGCTCTCCGGCGAACGGAGGAGCTTGGAGAGCGGATCTCCAGATCCACTAGGGTTCTGGGGGAGCGGAGGAGCGAAATGTGATCGGGAGATAATGAGAGTCGATATGGATGCGGACAAAGTGCAGAGCGACGATGATGACGTGCGGAGGAGCTCGTCAGAGCTCAAATCCACGAAGTACAGGCGAAGCGAATAGGACGAATTTACATAACTAATCACTAAGCTAATGACATAAAATTAAACCTACGATTACAAGAAGCAAAATGGAAGGATAAAAGCGCAACTCTAATACCTGATGGACGCCCAGAGAGCAGGGTGGTCAGAGAACCACCGTGGGTGCACCTCCGTGCTTCTGGAGCTTAGCCCAGCCGCAAATCGACTTCCCCCGTCATGAGAAGGCTATCTGGATCCAAGACGAGGCTTCCTAGACTCGAGATGGTGACCAAAATTGAACGGAGAAATGGAGGTTTTATTTACAGACCTTGTTGAGCACCCTTATTGACCGGCTAAAAATAAAGATTTCGATGTATGTACACGCGATTAGAGATCATGGCATGTATGTACAATGATCAATGAGCATTTCGTATGAAGGGACCGAAGGCGATAGATGGATGGGTGGTCGGGAAAAAAGGCACAAAATCAGGGAAAAGACACGCCGTGTCAAATCAAGAGGCGGGGTCAAGTTGACCGAGGTCAACGAATGAAGCGCCCTGGTTGGGCCACCTAAGTCGCTAAACGACAAAACAATGTATTTTATTAAAGAATAATTAATTAAAAATAGTAAAGGATTTTATTAATTTTTAAGTATAAAAAAGAAACATTTATTATTTTATGTCGTATTTTATTATGTTATTTATTTATTTATTGGCTTTATTTATTAGTAGTTAATTTTTAATAGTGTATTTATAGGTATATTCATCTATGTTTTGTACATTTTTATTTTTATTTATTTTTATTTTATTATTTTATTTTATATATTTATAACTTATTTTTGTGAGTATAAATATATTTTTATTTTATTTTTAGGATGTTATTTGTACACTAAAATAAATAGGTGAGTATATTATGTAGGTATATTTATAGGTATTTTACCTATGTTTTATATACATCCTTTTATTTTAATGTATTTTGTTGAGTTATATTTTAGTTTGTATTTTTAGTAGGTTTTATATAATATTTACATTGTTAGAAAAATATAAAGAGTAAAGAATAAAAGAATATGTTTTCCCTTTTATTTTTATACAAGTATAATCATAAGTATTTTATCCATGTTTTCACATAGATTTATTTTATTTTGCATTTCCCTTTTGGTTTTATTCTAAGTTTAATGCACACATATGTTATATATAATATTTACAAAATTATAAAAATATGAATTTGTAAAAATAATTAGGGATGAACAAAATGAATATTCTAATTGGTAGAATGTACAATGAGGGCCCAAAACCTAACTTTCACCCAATAACTCCGAAAAATATGAAACCACCACCATTAAATAGCTTGTGAAAAGCTATATACAATTAGAGTGATTTTTTTATGTTTTGAATTTTTATTTGAAAAATATGGGTCTGTGAAGTTTGATTTTTGGATTTTTATTCTGTATATAAAATGCACACTGTTTATTATTTTTATACAAACTCAACTTTGTATTTATATTTACATTATTATCTACAACTTTCATGTACAAAATTTAGTTTATTTGATGAATAAATAATAAAGAATAAAATAGGTATCAAAAATGCATAATTAAAGAATAAATGGTATTTTTATTCTATTTCTGGCCCTTATCTCCCCTACTTTATTCCTTATCGACCAACTCAATTCTTGACTTGGTCTCGGAGTTTAGGGTCATAAAATGTTTTCAATATTTCATTCATTTTCCTTTTCTTTTCTTTATTCTATAATTTTAACATTAAAACAATATTATTTACATAATACATGTAATAAATGATGGATGCTATTTTGTACAAATTAATGATATTTATATGCATTAGCTAGTGTTTTAAGGCTAAAATGATAGAATAAATGTGATGAAATAGAGATTCATCACACACCACAATAGAACATGATTGCTGAAAGGAATAATCATCACTTATTGAATGTTTGATGAACCCATAATTCATCTACTTTATATGGACATCTTAGCAAAATCCCCTAATAATTTACTAATAAACCCCTTAAAATCGATTAATTAATATTCACTAATTATGCTAAAATCAGGGATAAAATTTGTAATTAAATAACCCATATTTTTTACCCGGATTGAGCTTATTATTTTATGTACTGAATTGAACACATATCAAACAAAGGCGGCAATCCAGGCCCTTCTATGGTATGGGAAAAGCAACGAACTAACGAGTCCCTTTTGACTGAAGATACTGAGAATATAATACCCTCAACTGACCTCCAAGATGGAACACGAGTCTCCCTGCCGTATCTGAGTCTAGTTCGTCAAGGCTTTGGGATTGTAGTGAACAGCTAGGACGAGTCCTACATTCGAGCGTGGGAAGGCAACGAAGTTCAGTTCAAGAGTCTGATATTAGATTAAGGCGGAGTGGGAAGAAAGCAAAGAAGCTACGTTACAATATCTTTCCCTCAATCTAGTACTACTTCTCAAAAGAGCATGCCTTTCACTATTTTGACCGACCACATCGGAGAGCGCTCTCAGATATTTCACATGCACGATGCAAGCAAATAATGTAAATATTCATTATTTTAACTTAATTATTTCTCTAATTTATTCTTTAATTAATTAACTATCTTGATATAAAGAATTAAAATCCATAAAAAAGAGAAAAATCAAGAGAAAACACAAAACTCTGACATTGTATTATTCATACATA
The DNA here is from genome assembly GCA_037367405.1 of Ottelia alismoides. NCBI lineage: Eukaryota > Viridiplantae > Streptophyta > Magnoliopsida > Alismatales > Hydrocharitaceae > Ottelia > Ottelia alismoides. The sequence continues at coordinate 287,119 of JAZKJV010000756.1, forward strand.
TTTTACCTTTGTAAATTTTATTTTACCATTTTCTAAACCCATAAAAATCCATAAAAAAGTTAATTATATATTTTATATAAATTAATCTACAAATTAAAATCAAATAAAACACAAAGAATTACAAATTGGGGAAATGCGGAATTTTATTATCTATAGAGTGCCACCAAAAACACGTTTTGTGCAGTTGATCTCTTTTGCTTTTGGGTCCTTCACAAAAGTTATAGATCTCGTCGAGTGTGTTGACCACTTTTTGATTTGACTTCATTTGCCATCTATTTTTATTTTATTTTATTTTTTCTATTTTATTTTATCCTTATTTCATTTTTAAATTTACTTTTCCTTCAATTTTAATTTTTATTTATTTTTATTTAACTTTCATTTTTTAATTTTATTTTATCCGTTCTCTCTCCTTTTCTCTCTTTTCCGCTCTTTTCTTTTCTTCTTTTCTCTTTCCTCTCTCCTCCCTAGTCCCTCTTCTCTCTCTACCCAACCCATGCCACGTGCACTGCATGTGGCCCCGGTTCTCCCCCTCTCCCTCCGCCAGCATGTGCCTGGCATGTGCCGCCATCCTCACCCGTACGTACGTGTTGCGCACGTGCTCCGTGTCCTGCCTGCCTCCTCCCCTTCCTCCCTGCAACCGCTCTACCTGCTCCTCTTTCGGCCACCTCCTCCTCTCGTCGTCGCTCCGCCTCCCCCCCTCTCGCGTAACGCCCACCTCCGCTACCTACAAAACCCTCGCCTCGCCTCCTTCCCTCTCCATCCACCATTATTGTGACTTCTTTACGATAAGGGCCGGGCTTTTTTTACTATCGGAGGTGACATCTCTGTTCAGCATCATCGAGCGAAGACACCTCCTGTATCGACGCGATCCAAGGAGTCACTTCTCCTTGCTTACATCAGAGCTATCAGCTGCTTGAACCTCTCGTGCAGCCTCCCACGGTGGAGGCGACAACCAGGAGCGAGCCTCTGCTCCTCCATACCCCCAGGTGACATTCCTCGCCGTCATCATCGAGCATCTCCACCTGCGCACCCTACTCTGCTTCTCTCCAGGTACATCTCCTTCGACCCCCATCTCCTCCTCCCCGCACCTCCTCCTCGACCTCACAAAGGTCGGAACCGTCCTCCTAGTTGTCTTCTTCCTCTTCTTTCAACCCCCGCCAACTACCATATGCGAGTCACCTGCACACATCACACCTCTGCCTCACCACTCGGTCTCACCACTGTCGCCGCACCTAGCAGTTGAGCTGCTCATCCTCCGCCGACCTGGCAGCAGCTCCCACCTGTCCTCGGCTCCACGTCGTTCGCTCCAACGCTTGGAGCAACCTCCTGCCTCATGTCGTTCCTCCCACCGTGGAGAGCCCCTTCACTCCACCGTCGCAGCTGCTCCACCGCCTTTGCACCGTCTGTCACCGCCACCCGCTCCTTCGCTCGGCCTCGACTGCCACCGACCATCATCTCCCTCACATCGTGTGTTGGCAGAGGGGTTGACTCTGCCTCGATTGAGTTGCCGACGCCCTTGCCTCCTCCATGGCACCACCGCTCGGTCGTGTATTGGCCGAGCTCCGCGACACCTTCGCCCCTCGACACTCTCTGCCGTCAAAGCCTCTACCTTACCCTGTAACCATTGGATCGAGGGATCCAATGGCTCTCGTGCTGCCACGACATCCCTTCGAGCCTCCACCTCGGTGCCAAGTCTTGGGCCGATCGAACCTCCACCGAGCCTTCGCCATCGCCTCGAGGCTCCCAAGCATGGTGCCGAAGCCACCCCCCAACCTCCGACATCACGTGTGTGCTCCAGTGGGCAAATTATGTGTATGCCCTCTGGCTTTCCAGAATTACATTTAAGCCCCCACCGTCTAAAGATTACGTGCCCTATGTGTGTTATTGTGGGTAAATTGCAGGAAGCCCCACAGAAATTTTGATATTGACATATAAGTCTTCCGAGGACCTCTTTAAGGTAAAACTATTATTTTTGTTACATTTTAATCCCTGCCATTTCAATTTATCATATCATTCTCATTCAAACTCCAATTTTCGCTCACAATGTCATTTGAAGCTATTTTTGACCTCTTCCATTCCATAGATTTTGTGGACTGATCTAAAGAGACTTATTGATGATTATTATTTGAGGAATATTCTGATCATTACGGGTAGCTTAGTGACATAATTTGTGCTATTTTTTACTGAGAGATTTATGAATTTATCTGTAGGGATTTGATTGAAGATATTTAATTCAAAAAACTCCATTTTAATTATCTTTGATTATATCTGAGAAATTATAGGATTTTTATTCAAGGAGGAAAAAATAATTATTTTTCTTGACATATTTTGTGATGATTTTTTGCCAAATAATCTGGGAGATAATTAATCTAATTGCAGTGGCTTAATCAAGGAGATCCCTTAGATTTATTTCCTCATTTATCATGATAATTCTTTGAGGAATAAATTACATGGATTTGAGGGAAAAATATTTCAGTGGCCTTTGAGCCTGTTAAATCAATATTGTTTGATCATATATCTTGCAGTCTAAAATTAAATTGAAATACATTTCTTGAGAGCCATTGATGGAGTTAATTCTTTTGATCCACAATAATATTTGAGGATATTGATTAATTTATTTGGATTGAAAATTCAAAATCATAGATTCCATGCTTGATTGTCTACTCTGTTTATTTTACTTGCATTTCCATCATCATATTTCTTTCATTCTTATTTTATTTTCCCGACACAAAAAGTAACATTACGATTAATTAATTATTTAAATTCATTCAAATCACGCAACTAGAAATCTCTGTTCCCTGTATTTACTAACATAAAAATTAACATTATGATTAATTAATTATTTAAATTAATTTAAAATAACAAAACTAAAAATCCTCGTTCCCTATGTTCGACCTTGGTATACTTATCAAGTAAAAATACTCCACAACATTCAAATATTGTGGTTTTTAATGAATCGAAATCTGTCTCCTATACTAGATAATACAACCGTATTAAAGAAGCAGATTTCACGACTCATCAAATGGCATCATTGTCAGGGAACGATGATATTTTAGGGTTTTAAATTATTTTATGTAATTAATTTTCATAAAATTAATTTATGTATCATTTTTCTTGCATTTTATTTGCATTTCTCTCTCATCACTTACTAAATGTATATTCTCTCCTCGCAGATAACTCAGAGTAATTCTTGGATATAAATTCAGGGATTTGAGAAGAAGAAGACTATTTTTAATGTTTTTGTGTGGGAGTTTAGTTTAGATTTTATTTTATGCATCTTTTATAGGGCCCTTCCCTTTGAACCCTCATACTTGTAATAATTTGGACTGGACTTCTCTGTGGTGTGTTGGGTATGTTTCAATCTCTTCTGTGTGGTTGGGACCCGACTTGAGTAGTGTAGGAATTAGGCACACATATGCTAGCTTATTTATCTATTCTTGATTGTGCTCATAATTCTTAGGTCACACTTTCACTAACTATATACACTGTAGATCTTTCAACGTTAGCCAAATTTCAAATCAATTCTTCCCGCTAATAGAACTATATATCTGTTTAGGGTGTTTTCATCTGTGCACATCATTTAGTGTAAATTTTAAATTCCTTATATTGCATCATGTATAAAGAGTGTGAGGAATCATTGTATATCTTCTTCTTGGCACGCATCATCGATTTAAACACTTGCATTGGCTTTCTAGATCCTCTACCTTAGTTTTGCAACTTAGGAATTAAAGGAATTGGGACTGCTTATTTGGCATGATTTTTATGTGCTTACATAAGATTCAAGTGATAACTTAATATAAAATCGGGACTACTAATCAATGCGACTGTAAATAAACTGACATAAAATTCACCCTTGTCTCTGATGGAGAAGAATCCAATCATTACTTGTAAGGACATGAATCGCACACTTAGGGTAGAGCCAAAATTTGGAGGCTTCATTCAGACTACTGGATTTAAAAATGATTAGATACTTCTCAGTGAGAGAACTACGGTCTACCTTAGTAGCTTGGATGGTTAAAGGACAAAGTGTAAGGCAACGTCCTAAAGTAATGGGTAGCCATTCTACGGTCCGTACTTACACCCATACTGGCTGAAAGTAGGTGCAACTAGCCATATGAATTCAGGCAAGTTTTATGACACTCTCCTAAACTTAAAGCTCTAATTAATCTGCTCAAAAATTATTTTGTCATTAATTAAAATTGAAAAGATAAGCGATCAAAACCTAACGTGCCTTCACAAGTGTCGAGTGGGTGAATCTACGAGTTCGTTTTGTGTTTGTCTTGTGTGCGCCAAAGTCCTTGCAATTGCAAGCATATCGAGGTTCACAAATCATTCTCCACCTTTCTCTCGATCTTCGTACCCTGACTCCGTGGGTCCATCGTACATGACCATGTCCCGATACTCTTCATTCTAGGGGAACCCTCTCTTCAAAATCACCCCCCCACAACCATCATTTCCCTTTGCCCCCTTCACTCTACTCCATGCTCACACTTCTTCCTGAACTAGACCACTCTCACATTCTGACCTTCAAATGAACACAATAGAGTGAGCAGATTTGAGGATGTAAAATAGAGTAACCAATTTTAACAGAGAAACACGATTTCCGATTACTATGGACTTCCCACCATCCTAAACTCAGGTTGACTCTCTTCCTAAGTATGACCATTTTTCCTTTGATAGTCCACGATGAATCCAAAGTCAAAGAATTATTTCTCATGACCAGACTACAACTCCAATGAATAATCACTACTCCGCCCAGAGCTACATGCAGAGTTACATCATGTGTACTATGATTATTCATCAACAAGTCATGCGATGTTTGAGGATGATATTGCTCAAATCAACCATAGAGCAAACACTTTGACTGAACATATGTATAATTTCATCCCGTCAACAAAGAATCAGGAGGAATTGAGGAGCCCATCTTGCGAACCACAAATCCATCATGAGACTTACACTCGGATACATCCTCCACTGACCTTTGACCCCCTACTGACCATCACACTTAAAATACCAAAAAAAATGAAAACTGAAACTTCAAAAAATTGGATAATTCTAAAATGGAAGCATTTTGCAAGAGCCTGATCTTAGAGCTTCTATTAATCAAGACCATTGAATATGTGTCCGATCTTAAGAGGTTTTTGAAGAGTCGACTAAACTCAAAAAAGATGGGTAAGAAATGATGAAGGACTAAATATCATGTCATAATCTATGTCTAGTTCTTTGTTGATGAATCACAAAAATAAAAGCCACAAAGTCAAGCGGTTGACTCATATCACGTGTGAAATTAAGGACTCTTTATTCACTCATGTTTGGTTAGACGACGACTACACATTAAACATTGTCCCCAAGTCCGTTTTTGACTAACTCAAACTCGAACAACTTAAAAAGACTAGGGTGATCGTTCAACTACCAGATCGATCTACCAAAAGACTATGGGGGATTGTTTCCGTCATCGTAAACTTCCGAGGTGACAAACACAAAGTAGACTTTATTGTCTTTGACATTGAGCACCACAGAGGATTATCTGAGTCTCCTATCATACTAGGAAAGCTATTCTTACCTATGCTAAGGAAATTGTTGATTGTGAGATTCAAGACATACGATTTCTGAACTCAGATCATAATGTACAAACCCTCAATGACACGACCTGCTTTGAGGAAACCCAACTTGAAACCGTCAGTAGTGACCAAGAGACAACCTTGTTACACGATCAGACCTCTCCTCACAAAACATAGACACAGATCTTATGAGTGTCACCTGAGAGATCAACTGTGGGACAGACCTTCGATTCTCACCCTAGTATAGCTCCTTTGAGGAACCAAGAATTAAGAGCTTATGAGGAATTGGACCACATTTCCAAGGATCGTCATGATTATTTAAGTGGTTCAATTTTTGAGTCGACGATCATTCATGAAATACTTGATCCATATAAGGAGCCAACTCATAAAACCTCTGATGTCGCCAAAACTCACGAATATCAGAAGGTGACATCAACATATCCAACCATCATTCACAAATCCACCAGGAACAGGATCCCTCTCCTGAAGCCTTGTATGACCCTATAAGAATCGGTCGACTTTTACGGAGATTCATTTGACGAGGAACTCACAATTGACAAACCAGTCACTCATAGGGAGAAGAACTTTGACCATCTTCCTCCCAATGTTTCTCACAGAAACAAACTGACCTAAAAAGTCACCTTCGATCTTAGAAACCAGGTGAATTCCGAAGAGTCCTTATATGGTCCTGAAGTGGTTCATCAGGTAAGTGCGTGAACTTACCTTTAGTTGATAATAGTTGGAGATGCTCTACATACGACTGATATTCTTCTGAGTATGACTCTGACGATGACTGGTCTTCTTCATCCTCCCCCTCTTCACCACCCTCCACATCTCCATACTTTCTCCCGCCACACTTCCGTAAGAAGGTTCATCGCAAACCTCCTTAACTTTGTACATCCTTCCCAAATCTAATCGATCTACTTAGGATAACCTGAGCCTAAGGGGTCCGATACCATTATGTATACATCACTTCTATTCTTTTCTCCTCACCCTCGATTGCCTTTTTTCATGCTTTTCTACTATGCTTAGGCCTCAAAAGTCTAAGTATAGGGGAACGAGTCGACTTCATTTTCTTTTCACTCAACTATGCTTGGTACAAGCTATATCTACATTTCACTTTGTGCCACGAGGACAAAGCATGAGCTAAGTATAGGGGTATGCGTTTATATATATTCTATATACTTTATCCATACTCATTCTTTAATTATTTTCATTAAAAATGGGGTATGGGTATAAGTTGTGTATATTATGTATACTATATTGAATTTCTTGTGTAAATAATACTTGTTTTAAAAAAAGAGGGTATAATAAAAAAATCCAAAAAAAATAACTAAAAATCTCATAAAAACAAAAAAACAAAGCTAAATAACTTAATGTTCCCTAACATTTTCACTACCACTCAAGACTTGAGGAATGAAAGAAACTTGGGTTTTTAAGGTCCTTTGATTAATAGTTAATTGACCTTAGTCATTAATGCTTTAGACTTAATAATACACACTTCCATAGTTTGAAAGATGCGATTGCTATATGAACGCTTAATCTCTACCTTTAAGAATATGATCCCCACATCACTGCACAACTGCATGAATGATGAGATGAGTTGAGATTTCACTTGAAGGATTGAAACTGGAGATTTGAGTCTAAACCTAATTTTATGATACTTGAGGATGGGATAAAGTTGATGAAAGCTTCAAGAAACCTGAGTGTCAGCAAACCCTAGCAGTATGTAAACAAGTTCACATGTATCTCTTGATATTGACCTATGTACCATGGTGTGTTGAAACATAATAATTGTTGATCAGTGTGCGCTAACTCTTAGTAAAACCAGTGGAGCTACCCAAAAAGAAAAGAAAAATATTGAAAGAAAAGAGCTCTCAAACACAAATCAAATTAAAAAGAGCTTCTACCAAAGGCAAGCGCTTCCAACCATTTTCAAAATGTCCAATTGGATCAAAGCTAATTAGGACCAATGAGTCGGGCTAGTACCTAAAAAAGGCTCTGTATCTTAAGCGATATAGGTCTGGGTGTAAGTATATTAGATACTTAAAGAAGACACAACCTGGTGTACTCCCAGGAAAACTAGTACAGGCGATTCAACATCTTTTGACGGACACATTGTTCAATAACAAAAAATATGTGCGTTGAGTAATAAGGCACTCGAGAGGATCCTCGCTCCAATGAGAGGAAGATATGAAATTACACAAACCAATGTCCTCCATCATGTGTCATGCCATTTACACTTTAAAGTCTGACGGAACTACTGAGACGGTAGATTGAATGCAAGAACTGATTTCTTCCCTAGTGTAGAGGATTAGGTCTTGAGGAGGGTCTCTTGGACTTGGACTTTGAGTGATGTTTCAACTCGACTCTCATGATTGCGATGCACCGAATGCCATATCTCTTATGTTATTGGAGAAGTTGGATTTCTTTTGACTAGAGCCTGGTTGAGCTTAGAATTTTAGGATCATTAAAATCAAAGATTCTTAATGAGACAAGTCTTGAAATTTGCACTTGCACGGTCAGGGATTCAACCTTCTAAAATTTGCTTGGGGACAAATAATGAGATAAGTATAGGGGTGTGATGAATACATGATTCATCTACTTTATATGGACATCTTAGCAAATCTCCTTAATAATTCACTAATTAAACCCCTTAAAATTGATTAATTCGCATTTACTAATTGTGATAAAATTAGGGATAAAATATGTAGTTAAATAACACTTGTTTCTTTTACCCGAATTGCGCTTATTTTTTATGTGTGAATTTAACCTAATTCTTTCTCAAATTTATTATTTTATTAATTACTACCTTGGCATAAAGAATTAAAATATATAAAGAAGAGCAAAATTAAGAGAAAACACAAAACTCTGATTTGTCATTTTTTTACCCTTTTCTAAACCCATAAAAATCCAAAAAAATAGATTAATTATGTATATATTGTATATAAAGTAATCTACTAATTAAAATCAAATAAAAAAATAACATATTGTAAAAATGCGTTATTTTATTATCTATAGAGAACCACCAAAAACATGATTTGCGTAGTTGATCTCTTTCGCTTTTGAGTCCCTCACATTGTAGATCTCGTCGATACGAATAACTTTCGTGTTGATCACTTTTTGATTTGACTTCATTTGATATTTCTTTTTTAATTTAATTTAATTTAATTTCTATTTTATTTTATCCTTACATAATTTTTAATTTTACTTTTACTTTGATTTTGATTTTGATTTTAATTTTATTTAACTTTTATTTTTAATTTTATCTTCTCCCTTCTCTCTTTTTCTTTCTTTCCCTCTCTCTTATTTTCTTCTTTTATCTTTCCTCTCTCCTCCATATTCCCTTTTCTCTATACCCTACTCAGGTCACGTGCAGAGAGCACGTGACCCCTGTTCTCCCCCTCTCCCTCCGCCAGCACGCATGTGTCGCACACATGCTCCGTGCCCTGCCTGCCTCCTCCCTTCCTCCCTGCAACCGCTCTGCCTTCTCCTCTTTCGGCCACGGATTAACTAAGAGATACGAGGGTATGTCTTACACAAGGCGGAGACAAAAGTCGCTGCAGCGACCCTCAATAAATCCCGATTAAGTCAATAATCAACCCACAATAATCAAATAAGGCAATCAAATATGGATGTGGAGTCAAAATTTATTATAACTCTACAAAAATGTGTATATTATGCAAGTATGTAGAGTGTCGAACACAGGGAGCAGAAAGGATAGATCAAGGTGAAAATGCACAAAATGTGATGTGTGATCAAGTGCCTACAAACAAGCAAATTTTTGTGGGTTTTTAGTTCTTTTTTTTATTTTTAAATTTTAAATTTTTATTTTTTAATTTTTAGTTTACTGATTTTATATTTGCTTTTTATATTTTATATTTTTATATTTTCTTTTTCTATAAATAGAATATATACATAATATAAGGAAAGAGAAGAATAAGAATTTATAAAAAAAATAAGAAAAAAATTTCAGAAATCATGAAATAAAATGTTTTGGTCTTTTTATAATTTTATGACGTTTTTGTGATTTTTAGAGATTTTTATGAATGTTTTTTGGTATTTTTAAAATAAAAAATACTAGAAAACAGTGAAGGAACTAAAAGGCTAGAACAAAAATGGAGAAATAAAATAGCAAACAGTAATGAAAAATTTCCAAATTAATTTTAAACTAAAGATAATTCAACAAAGAAAATTCAGAGATAAAAATTAGATTTTTAGGATTTTTGTAGACTTTTTAAGATTTTTATGAAGATTTTTGGAGTTTTCTAATTTTTAGGGTTTTTGTTTTGAAATTTTAATGATTTTTGGATAGGAGTTTAAATGCACTGAAATACACAAAAGATGATTTTTTTTGGAATTTTTAAAGATTTTTTTTATAATTTTAGGTATTTTCTAATGTAAACAGTGCTGAAGATGCATGTTTTTTATTTTTAATAAATATGAAAATGCAAGAAAAATGCAGAACAAAAATATGGCAAGAAAGAGCAAGCAAACAGGAGTACAAGGTAATTTTTGTGGATTTTTCAGTAATTTAGAAATGCATGCAATAAATAGAAGCAACAACAAGAAATTACACTACTAGTAGGGGCATATAGGCAAATATCCAAACATCTAGGGGCCACTGTGCAATTTTTCCACAAAAATATAACTGATCAATTAATTTCCACAATCAAATACAAATAACAAAAGTCGCAAGGGAACGCCTGCAATTAACCCAACCCCGCACGTGACTGGCACGCGCCTGGCAAGGACCTAAATGCAATATCCAAAAATTCCAAGGGCTGATATGCAAAATATTACACGTTACAAAATATTTCTTGGACTAAAGTGAAATAAACAAACCCGTAGGGAGCCTAGTGCAAAAACACCACCACCCCACGTGCACAGGTCACGTGAGGTGACATGGACAGGACCTTGATGCAAATTAATAAAGTTCGGGGACCTAGATGCAAATATTACAAAAATATTTAAACTATAGATGAAAGTTTATGGACTAAGTATAAATACAAAAATTCTCAGGGTAGACGATGCAAAATACCCAAAGAGATGCGATCCAACGGCGATGGAGAGGCCACTTGACACGTGGCGCATGTAGGACGGCTGATGACGCTTCGCAGCGGATGGCCACGATTAGATCTCCTCTGAAGATCTGATGGTGGAGACGCGAGAGGATCCAACGGCTGCTGTGCACCTGGAGCTCGGGCCTCGATCCGACGGTGCAGAGGGACAGAGCAAGAACATGGGAGGAGCGCCGGTGAGCCGAACTTCCCCGAGCTCAAGCTCCGTCTTCCGGCATTCCTTGGGCTTCAAAAATGGCCTGGAGACTTCTGGCGGTCTGCTCTATCTCCCGGGGGCTCCAAAATACTTCGGGGACCAGAGGTCGCTCGAGAAGACGGCGGAACTGGTGGGCTTCGCGGAGCTCCGACGGAGGGCAAAACGAGCCCCAGGCTCGAGTCAACGTTCTTTGGCCCGCAAAAAGGGGTGAGAGGGTCCAAGGCAAAATGCCTGGACCCCGCGGAGGTGGAATGGGTGTGAAGAACAACAGCACGAAGTGGTGGCCGGAGGAGCACTCCGACGAGGTGTGTGTATGGGCGAATCAATGGACGAAACTCAAAGATTTTTGGGGGGTTTTACTCCTATGACTACGACGAATGAAATGTGAGATAAAAGTGGAAGAAAATAAAGACCTCGATGGGATGATCCTGAGGTAGAAGATACATCGACGCCGGCGAAAGGTGGAGGTGATTGGATCCGCCTCAGGCGCCGCTCGACCAACCTGAAGCTCTGGAGAGGAAGCTGTCACCTTCCTCGAGCTCGCGGGCGTGTAAATGGGAGCTAAGCTTGTGTAGGAGGGGTTCAAAGGTAGCTCGAAAGTCGGAGGTCTGATATGTAGGGTTTGACACTGTGGCTCTGACGCTCCAAAAGTCGAGGAAGATGGCTCGAATCGCCGCTCCTTGGCCCTAGAAAAGCCTAGGGCATGAAAGAGCAATGATCGAGGTAGTAAAGTCATGAAGGGCTCGACATGAAAGGATGCAAGAGTTGACCTCGAAAAATCCACAAAATAGGACAAAAACTAAGGTCTGACAAGGGGCAGAGGAGAGGGACAGCCAGTTGACCCGCTGGTCAACGTGGACTGGCACTTGGTTGGTCCACGTGGACCAACCACGAAAAATCCCGAATAAATGTTTTATTAATTCATTTAAAAGTAAAAAATGATTTTATTATTTTTAGGTTATAAAACAAAAAATATTTGTTATTTTATGAAGTATTTTATTACAATTTTTAATTATTTTTATGAGGTATAAAATTACAAGTTACCTTTTTAGGCTTGTATAGGTATATATATCTATATATTTTGATGTTTTATTTTTATTTTGTATATTTAATTTTATTTATTTTGTTTATTATTTTATAAATTTATGAATATTTTTGTATTCTTTAATATATTTTTATTTGATTTTTCTGATGTATTTTGTACACTTAATAAAATATAAGAATTAATTATACACGTATATGTATAGGCATTATACCTATGTATTATATAAGTATTTTATTTTTGTAGTTTATTTAGGTTTTTATTCTGATTTTAATATACAAATATATTATAAGTAATATTTACAAAATGATAAAATTATAAATCATGAAAATAATGAATAAATGATAAAATGAATATTTTAATCTCTACAAGTATACAATAAGGGTCCAAAACTCAACTTTCAAACCGTAGTTCCGCCAAATGTGAAACCATCGCCATTAAATAGATTATGAGAAATTATATACAATTAAAGGCGAGTTTGACGCATTTCGAACTTTTATTTGAGAGATACAGGTCTGGGAAGTTGGGATTCTGGAATTTTATTCAGACCATAACTTTTTATCTGTACAATATTTTTGAGTGAAATAAATTTTTTATTTTTCTTTATTTAATTATTTACAACTTTCATGTATAAGGTTTTTTTATTTGAGGTATAAAAAGTGGAACTAAAATAGGTCCCAAAATGAATAAAGAACAAATGAATAAAAAGGGATTTTCATTGTGTTTTGGCCCTTATCTCTCCCTACTTTATTCCTTGTCGACCTATTCATCAAGATGCCTAGGCCTCGGGGTTTCGGGTCATAAAATATTTACAATATTTTATTCTTTTTCTTTTCTTCTATTTATTCTATAATTTTTGCATTAAGAGCAACATTTTATACACTATTTACATGCACATGCATGAATGCTAAGATGCAGGAATTAAGGGTATTTACACGCATTTGCCAGGGTTTTTGAGGCCAAAATGATATAATAAAGATGATAAAATGTGGATTCATCAGCCACCTCCTCCTCTCGCTGTCACTCCTCTTCCCCCCTCTTGCGTAACCCCCACCTCTGTCACCTATAAAACCCTCGCCTCGCCTCCTTCCCTCGCCATCCACCATTACTATGACTTCTCGACAAGGAGGGCCAAGCTTTGCTACTATCGAAGGTGACAACTCCGTTCAACAACATCGAGAGAAGACATCTCCCGTATCGACGCGATCTAAGGAATCACTTCTCCTTGCTTGCAGCAGAGCTATCGACTGCTTGAGCCTCCCGTGCGAGCGCCCACGGTAGAGGCGATGACCAGGAGCGAGCCTATGCTCCTCCACACCCCCCAGGAGACCTTCCTCACCCTCATCACCAAGCACCTCCACCTGCACACCCCACTCCACTTATCTCCAGGTACATCTCCTTCGACCTCCCCCCCTCCTCCCCGCACCTCCTCCCCAACCTTGCAAAGGTCGGAACCATCCACCTAGTCATATTCTTCCTCTTCTTTCCACCCCACCGACTATCATCTGCGAGCCACCCGTGCACGGTACACCTCTGCCTCACCACTTGATCGCACCACCGTAGCAGCACCTAGCAGTTGAGCTACTCATCCTCTGTTGACCTTGTAGTAGCTCGCAACCCTCCCTTGGCTCCATCACCGTCCGCCCCAATGCCCGGAGCATCCTCCCACCTCATGCTGTTCCTCCCACCATGGAGAGCCCCCTTACTCCATCGTCACAACTACTCCACCGCCTTTACCATCGCAGGTAGTTGCCTTTGACCACCCTCCGCTCCTTCGTCCGATCTCGACCACCACCGACCATCTTCTCCCTCACGCTGTGTATCGACAGAGGGGTCAATTCTGCCTCGGTTGAGTCGCCGATGACCTCATCTCCTCTGTAGCACCACTGCTAGACCGTGTGTCGGTCGAGCTCTGCAACACCTTCGCCCCTCGACCCTCTCTGTCGTCAAAGCCTCTGGCCCACCCCATAATCGTTGGATCGGGGGATCGAATGTCTCCCGTGCTGCCATGACATCCCCCTCCGAGCCTCCACTCCCGCCTCGAGGCTCGAGTCGACTGAACCACCACCGAGCCTCCGCCACTGCCTCCGGGCTCCCAAGCACGTGCAACTTCGGCGCACGAGCCGCAACCTTAGTGACCAAGCCTCCCTCGGACCTCTAGATGTCATGTGGTAGGCACACACTCAAGTGGGAAAATTACACTTACGCCCTCTGATTTTCTAGAATTGCATTTAAGAGGGAGGCGCAAATGGGTGGCAGAGTCGGTCGACATACGTTGCTGGGAAGGGGAGGGGGCAGAGGTCACGTGCTCCACACGTGATCAGGGTGAGAGAGGGGAAGAGGGGGTCAGGTCACCAATTTGCACGTGACTTGGCAGTGGATAAAGAGTAAGGAGTGAGGGGAGAGAAAGAGGGAGTGGGGTGCCACGTGGCATGCCCAAGGGCTGCCACATGTCACCCCAAAAATTTTCAAAATTAAAAGGAAGGAAAAATAGAAAGGAGATAGAAGAAGACATTGGATAGAAAAATTTCCTTCACAAAAATTGGTCGCCACGAGATGAGATCTACAACTTTCATGAAGGGACCGAGAGAAAAAGAGGTCATCTGTACAAAGTAGTATTTTTGGTGGTCTCCATGTATATAGAAAACTGAATTTTGGAGTTTTGTAATTTTTTGTAATTTTAAAAGAGGATACAATTATAGAAAAAATACAATAAAATAAAAGACACTTAATTACACATTAATCTATTTTTTGGATTTTTAAAAAATAAGAAAATAGGGAAATAAAATAAAAGTACGAAATAAGAGATTTTTGTACATACACACAAAGGTCACTCAGACACAGTCTGTTTTTTGATTTTAGTCTTGATTTGGGTTTGGATTTTTATACTATTTGATAAAACTTTCATGAAGAATGCAAATGAAAAAATTAAAATAAAATGGGTTAATTAAGTACATAAAAGCTCAGGTCAGAAATTACAAAAAGATAAAATGCACAAAAGAGCCCCAAAACCCAACTTTCACATATGAGCTCTGAATTTTATGAAATTGGTCTTATTTTGAAGGTATTTGAAAATGGATTACTTTAAAGTGAGTAGACCAAAATCGAACAATGTATGAAGAAGATATGCGCGTTTTAGTTTGTCTGACATGAAATTAGAATTTGGGTTTATTTGACACTTATTTGAGTCATAGATTTTTTTATATTTTTATTTATTCTGGTTAGTAATATCTACACAATGAAAATGGTTTTAGATCAATCAGAGTTAGGATGGACCAATTAAAAATTGGAGAATTTAGCTGCTTTTTAGGTCCATTTACACTTGGATTTTGGTTCCTTATTTTATGCAATTATTCATGATGGAATGCGAATATTATTTACACATGTATGAATGCTAATGATGTTATATTAATGACTAAATGCATATGAACTTTGGGTATCCCAGTATAATTGATCAATTTTAGCAGGATGAATATGAGATTCATCACTGCCCCCAAACCTCCAGATGTCACGTGGTAGGCACGTGCTCAAGCGGGCAATTACGCTTACGCCCTCTGTTTTTAAGAATTGCATTTAAGCCCCCACTGTCGAAAGATCACGTGTGTACATGTTATTATGGGTAAATTGTAGGAAGCCCCTTGGAAGTTTTGATATTTGTAGATAAGTCCTCCAGGGACCTCTTTGAGGCAAAACTATTATTTTATTGCATTTCAGTCCCTACCATTTCAATTTATCATATCTTTCTCGTTCGAACTCCAATTTTAGCGCACAATATGTCATTTTGAAGCTATTTCTGAGCTCTTCCATTCTATAGTTTGCGGACTAATATGAAGAGATTTATTGATGATTATTATTTGAGGGATATTATGATCATTGAAGGTTGCTTATTGACATAATTTGTGCTATTTTTTACTACGAGATTTATGATTTTATCTATATGGATTTGATTGAAGATATTTAATTCAAGGAACTCTATTGTGATTATCTTTGATTTATTTGAGAAATTAATCTCTACAAGAGTTTTATTCAAGGGGGGAAACTAATTATTTTTCCTGACATATTTTGTGATGATTTTTTAACAAATAATTTAGGAGATAATTAATTTAATTACATGGAATTAATCGAGGAGACCCCTTGGATTTATTTCCTTGGTTATCACTGATCACTCTTTGATGAATAAATTACAGGGATTTTAGGAGAAAATATTTCAGTGGTCTTTGAGCCTCTTAAATCAACATTGTTTGATCATATATCTTGCAAGCCAAAATTAAATTGAAATACATTTCTTGAGTCATCGATGGAGTTAATTCTTTTATTCTGTGATAATATTTGAGGATACTAATTAATTTTTTTGGACTGAAAATTCGAAATCACAGATTCCGTGCTCGATTGTCTTCTCTATTTATTTTACTTGTATTTTCATCATCGTATTTCTTTCATTCTTGTTTTATTTTTCTGACAAGAAAATTAAGATCACGATTAATTATTTAAATTAATTTAAAATCACACAACTAAAAATCTCCGTTCCTTGTGTTCGACCTTGGTATACTTGCTAAGTTAAAATACTCCACAACATTCAAATATTGTGGTTTTTGACGAATCAAAATCTGTCTCCTATAATATGATAATACGACCATATTAAAGAAGTAGATTTCATGACTGATCAATTTCATTAGAGCACTCCGCTCCAAAGAATTGCATTAACGAATTTTTAGGGACAACCTATCTTGACTGCTGCTTCTCTGATCAGTGGGGTACCTTTTTTTCATGATTGGGAAGAGAAATCCTTTCTTTGTCATCCATCCGAATACATCTCTTTTCAATTCAAACCCACATGTTTTTGGATGTGTTTGCTTTCTTCGTAACTCTGGACTAGGTTGGTGAAAGTTAGGTCCAAAGGCTATGAAGTGCATTTTTGGCTATTCTGGAACACAAAAATGATACTAATGTTATGATCTGGTGGCACGTCGTCCACATGTGAGCAAGTATGTCACTTTATTTGAGAGTGAGTCCTACTTCCCTACAAATTCTCTTCAGGGGGAGTCTGTAAGTACACATGTTGAGAAATATGAGAATGTAATTTACTTTCTTGGTGGCATACATGATATATCCATGCGAGGATGGAAATGATTAAGATAGAGGAAAAGATAGCATGGATAGAGGTAGATTTGGATAGATTTATAACAGACAGAAAGAACAAGATCAAGTAGTGGAAACTAGAGAAGAGATGATACCAAATCATAATGTCAACCTTTCATCAGACCTTGATGTCATCCTTTCATCAACTGATCTAGGCAATGATAACTCTGCAACTACTCTTCTTCCACCTAATATTCATACTTATAATGGCAACACTTCGCTAGATGATCACCCCATTGCTATGAGAAAGGCTATTAGAATTGTTCACGCCTCTAATTAGAATCCATTGGAAGACTTTGTTACTTACACCAAGATGAGTTCCAAATGTAAATGCTTTATTACTCTCTCGATCCTCATCATGTTCCAAAAAATATTGATAAAGTGAAAAAGGAGCTAAAATGTGTCAATCCTATGAAGGAAGTAATGGATGCCTTGGTCAAAAATAATAATTAGGATATTGTTGATACTCCTAAATGCACTCACCTTGTTGGCTCTAAGTGGGTCTACATGACTAAATTTGATGCCAACGATAGGTTCAAAGCTCACCTTTTATGGCGAAGTAACAATAAAAAATATGACATTGACTATCTTGAGACCTTTGCTCATGTTTCTAAGATGAATACGGTCAGAGTAGTTATTTTCCTAGCATCTCATTTTCTTGGAAAAAATCTACCAGTTAGATGTGAAAAGTGTTTTTTTGAATGATGATCTTAAAGAAGTGTATATGAAAATGTTGCATGCGTTCGAGAAGGGAGACAAGTGCTGTAAACTAAAAAGGTCTTTGTATGGACTAAAGCAGTCATCGAGAGCTTAGTTTGAGCATCTTCGTGTGGTCATGATTAAGAATGGATTTACCTAAGTGAATTGAGACCACACTCTATTTATAAGGAATGGTAAAAAAGATCTTTTCTTTTAGTGTATGTGGATGACATGGTCCTTAAAAGGGATGATGAAGGGGAATTTTCAAGGATAAAGAAAACACTCGCAACTAAATTTGAACTTGTTGAGTTATCATGCTGATATGGGTAAACGAATATTTGGATGAGAGATTGTTTACCCATCCTTATATATATTGTAGTCATACACCCTCATTGGTTTTTCATCTTAGTGAATAGAACTCTAATCTTTAGTGAGGGAGATTAAGGATTGAGAGCGCATGTGGTTTTTCTCTCTGTGTAGGGTTTTCCGCATAAATCCTCATCTCCGTATTTGTATGTGTTTTGTGTGTTTGATTCTAACATGTATCGTAGCCTTGTTAAACCCTAATATCTTCCATGATTAGACCCCTCCTCTTGTGATTCGGGTCATGGCCCTTGGCGCTCCAGCATGACCCTCCCCAACGACATGGTCCCATGTGCAGCACCAATGCCTAGCAGTGTGCATCGCCCGATGTAGTGCTTGTGCAGTGCCCTAGTAGTGCCATGGGTTGCGACCTGTGCAGTGCTTTCCTCTTAGCAATGTGTCTCTGTTTGTGTGGCAAGTTGCAGTTTCTTCTCCTGTGGTGCTCCAGTCGTACAGACACTCCTTCAGCTAGTGTGGGTTTTGCTAAGGCGTGTTGTTTCGACTCTTTGAGGCTATTTCCCTGCTATGGGAGAGTAGTTGTGGTGTGGGCAAAGCCCTGGAGTGCTGTTGGGGTGCTTTTACCCTTGTTTTTGCAAGATCAAATTGAGAAATGGGTGATTAACGAATAGCTGTTCATCTATGTCATCTATTTTGCATTTAAATCCCTATCAGAACACCTAAAAATATCAATAACTTGTACAAATTAACTGTCTCTATTCATATGTAATTAATACATAATTATATGCATTTAAATTCAAAATAAAAGAATATGAAAAAGAAAATAAAAATAAATGAAGCATCAAAGATACTGAATAATCCTAAACCCCGAGATCGAGTCAATTTTAATTGATCATCCCTTGGTAAGCCATTGCCTCACCAACAACTAGCTAATCAGACGCGATTCCCTCTCCCCGGGAAGTTGAATTCCTCCTTTCCTCCCCTCCACTCAAAGAAGTGAGTCAGACTATTCATTACCACTGGACCCGCTTAGTTCACGTTTTGTGTAACTGTTACTC
The DNA here is from genome assembly GCA_037367405.1 of Ottelia alismoides. NCBI lineage: Eukaryota > Viridiplantae > Streptophyta > Magnoliopsida > Alismatales > Hydrocharitaceae > Ottelia > Ottelia alismoides. Next base: position 306,216 of record JAZKJV010000756.1, read on the forward strand.
AAATCCTATTCTGTACAAACCTTTCATGTTTCCTTTATCATGTCTATTATTGGGGTCACACAGTTGATGTCACCTGACTTTTGTGTCATCCGGATAGTCGAGGGCTGTACTGGATGGCACTGATGCGGGATGGGTATTGCACTCTGCATCGATGCATCCTTTTTTCCATCTAGTTGATCCTCTGCTTCTGCCCTTTTCTATAGTTTCGGGTCTCGGATATTTGGGGAATAAGAAAGAACCAATAACAAATAAAATCCCTCAGAGGAGAGCTCCATGATATTGGTCGATCAAATTAGGTTTCCTTCCTGTCCACAACTCGGAGTCTTTTGAACGTACTTAGCTTACTTATCTATCTCCCTATGATCTTTGAACGACTCTTAGGCTATGTCAGGAACCCTCTATAATAGGCTTTGGTCCACAGAAATATGGAGACTAGTTGATTGAAGTAATGAAAAATCATTTCGTTTTTGAGTTGCAACCTTAGGCGGTTCTTGAAAACAGATAGCGAATCAAATTCTCCCTTAAGTAGAGACTAATAGCAATGTCTAAACCAATGCTTCCATAGATTCGATCGTGGTTGACATATAGCTTCCACACCTATTCATTTGGGATACGATCATTTACCAAGATAAAGAAAGGGAAAAGAGTCAAATACAAAGGAGTAATTCAAAATAGATCCGGCACTTGACTTTATGTAAAGAATAAAATGTAGGCCAGAGCAATGTTGTATCAGACTGTCTATCTCTTGGTAGTTGGATCCCCAAGTTTTTCGAATGTTCAAAATCCACATCAAAATCTGGATTAGCACCAACAAAAAATCTTGGAACAAGATTCTAGTACCATGCCAAATGTGTCCAAAAAGAAGAGAAAAGCAAACGTAGCATGCCCAAAAGTGAACTGGCCCCTTGGACTACTAGGAAAAAGACCATCAAATTTCAAAGTATAGCTCGATCCAATTCAAAATATTCTCCGCCATCTTGCATTATTTTTCACAGTAGCAAGATCACTATAACTGACTTCATTGAGTTCACCACCATAGAACTCAACAATTACACCCACTTGTTAGACACTAGATTTTGATTCCTCTCAAAATTCCGTTTTTGTATACTAAAACTACTGGAAATGTTTCAAAAAAAGTAGTCATACGACGTACAAAAAGCTCACGTCCTTCTTTATCTCTAAAGACAGGATGTTCTAACCAACCAATAAGGGGTTCATAGCGAAGGGTCAAGATTCAACATGATCCATATAAGATATTTGCAGAATGAATTCACAATCAAATACAAAATAGAATGGGAAAATGAGTCGAACTTTAAAGGAACTATTCTCTAGATATCCATGTGATGTTACAATTGAATCAATTTTAAAAAGGCCTCAAGTCAAAGATTTCTCAATAGGTAATGTGGCCCGGCAAGAATAAAATAGGGGGAGATAAGAACCACATAATGTATATAGAAACCCTAATTCTATTAACTAAAAATACCTATTTTTACACCATTTTATTCTTAATTATACACACTCCAAATAATAAAGTTTTCAACATGAAACTTGTATAAAAAAATATATAGAAAATTATAAAAAAATTGCACATAAAAATAATGAACAATGCAACTGGACATACACATAAAAAACTGCAAATCAACTTTCACAGATTAATATCTTCTTCATATGAATTCAAAATTCATAAAACTCATCTCCATTATATTTAAAATTAAACTATCTATTTAATGAAGGTGGTTTCATTAAAAGCAGAGTTATGATACAAAAGCCGACTTTCTAGGGTCTCATTTTACTATATACATGTGTATTTAATTCATATATTTTCTTCTTTATATTTTTACTCTTCTTATATTTTTAAATAATTTTATATACTATTTTAAATATAATAAAAATATAAATACAAAATATTTTTTTAAATACACTAAAATAAATAATACAATAAAATATATAGGTATTTATACCTACAATGTATATACAACTAATTATGTATGTAAATAAAATCATAAAAATAAAATAAAAATATATAAATACATATTTAATTATATTATAAATATATAACTACTCTAAATATGATGATAAAAATTAAAACACAAAATAAAAATCAAATGCACAAAATATAGGTGTATATACCTATAAATATACATGTAAATATTAACATCTCAAAAATAATGTTGTAAAAATAAAAAAATTACAAAAAAAATAATTTATAAAATTACAAAAATTTTTCATGTTTTATGTTTTAATTAATAAAATTATTTACTATTTATTTTCGAATTTACACATATTTTCTATTTTCTATTTTGTCTTATTGGTCCTACGTGGACTAATAAGATTCATTCTTTTGTTGACCTCGGTCAGCTGTCCCCCTTGTACCCTCTAACTCTGTCAGAGTTACGTGTCACCCCTCTTCTCCAAATTCTTCACCTTCCTCCATGCTTCCATTCTTTTCAAGACCTTCACCCTCCTGCAACTGCCATCTTTCTCACACACACCCATCTCTTAGCTTCCATCAACACTTCTCCTCCCACGCTCCATCTCTATTCCAAAAGCCTCCATCATGTCTATAAACAAACCTTCTCCACCGTTTTTGCTCTTTTAATTGTTCTATAACCACTATAACCCTTCTGAATCACTCGTTAGAGAGGTCACCTTGTGACAGGAGGAGACCCCTGTGATTTGGAGGCGTGGAGAAGGTGCTTGAGGTTGATTCAATCCCTCGTCGGAGTAGCATCCATGAGACTATACTTCTAGACCTTTGAGAACAGGTGAGTTGTTTCTTTCTATCCATTTTATATCGTTTTTAAATTTCTAGTGTACTTTTTCCTTTATTTCAGTTTAATTTCATCCTTAATCATCCTAAAGTCCCAAAAAATCGTATGCTGGAGATGTAGAACTTCAACCTTCATTCATCGTGATAGATCCCCTGTTTCGACCCATTATCCATGACATATCGTCCCTCTCCGTGTTCTCCATCTATTGGACCTCCAGACACCCTTGATTCTACAAGGATCGAGTTCCTCGACCTCTACCTTCCGCCGCTTCATCAGAGGTCTCCGCATCATTTGACATCCATTTCACTTGAGAAATAGTCGAGGACCATCTCCCTCGAGCTACGATGTTTTTGTGTAGGTCTAGAGCCAGAGGAAGCCCCATCTGAGGGTTGTTCAAGCAAGGACTTCACCTTCCAGGCGCTCGACTTCCTAGTCTATACCAATGAGGCCTGGACTATTTTGATCCCTCCAAGAGTTGCGAACCACTTCCAACAACCCTTCGAGCATCTCTGCAGCGAGAGATACCACCTGAGGACGGAGAATCGTTCTACTGAAGGAACCCACATGCTGTGTTCTTCCCTGTTCTTGTGCGGATGCAACCACCGCTCGATTAAAGGTGACTCCCCAATTTTGATCTGTGCCATACAACGAAGAGCAATGCCAATCGCCCGATCCGGCCCTTGATCTGATCTCACCCCTTCATCTACGACGGGGTATCGACTAATCCATGCCCTCAATCATTTAAGTGAAGCATTGAGCATAATCTGATGACGCACACTTATTGGATATATTGCACTTAACCCCTACTACCTCTTTTGTGTTTTATTTTAGCACTGTAATTGTCCTAGTAAGTGTAATATTAGCAGATATTTTGTGTTTGTGCTCCTAAGCTTCTTGTTATTTACACATTGATCTATTTCCAGGTCAACTCAAGTGGCTCTCTACGTGAGGCGTCTAGGTATTTTTTCAAGGACCCCCTTTGATTTTATGTATTTCACTTGAGTCACATATTTTCAAAAATTAGTGTAATATTATGGGTAAATTGCATCTTTGCACCTGGAACTTGCATATTTGCATTTATACACTTGCCACATGCTTAATATTTTTAGCACCTGATAATTTATACATTTCTCTAACATGTTATTAAATGTAAAGAATGTTTTAGAAAATTGCAAATAGATCCCTGTATCTACAATATTTCTATTTTATGGTATTTTATGCATTATAAACATTTTAATTACTCCAAAAATCATAAGAAAACCACTCTAAATGTCTGTTATTGTGTTTATCTTTGTCGAATTTTTATTTTGGCATTTTAGTTAATTTTCTTATTTATTAAAAATACAAAAAGGTTTTTCTTCCTCATCTAAATATTAAAGCCCATAAAAATTAGAAAACACCTCCAAAAAATATATTATCTATATTATATTATATTCTACCACATATCTCAAAATTATAAAAATACAAAATATAAAACCTAAAAATAACATAACCCTAAAGAACTTATAAAAATTAGCAAAAAATTAAGAAAAAATAAAAAAATACAAATTTCTGTTTGTGAATTTTCTATATAATATATACTATATATTAAAAATAGTTTTATGTTAATTTTAGACTTTTTTATATTTATTAAATCTAAAACAATCTTAAATAATGATTTTATTCATTATTTGATATATTTAATACTTTATCAGTATCTAATAACTATTAAAAATTTTTTATAAAATTAACAAAAATAGAGAAAATATAAAAATCACAAAAATACTTCATTATATTTTGACTATATTTTGATATATTTAAAAATATAACACCCTATATATACTATATACATTATATATTATTTATATTATTTATAATATCATTATTATATATAATTATAAAATTTATTTCAAAAATTAAAAAGAAATTAAAAATTTTCAAATTAAAAAATAAAAACATAAAAATAAAATAATTGAAAATCCATAAAATTAGATATAATTAGAAACACACAAAAATTATAAAAAGAAAATGATAAAAAAGAAGCAAGAAATTAATATCAATTAGCAATAATTAATCATTAATTTCTGAATCTATACCGTTTTGCTCCATGTATTCGAACTCCATAATGCTTACCCTACACCCATTTATTGTGGAGTTATAATAAATTTTAACTCACTTGCATTTATCGTTTAATTTTATTAGTGGGTTATCTGTTAATTGAGGGACATTTGGTCACACATAGATTGATGATCGTGTTCAATTAGCAGACTGGTGCAAAAACCCTCCGTCAGTAATTTGCCATGTGTGTAGTTTGCACACCAGGTGTTTGATGATATGCAAGTTTTGTTGCAGGGATTCTACTATGGGTAGTGCACTCAAGGTGTTTAACAAAGCGTCTGTAAGTATTTCTCAAAGCCTAAAGGGCACTAACTTGTCGGTGAATGATATTATGATGCTTGAAGCATTCAGAAAACCTGATTTACCTGATGATGCCATTATGGAGCTATAGTCATTCTTGAAGGAATCGTTTATGAAAGGACTTGTTTCTTTGCAATCAATAGATAGTGACTCAACTCTTAATACAAGGAGAATTATCAATGCATGTTCTACCGAATCTGAGTGGATTATCAATAGTGGAGCATCCGATCGCATGACAGGTGATCCTAGAATGTTTCATGACCGTAAGTTATCGCTTGAGAGAGAGAGAGAAAATTACAGTTGTAGATAGGTCTTCTGCCACTGTTGCTGGAAAAGGAAGAATTTCTGTTGTAGACCACTTCCTCCTTATTGATGCACTTCACATCCCTGATTTCTCAATAAATCTCTAGGGAGTTAGTAAGATTACTAAAGAATTGCACTGCAAGATGTTTTTTGATAAAAATTTGTGTGTTCTGGAAGACTTACAAACATGCAAGAAGATTGGAATTGGATTAGTTGAGGATGGATTATATTGTCTTCTAGCTAGAGCATATCAAGCCCTTACCTATGTGACGAAAGCTCGCATTGAAAAGGACAACTCCACTTTAGTACAAAAATGGCATGAACGTCTCATCATATCAATTCTTCTTCTTTACATAAGTTGATGCATTAGATTGTCTTTAGATTGTTCGAGGATGATTTGCACTGTGAGATTTGCTAATTTTCAAAGCAAACACGCACTATATTTCCTCCATCCATTGGAAAATCTACTTATGCATTTGAATTAGTGCATTCTGATGTTTGGGGTTCGTCAAGTGTGAAGAGCATGGGTGGCCATATGCCTATATCACTTTCATTGATGATTTTTCACGAAGTACTTATGCGTATCTTTTAAAACATAGAAGTGAAGTTCATGATGTTGTAAATAACTCTACAAGTATGATAAACAGTAAGTATTCAACAAGAATAAGAACAGCCGGGAGTGGTTTTTCTTGATGAAAATGGTATCATTCATGAAATCTCATGTACTTTTATGCCACAAAGGAACGAGATTATTGAAAGGAAAAAAAAATCATTTATTTAATATCACAAGAGCATTCCTGCTCCTGTGAAATGTGTCAAAGAATTTTTGGGGAGAAGCCGTCTTGAGTGTTGCTTATCTAATCAATAGGACACTTTCTGTCATAATTGTGAAGAGAAATCCTTTCTCTGCCATCCATCCGGATACCTCTCCCTTTAGTTTGGACCCATGAGTTTTCGGATGTGTATGCTTTCTTCATAACTCTGCACCAGGTTAGTAAAAGTAGGATCCAAAGGACATGAAGTGCATCTTTCTTGTCCAATCTAGAACCCACAAAGAATACAATTGTTATGACCATGTGGTATGTCGTCTTCATGTAAGCAAGGATGTCACTTTCTTTGAGAGTGAGTCCTACTTCTCTTAGAACGTTCCTCATGGGGAGTCTGTGAGTATATATGTATAGATGGTGAGAAAAATGAAAAAGAGATATCCTCTCTTGGTGACATACAAGAGCTTGTCCATGTAGGGGGGGGGGATAAGCAAGATAGAAACAAAAAACAATAAGGATATAGGTATATTCGAACAGACTTGTGGCAGACGAAAGGAATCTAATAAAGTGGTAGAGATTAGAGAAGAGACTATGACAAACCATGATGTCAACCTTTCCTCTGACCATGATGCCAACCTTTCCTTTGATCATAATGTCAACATTTCCACGGGTGATTTTGGCCATAGAAATCCTACAAGTGTTCCTCTACCTCATGATATTCATACGGATAATGCCAACCCTTTATCGAATGATCATCTCATTGTTGAGTGGATGACTATGTTGCTTACACCAAGATGAGTTCGAGATATAATGCTTTACTACCTCTCTTGATGCTCATCATGTTCCCACAAATATTGATGAACCCAAAAGGATCTGAAATGGATCAATGCTATAAAGGAAGAAATAGATGCATTAGTTAAAAATAATCCTTGGGATATTGTTGATTCTCCTAAGGATGCACACCTTGTTGTCTCTAAATGAATCTATACAATCATATGTGATACTGATGGGAATGTTGACATATTCAAAGCTCTCCTTGTGGCTAGAGGATATGGCCAGAAATACGTGTTTGACTACCATATTTGCTCATGTTACCGAGATGAATACGATCAGAGTTGTTATTTGCCTAGTAACTCATTTTTCATGTAAATTGTATCAGTTAGATGTGAAAAATCTTGAGGTCACTATTGAAGGATACATTGATGCTGTTTGGGATGGTTTCGTTGATGACAGAAGATCCACCTCAAGCTATGCAGTATATCTGTGTGGAAATTTGGTAATTTGGAGAAGAAGCAAAATGTGGTTTCAAGATCAAGTGATGAAGCTAAATATCAATCTCTTGATTATGACGTTACGGAAATTCTATGGCTAAAAATTCTACTCCATGACTTGTGCATCAGTGTTAGTATGGCAATGAAGGTGTTTTGTGACAGTAATGCTGCAATAAAGTTGACCAACATTCTTGTAATGCATGACAGAACAAAGCATTTGGAGATTGATAGATACTTCATCCATGAGAAGATTGATGTTGGATTGTTGTATCTTCCTTACTCGAAGTCTACCGATTAGGTTGCTGATCTCTTCACAATGGAGCTGTCTACGGTACAATTTGAGTTGAATGTAGGCTTGTTGGGCATGTTGGAAATGTATGCCTAGCTTGAGGGGGATTGTTGAGTTATCATGCTTATATGAGCAAATAAATCTTTGGATGATGGAGCGTTTACCAATCATTTTATATATTGTACTCATCCCCCTCATTGGTTTTTCATCTTATTGAAGAGAGCCCTAATCTCTATTGAGGGAGATCAGGGATTGAGAGCCCCCTGTGATTTTTCCCTTCATATAGGATTTTTCACATAAATACGTGTCTCCATCTTTGTGTGTGCTTCGCGTGTTTGATTCTAACGTAACTGAAGGACTTGGGGAGGTAAAATACCTCCTAGGTGTTGAGATGATTCTATCTCCGGGAGGTATGAGTTTAAATCAATGGAAATACACTTGAACTTATTGAAGGATTACTGGATGTTAGGATGTAAGCCTATTACTAATCTTATTGAGGCAAATCATATACTGAATAAAGAGGATGTTGAGTTTCTTGATGATGCAACGAAGGAACAATATTAAAGATCGGTGGGAAAATTGATTTATCCTTACCCTTACTAGATCAGATATAACATACGTTGTAAATGTAGTGAGTCAATTCATGCATGCTCCTACTACCTCTCATGCTAATGCAAAATTCTATGCGATATAAAAGGATCATCATGAAAAGACCTTATGTTCAAGAAAAATCTCGAGGTCACAATTGAAAGATACATTAATGATGATTGGGTTGGTTCCATTGACGATAAAGGATCCACCTCAGGTTATGCGGTTTATCCATTCAGACATTTCGTTATTTGGAGAAGTAAGAAGCAAAATGTGATTTCAAGATCAAGTGTTGAATATGAATATCATGCTCTTGTTAATGGCGTTACAGAAATTGTATGGCTAAAATCTCTGCTCCATAAGTTGAGCATCAAAGTCAGTATGTAAATAAAGATGTTTTGTGACAACAAAGCTGCAATAAACCTGATCAACAATCGTGTAATGAATGATAGGATAAAGCATTTGAAGATTGACAAACACTTCATATGTGAGAAGATTGATGCTGGATTGTTGTGTCTTCCTTACCTGAAGTCCACCGATCAAGTTGTCGATCTCTTCACAAAGGGGTTTGTTGCCTACAATACAATTTGAGTTAAATGTAAGTAAGTTGGGCATGATGGATATAGATGCCCAACTTGATGGGGACTGTTGAGTTATTGTGCTTATATGGGTAAACATATCTCGAGATGAGGGACCGTTTAGTGGTCCTTCTCTATATATTCTACTCATCCCCTCGTTGGAATTGAGAAGCCGAAGGGACACACAGGACAAACCACTAATTAGGGAGTACAATGCCAGATGGAAGAAAGGATCAGATAAATAAAAACGAACAACTTCAACAACAAAGGAAGAAACACTGCCCTTCAAGAGGATTTAAGTACCTCTGCAAATGACGTGTGTTCCGTCAAGAGACCACTCCTGATGGAATGAAAAAACCACGATCCATTTAACTTCCTGCAAATCGGGTCGAGTAGCTCAACTACGAAGTGTGAAAGGCTCGATCAATCTGTTCATACAGTTAGATTCCCCAATGGAGAAGATTGGGATTGTTCCACCAGAACTAATGCTGCCAAGTCTGGAGTTGCTTCTGGGGAAACATCGTCGGTGGAGAAGATGTCGACATCCAATGGAGATGTCCATTGTGAAGGTGTCGTCATCCATGGGAAATGGAGTATGGCGTATGATCTACAACAACAGATTGACATGGGCACAGGTGGACAATAATTGTTGCAGGGGAGAGGAGGTTGGGACATGAAGATGAGGCCTTCAAGGAGGTCCGAAGGCCTTGGGCTCCAGCAATTGCCCAGGTGATCTGTATTCACAATGGGCGGAAGTTTCAGCTCGTAATTAGTTGCTTCATTATACACAAAGCAATCATTAAAAGTCCGATCTTGTTGGATATTATTATTATTGACTCCCAATGGGATTGGTCAAGCACAACTTCTACAAGTCTTGACAAGCTTACAGTATACAGTTGGTAGTATTGTTTGAAGTACTGGAGTTAATATCCACTGGTATTTCTTCAACTTTGCTCGACCCCCTAAAATTACATAAAAAAGAACGGAAAAACACCCTGTTCTACTACAGAGAAGAGATCCTTTTACGCATCTAAAGCAAGCAGGCATCATCCTTCATCATATGCTGAGCAAACACTTTCCCCATTTTACTCTGTCTTCTTTATCTTGGTCGATGCCGGTGGCGGTTGAGGAGTTGTGCTATGGAGGGACTCAGGGTACAACCACCTCTTCAATCCGCTCGCGTCGAACAGCTTCCTGCTCAGTGCATCTCTCTCTGAACCTCCCAGCCTTGTGAAGTAGAACCACCGGCTTGTCCACTCAAACAGCTCCGGTGCCATCGTCCACACCCAGAAGAATATCCTGAACCAAGACGGCGAGACCACGTACCTCCTCCCTCGGCAAGCAGCTCCCACAGCGTCCTTCGCGCAGTTCTCCGCATAGTTCACTGGCGTCAACGCCATCTCCACCTGATAGCCCCACACACAGCAGTTGTTATGACATCCTGTTTAGATCGATATGAACAAAAGAGTGTCTGCTTACATCTCTCATTTCTTGGTCTATGGTCATGTCCCCCTCTCTAGACAAGAACTTGCCTTGGGTTATCTCCGACTCCGTCAATCCGGGCATCAATATCGTGATGCCGACATCTCCAAAGAGCTCGATACGCAGCGTCTCGTAGAAGTTTGTCAGTGCTGCTTTGCTTGCCTGCAAAATGGAGGCTACACGAATTGAGCAAGCGGTGAACTAGAGTAGTCTCGGCAATCCAACACGGATGTATATTCTTACATTGTAGAAGCTCAGGCGCACCGCAGGGAGGTAGCTGGTGACGGCAGATGTGACGAGGATTCGGCCATGGCTTCTTTTAAGATGAGGAAGCGCGAAAAATGTCGTGTGGATTGAACCCCAGAAGTTAGTGTCCTGAAAGTGCAAAGATTGTTTAAACGAAGGCTTTCATGTCAGCACAGACAGATTGTTGGCTTCACATATATAATCGACAGAACTTTTTTCTTCGAGTAAATTACCAAGACAGGTGCATAGTTGGCAGGTTCCATTGCATCTTCGAACAAGAACATGCTCAGGATTCCGGCATTATTCACCAGATGATTCACTAGAATGAGCAAAACATGTAATCAGTGAGAATTCTATAGATACTTTTGGCATAAAGGATGGAAAAATGGAAAGGGTTGCTCACATCTGCCAAAGTGGTTCATGGTGACCTCGACGATTCGCTTACAATCCTCTGGTTTCGAGACATCTGCCGACACGACAAGGGCGTCGGGGCACCCAAGTCCTGCTGCCCTTTCGGCTATCGTCTTGAGCCGTTCTTCCCTCCTCGCAACGAGAGCAAGGCATGCACCTCTCTTCGCGTACTGATATGCGATTTGCTGGTGAATTATGTCCAGAAAGTTGCATCAAACACTTGGAGTTACGGATCTCGGTACACATATAAGTCAGATATTGATTTGGAATATGATTTTGTATTGGATATTTGTCAAATGTGGATACATACATGGAACAAATCATTATGGAACATGAAACGATTTAATAAAGATCATATAAAAAGATAAATACAAATTGTATGATCAATATTACAAATACTATTCAACTGTTTTCAATGGGGACTGCAAGTGAAGGGGAAACCGACAAAGAGGATGGTTATTAGGTTGACAACGAGAGGATGTAGATGCGTAGGCTCTGGTTAAGGAACCCTCGTCTTCGGATATGGATTAGGTTATTGCATTTTACTATAACAAATCTTTGGAACTAAATCCAAATTTAGTTCTCTTTGCCAACTAGCCACCACTCGCAACTCCGCTCCACTCGCTCGCACATCCCTCTCCACCTTCACATCGACCAACCTCCGTTGTCGCCTGCCTCGACTGCGGCTCTCCACCGGTCCACCTCCAGTCGTGTGTTGATGGAAGTGGAGACCAGAGCCCCCCCACAATGTTTCTCTGCTCTCCTCCAACCATTGGACTCCGCACCCTCCACAGCCGAGGCTCGGGCGAGTCGAGTCCCTCTTCGTGAGTCACGTGCAGGCTCGGTAGCCCGAACCTTTGTCGCCGACCTCACCACAACCTCGAGGATCTGAACCATGTGCAGCCTGCCACGTGGAGGTTCGGTCCCCGAGCTTGAGCCTCCTCCTCCAAACCTCGCTGCGCACATGCAACGCAGGTGGCACTGCGGGCAAATTACATCTACACCCTTGCGAGTTTCACATATTGCAGAAAAGTCCCTCCATGACTTTTTTGAGAAGAAACTACTTATTTTTATTGCATTTTAATCACCGAAACTTCATTTCATCATATCTTTCTCATTTGAACTCCATTTTTTTACGCACAATATGTTATTTTGAAGCCTTTATCATTTTATGTACTCTGTCAACAAATCAGAGCTTGATTTAAGTTGAATATTATTCGACGGTCTATTATAAGCATACAAACTAATTTTTGACTTATTTGTTCTATGTTATATTGAGAAAAATTTGACTTCATCTGCAGAGATCCGATTGAGGATATTTAATTCGATTAATTCTCTACTGATAACTGATCATTTTAGTTGAGAAATTAATCTTTGCAGGATTAATCTTTGCAGGGGCATAATCGACGAGGAATTAATTTAATTCTTTGACATTTTATGTAATTACAATCTATTTATTTAAGGATTAGATAACAGAGAATTTTTAGATCATCTTTTCTTGAGGATTATTTTTTATTTCTTCATTTGCAGGATTATTATTCACTGATTAATCTTTTAGCCTGCAACCTCGAAATAAATTGATAAATATTTTTGGAAGTAATCTCTTTTGATACGTGATTTCATTTTGAGGCTTAAATTATCATCTTCTTACTGGATTAAAGATCATAAATCACAGATCACATGTTTCATTGTCTTCTCTGTTATTTCGCTTCCTTTGCATTGAATTTCCTTTATTTTATTTTTCACTTTAATTTCTGACATAGATATTAAAATTGAAATTAGTTCGTTATTTAAATTAATTTAGAATCACTCAATTAAAAATCATCGTTTCTTGTGTTCGACCATGGTATACTTATCAAGTAAAAATTCTCCAAAGTATTCAAAATTTGTGGTTTTTGACAAATCATTTTCCGTCTCATATACAAAAATTTATCGACTATTGAAGAGTTGGACTTCGCATTCATCACTTCGATCCGCAGCCTACCACCTCAGATCGATCCAGATACGAGATTTTTGGGTTTACTTCCCCCATATACAAGAAGACCTAATCCATCTACCTCCATTTCATCGTGTTTTTAATAACAAGTGGTGATTACCTTTGTCTTCGAGCTCGTGAACAACTTGCATGACATCATAAGAGGCAAGATTTGGAAGAGGAGAGAAGCTTGAGCGAGCTATCTGCGCATCATCAGAGGACGCATACACAACAACACTTACAGGTCTCTGATCAGCGAGATCTAGGCCCCGATCTAACTTTAGGTCGACGTGGATTCATCCTTGGAGTCGATTGAGCCCTTGCAGCAACGATCCAAGCTCCATAGTTGCAATACATGTTCTGACAGATCTAAGCTCGAGGAGGAGAGTCTCCTTTCGTGTTCTTCCATAGCACTTCATCACCATCTGATCGGAGACAACCTAGATCCAATCTAATCTGTTGATACACGCCCAATTCCAATCCACATGATCAGATCCAAGTAAACCAACTAGAGTCGTTCACCGCCTCCCGCCCTCACATGCGCCTCACGTGCACCTTTGGTGAAACTACATACTTTCCCATGCTCATTTTGAAATTTACATATAATTGCTACTCAAACCTTCTTTTTTGATTATTTGCATTTGTAGTCTTGTATAGAGAAAATCACATAAACCTTATGAGTCCTTTCTTTTGGTTATTCTGTACCTTATCTCCCGAACTTCTTTGATTGTGTTAATAAAAGCTCTGCTAAATTTTGTTTAATTGTTTTCTAGCCCATGTACAACGATTGCATGTGCACTTCATGTACTTTGGTTATTTGCTTAATGTGACTTGGAACTTTTAATTTGATTACCAATTGATCTGGAGTCTCCATTTAATTGTGTTCTAGTCCCTATTCTGTTGCATAATACTTTATTCTTATTTGATTTTTTTATTATAAATTGATCTGGAAGCTTTGTTTAATTCTTATTTTTAACAAAATTTAAAAATATGTGAAAAATTATAAAAATTTCATGCATACATATTTTGTCATATTTTATCACATATAAAAAAATAAAACAACAAAAATATAAAAAGAAAACCTTAAAAATACAAATATTTGAAAATGTGAGGAAAATTATGTAAAATCAAAGAAAAATAAAAAATGTGATTTGTCTGATTTTAAAGTAATAAAAATACTTTTATGTAACATTATTTTCTAGATAATTTGACTTTATTTTCTATTTAAAAATAAATAATAGCTTATTTTATTTTATAAATTATTTTCAACTTTAATTCAATATAAAATCCATAAAAATATAAAAATATCAAAAAAAACTAAAAATATTAAAAAATAGATTCATTTTATATTCTTATTTTAACTTTATTTTACCTATTTTGAAAAAATCTAAAAAGGATTTTTTTATCACGTTTTGTATATTCACAAATTTATTTTAAAATTTTAAAATAAATAAAAATATGCAAAATTAAAATTATTTAAAAAGTATACCAGCAAATATAAACATATAAAATATTTTAGAATTAATATAAAAAATAAAAAATTCATTAAAAATACATAGAAAATCATTAAAATCATTTAAAAATGCTTAAAATATTAGAAAATTTCTAATCAATAACTTCATCATTAGTTGAAAGTTTCTCCTAAGTTTGATACTCCCTACACTTGTCACTACACATTTATTAGAAGTATAAATAAAAATAATTCAAAATGAATTTCACATTCTTTTTTCTGCTTGGATCACCTGGAAGATCAACATTCACATTCATATCTCGAAGTATCCCTGATCTAGGGAGTAGAAAAACACAACTATAATCTTCAGTGATGAAGAGACAATTTCAGATGAAACAAATGTTACCTGTCGATTACCTTTTATGTTTTGAATTTATCTATGACATAGTTTGTTTTATAGTATTACAAAAACTGATCTATGATAATATTAAATATTTAAATATTTGTCACCCTATCTTATGTATAATGTATATCATCGAACATTATTCGTTGAAAAATTATCTTCGATTCTTTGAATTCACAATGAAATCGTATTCGTACTGCTATAAATGTGTCATGATCCCTCGATTTTTTCATCTAATTGTCGTAAAATTAACAACAATTCCTACAAATTTCCTTCTAAAAAATACACATCATTATATAAACATTTAACAAAGAATTTTCATTCCTTGTGAATTACTAGAATAAAAGACAATCCTACAAGATTCGCCGTGATGGATAACACATAAAAAGATAACTTCAGTTATATTTCAATATCATGACTTGAACTTTATCACCGTCATCGTTATATATAACATAACGAAGGCAAACTCTGATGACAAAGAAAGAAATTCTGAACGTAATTATTTGGAGTCTGCAAACTCCTGAGAAATACAGTGTAGCAACGATCTAGATCTTAAGTTTTTATGGCGTTCATCACCTTGCACCCATCTGGTTGAGGTCAAAGGTGGTAAAAAGAAGGAAATATAGCTCTAGTGAAGGAAGAAATTATACCTCGCCGATGCCGGAGGAAGCGCCGGTGATGAGGACGACCTTGTTGTGCATGTTCTCGGGAAAGAGGGAGGAGACGGCGGAGAGGAAGAGCCTGAAGAAGTAGAGAGGAGGGAGGAGGAAGAGGAGGGAGAAGAAGGCGAGGGGAGGTGCCGCCACCTTCGCGAAGGCCTTCATGACATCCATCTTTAGTCTACACCTCGCTACCACTTACTGTTGGGTTTCGAGACGATGGAGCGCTTGTCTCATACTCTATTACTTCCCATGCACAAAGGTGATCGACCTGTTGAGGACACGTCTCGCGGCTATGTGGCGGCCTGCGCATCAACGCACCTCTTCGGTCCAAGCTTCTCTGGGTTTTGACGTAAAAAGGGGTTTATTTACTCTTTTGCCCCTCTGAGATTTTGTAATTGCAGTTATATTTCTATCTTTTTTGCAACAACACTTGTACTTCTCTATTCTTCTGTCAATGTGATATTCACTACAACAAATTGACTTTAGTCAACATAATTTAGAATTTCGTTGTTATATCTTCTGTAGTTAAATATATAATAACAAATATTCAAATACTGTTAATTGATATAATTTTAACATCGGAAAATATGATAACGAATATTCATATTATTCGTTGATTTAGGTCTATTTAGTTGTAATGGTTGGAGCATAGGTGCAATCACAACAGGACATTAGCATGAATTTTGCAAGAATGTATGGACACAAGTGTTATTGCAAAAAGTAGGAACATAGCTGTAATTGCATAGGGGTACAAGTATCAAAAATAGAAAAAACAATCACATTAGGTTTCACGCCATTTCTAAAATTAAATTTACCAACAAAAAATTCAAGAATTTATTGTCTGATGTTTTAAAATTTTAACCATGAACATTCACCGAACGAAATCTGACTTATAGCCAATGTTATTGAAATCAGACCAAACTGATCGATTAAACAAGTTGGACCGATGAGTTGGGTCCGGTCTGGTCTGATTAATCAATTTTCACGGGTCAAATTGATACAATTTTGGTTCAACCACCGGTCCCATCGATTATTTGCAATCCGATTTAATCGAAATTGCACCACTCAACCACAATGCAAATTTGAGTTTATGTTAAAATAATAATAACTATGATTAGTGTTTGAACTCATGACCTCTTGTAACCCATTACAAAGTACTAGCTAACTACTCCAACTCAACTTTTTGAAAGGATGGATAATAAATATTATTAAGCTATGATTATGCTAGAGTATTTAGTTCAAATATTATTTATATCGATATGAATAACATTTAGTGTTGCATATTCAAGAAAATATTTTATGTATAAAGTAAGATGTTTTAATTGTTTATTTATTTTATATTTATTTGAAGTGTGTTTGAGTGTGTATTTTGCACGTTCTAATCCATTCCGATTTAATCACCCCGTTCAACCATTTTTTCTTACCGATTTGATTTAATCTGATTTAAAAAAAATAATGACATCATCATCCGATTCAATCAGTTTGATTCCATATTCCAACCCGATCCAACCTTTTTGCTAGGATTTCGATTCAGTCCCTGATTTCAAAACCTTGCTTACAACGACATATAATTTAATATCCGTTACCGTTAATAAACTTATAACAAATATTGTTATTTTTATTATCAGCCATCAACGAACATGACAAATATCGTGATTTGCAATAATAAAATATAAATTTGCATTGAATAATAGTCATTCTTATACATTTAACAGAATGATACCAAAGCAAATATTCAAACCATTCTTTGTTGTAGGTCTATTGTTTAGCGATGATTTAGTATATAGTTATTTTGTTTTTGATGTTCACAATGAATTTATGGTTGCTGATATATGATTAGCAACAAATCATACAATACGTTTAATTTGTTGGCCTTCTCAGGAATTTTCTTCTGGATGTTACTAAATTGGTGACAATCAATACCATTTTTAACTAAAATTTAATGAATAATATGAGGTGTTAACAAAGAATATACATGAAATCCATTTACCACTCAAAGAATAAAAATGATTTTGTAATTTACAATATTTTTTGCTATATCACTACAATAAAATTGAGTTATAGTGATGCTTTTTAAAATTCCATCGCTAAATTAACCATTGTTAAATATATAATGACGATATTATTCTTTGTGAAATGATTTTTTATACTTGAAATTAGCAATGAATATAATATCATCACTACATCATTAGTGAAAGTCTAAATAACGATGCTTATCCATTGCTATTTTTAAAAATTTTAACTAAATACCGTTAAATTTTGAACTAAAAAATTAGCCGAACTAATAAATAGTAATAAGAATGCAGTAGGACGTGCGACGTGCAAGCATTTACGTCTGTTGTCGTTTCAGAGAGAAGGTGGATGCTTTTTAAGTTTGCCGAATACACATTTTCCATCTTTGCATCACCCAAATTTACAAATACGAATCTTGAGATGTAATCCTTCTTGTATTTCTTCATGATATAAACAAATGATAAAAATTCTAATACCAGTGTCAACATGTTAAATAGGTCAGGAACCCAACAAGTTATCAGGATCAGCTTTCCCGATAATAATTCAGAGTCTTAAGTCCGAAGCATTACAAATAATATCAGAACAGGTTACTCATGATAGTGGAAATGATTATTTGAAAGGTAAAACCACTCCTACAAAAAGATAGGAGGAAAATGTTAAACATGATGAAATGACATTGCAAATATAAGTGGAAGAAATTGTAACATCCCAAATATAAAGATAAATCTTAATACTACCGAAGTGTGAGTGAATTATAAGATTGATGAGACTACTGACAACTTGGTTTAAACATTTTATGTGGTTGTCAAAGGTTCAATTGAATGCGAATACAACAAATTGTTACACCAAGTTTTTACGATAATATGGTCCGAAGATCTAAGCACGCGAGACTTTATCCATCCATTGTACATCCAACCGGCAGTACTAATATCTTATTAATTGCAGCCTACAGTTATCACATTTCATGCATTCTTTACATATCTGATTTACATTCATATTTGTATTATACATTTCTCTCTGGAAGTTTGTATCTAAATTTACATGGAAAACTATTACAGTTTAGAAAGAAAAGTTTCTTGAATTCTCCCCAACAATAATTTGGACGGAGGGTTTGCAAAACCGTCTTCAATACTTATTCCTTCGAAATAAAGATTCTTTTTCTCTTTTAAAAAAGACCAGAAACCTTAAACATCCTGCAATTTGTAAAGTCATGAAGTCACATCAAAGCCCCCCTACATGCCTATTTTAAATAGAAGACTAAACGCACCGTACATCGTATATACACTTGCTTTCATTGAATTAGTAAATCATAGTTACAAGAGCTAGTTCTGTGAAGCATTCGGCAAAACAGACGTTTCATTGAAAAGGATGATAGATAACAGTTACAACCTTTGATATGCTCGACAAAACACAACGTGCATCCCAAACTGCAGCACAGTTTGAACAAGAAAACAAGATTTAGACATCAGAGAGCACAATGGTAAGCATGGAGATGTCAGGAGCCGCAAACAATACCTGTAATGTTAGATATATCTGACTTCTTTTGTTACCTGTAGTTGATGCAAAATGAAAAGCGATATTGCCTCAACTTTAATATATCTTTCTGCCAAGATCATCTCTCTTCGTCCCATCCAGGGATGTCGGCAGTGGCCTCATTGACCTTCTTAACTAAAGCTACCTAAACAGAGATGATTGCCAGAGAGTGAGATCGACAGAGAAAAATACAGAGCGAAATATGAGTTTGTTTCTAAACAAGTAGACGAAATATCATAGCTTCTGATGCAAATGGACAAATACCAAAAAAGCATACATATACCACATTGGCCTAACATTAAGGTTTTTTCCCATGAACTCTGACATTGTTTGGACGAAATGATAGATTGATACAATTGTATACACTAAAAATAATACTTCCATTAAATGGATTACAAAACAAATGGAAAAAAAAGTCCCTCGCAGTCTTATGACAGCCGTACTCGTGATGGATGATCCAGGACTTGAAGTTGCAGTTAATGCAGCACCAGGCACTAGCAGGACATGGAGTGAATGTGTTCTTGCCATGAGGGGGGAGATAGTGAGAGTGTTGTCTGTGCAAGTAAACAGTGCTTGAAACAATGTGGGCTCTTGGCATGGGTGGCAGGAGAAGGTTAGAGAAGGCAATGCCTCCAAGGAAATGGCTTGCAGCAAGGTAGTTGATGAAGATGGTGTGGAAGACGAGGAGTTCACATTTTTCCTTCTTCCAAGAAGCTTTCTGCAGAAACCGGTGAACTACTTTCAGTTGATTGCTCCTTACAATGTTATTCAAATTCTCATTTTGAATATTTTGGGTTAGAAGTTGACGTATGCGCTTAGTGATGTGGTGCATCACATGCATTCAGCTTTTCAGAGATCTTTGAGATATTTCGGTCACGCTCTTTGAGATCATATTTTTCTGGGACGTGCATCCTAGGTGCTTGTACAGCAGATGAAATCATATCTTTCTGGAACGTGCATCTCAAGATGTTTATGTAGAAGGCTGACAAAAATTTCCCTTTAATAACTACTACTACAACAACAAAGCCTTTTCCCACAATTAAGTAGGCTCTATTTTCCTTTAATAACTAAAAGGAATAAATTATTTACATAGAATTGCTTATGTTAATCAACTCGTACTGTTTGTCCCCACCGTCTTTCATGCTGCTCCCCTCATTATCATATAGATCAGAAAGCTACCAAACCATTGTGCTGCCCCCAAGATTTTCCATGAAATCCTTCACTGCAGAATAAGCGCTTTTTGTTCTAGTTATCTCTCGTTGTTAGGATTGAATCTCCACAGAACTTACATAGTTTAAATAAATTGTTTTTATCTTGTAACGCTTCGTAGCCTTGCATATAATTTTTAGCTGCAAAATATAGGTTTAAACTAGTATTTCCTTATTACAACTTATAACAGCAGTTAGGAATATCACAGTAATTCAATTATATTAAACCATTGTACTGGATTATATGAACTCAATGTTATCACATGCAAATAAATGTAGACATTTGCGAAGCAAAATGAAAAAAAAAAATTTGGTTCTGTCAACAAATCGATTTGAATACAATTGATGGAAGCAGTTCTGTTTGATTAGAACCTTGTATTTATGATTCAGCAATTTTTGTGGCGGACATGGGGAAAATAGGGGTGGTGTGCTATTGCTAATTGCATGGGAGGAAGTTCAGCAGGCTTTTTTTGAGGGAGGTATGGGGATAAATAAACACTAGACTTTGAATGGAACGCTTCTAGATCCACACATCATAAAGACTAAATGCGGTGAGGCAGATATATTAAGTCAAGTTGTCAATAACATACCACGCTTTCAGGAACACCTGGAGGAGGTAATGAGAGGTTCCTTGGAGGAGGACCTTGGAGATACAATCTTTTATCAAAGCGCCACTCTCCAATTTGTCCATATGTCAGCTTACCCTACACAGACATCATAAACATGTGAAACAATTGCAATAAAATATCTTAACCAATTAAAAGCATGATCTGCCGATATGAAACTAAACAGATATTCGCAAATTGAGAAGGTGAAGCCTTCTCCCACTTTAAGTAGGGCCAGCAACACGGATTCTTGCTCAAATCCATGTTGAAAGATCCGACTATATTTTATGCTGGCTGCAGGCTACCTAACACAACCCTCACAAGAATGGATTTGAACCCTGATCTTTTCAGTGTCAGGCAAACTGCACTACCACCAGACCATTGAAGAGGGCTACCATTCAAAAAGGCCATCTACTATTGACTACCAAGTGGAATATCCGGCACCACCTAACATGAGAGCAAGTTATAAACACCTGCATATTATAATCACATCCATACGTGTAGTGGATGATAAATGTTTTCCCAACTTCTTCATCCCAAGGAGGCTGCACGTTGAACAACATAAGTTAGATTAAGAGAAAGGGAAGTGGAAAGACATTATAAGCTTTAACAGAAGTAAAAGCTAATGTTTATGCAGTGGGTAAGAGGACCTGAATCATAAAATCCTTGCGAAGAATGTGTTTGACATTATGCAAAGCACTTGCAACGGCATATGCATACCTAATTGATGGTAGCACCGCAAGGAAACAATGAGTATACCGTCTCCAAAAATGATATTAAAGCATCCAGCAAAATCATCAGACAACTCTACATATTTATATTGCATACTCACATTTCCAGAACCCATCCAAAAGCTTTGTCAGATTCCTGATCATTTTTCATTTTCAAAGAGACATTCATCCATGTGGGTGCAATTGCTTCCAGTTGGGACTGCAACAATAAAGCCACAGTGTTGAACTGTAATGTAGCAATCAACCAACTCGATTTTTCTTCTTCAAGTTTTTGCTCTCAGAAAGGGAAAACTTGCCCTTAGTATAATAACCGGAGAGTTCCCAATTGGGTCAATATTTGTCACTGGCCCCTTCTCTTCGGGATAGTATTTCCGGATAATTCTCTCATTCTCTGCAGGCTTGATGTAGAAAAATGGGAATGCAGCGGGACTGGATCCATCTGCCAAGTTTGGAAGAGGATTGACAAATATGTGATCTGGTTCTGCCATAAGTATGTAACTGCAATTTCTTTTCTGTATCAGTTTTCAACAAATTTATGTTCCCAAGAATGAACAAATTGTCTTTGAATGGACGACTACTCACTCCTCTTCAATTTCTGCTTTCTCAAGCCACTGCACAAAAGCCCATGGCCTGTTCAACACGATGTATCCCTGCATGCCAACAGTTTTCTCAACCATTAGATATTCTAAATTATAATGTCTCTGGCTCTTTCCTACGAATATAATTATTCCTTGAAAATGTCTCTAGGCTATTCAGTTCTAGAATGATACTGCTGTTCATTTTGTTCGTCAGTTTTTTTTGAGAAAGAACATCTGCATAAAACTTGAGTTCTGTATGTTCTCTCCTAACTATATAAAAGACCAGTTTACAGATACTCATAAATATATACAGTTAGTTATAATCCTATCGAAATAAAGTTGATAGAAAATGTACTTGTCTTCATATCAACAGTTCAAAATAAAGGCTACCTAGAAATAAGTTTACCGCTATAAGATCCATGAAAATCTGAACCTTGTAGGCGATGGTACAAATTCTGATTGAGTTCTTATTTTCTTAGTAAAGGATGATGACCCAAAATAAGTCATCATCCACAATAATAGTAATAAGCTATGAAAAAATGGGCAAGCTGAGTTCTAAGTCATACTCTTTGTAGTGACTTTACTCAGTTTAACTGGCACATTTTCCAACCTTCCATTTTATAAAGCAAAAAAGATTTGGGTTTTTATCATTTGTGCACCTCTTAAATATTGCAATATGAATTATGTTCCTCCCTTTTTTGGAATATCAGTTGTGCCCCTAACTTATTGTGGATTTATTACTTGTGCACTTAAGTTAGTTTGGCCGTTAATGAGTTGAACTAAACCATGATTTACTCAAATCATGGTGTAGTTGAAAGGGGCATAATGGTCAGGGTGTAATTTTCTGGAATTACGAGTCTCGACAGGGATTCTTTGAAAAAGTTCTAGTGGTTCATCTAACGGTCAATAATAGAGATGATAATATTAACTGTCCACATGGGACACGTGTATAGATCTGATGCAAACCGGAGCTAGTGCTTCGGTTCTTCCTGTTCTTGAGAAAGAGCTCAATGCGACATTGGCATTCTCTCCAAGCGGCATGGCTTAGGGCGCACCTGCTTTTTGTGAAAACTTATACCTTCTACAAAAAGAACATGAACCAAGACAACCCTCCACGCCATGTACTTACTTAGGGGGATCACAATGAGCATGGACACGATGGCGAGCAAAGGACGAAGAACCAATACGACAAGTAAATCCACATCTTGAGGAGAACCCATCTTTCAGAAGGAATGTGCTTATTGATCTAGACCACTGTTGCAAAAGTCGGCCGACTAGGCAGACTAATCGAGTCGACGGGGTAGCTGACTCGACTAGACCTAGTCGGCCATTAGTCGGTCAACTCGACTAATCATGCCGACTACTCGGTCGACTTTTACATAGAGATTTTTTATTTTTTTTTATTTTTGTTGCTTTTTTAAGAGCAAACTTATTCTAATATGCTTAATGTTATAGTTAAAGTCAATTACTTCTTTCGTTTCATTATGATAATATAGAAAATGCATAAATCTAAGCAAATATATAAGAATATATGTATAAAAAATGATTTATATATTTGAAATAATTAAAAAAATTCAAAATCAACTAATGACCGACTAAATTCGATTAGTCGCCTGACTACCGATTAATCCTTAGTCAGTGACCCCGTTGACCGAGTACCGACTACTGATTTCTGCAACATTGATCCAGACCATGATAACCCACACAGAAAGAAAAGTTGGTTCGAAGATTTGTCGGATCAACGCATTGGCCTAGTCCAATAGAGGGCGGGGAGGGGAAAGAGGGCTTCGATTGGTGGCATGGTTGGAGGTGGTGGGGGGTTTGACGAGGTAGATAGTAGATGGCATTGGGGAAGACACAATGGAGATGGTAGTTGGGTCGATCGTTGGATCTAGATTTCATACTCCTTCGCTTGAATCGAGCAGATGAAAGGTTGTGGGGGATCCGAGGGATACTGGTAACTCTCGACCCTCCTATTTATTCTTTTCTCAAACTAACAGAGCGAACATAAAGATGAGGAGCGTTGCTGGCAGCTCTAGTCGACGCTCATGGTCCTCAATCTGTAGATGTGCCTACAAGGAGGTGACATCTCGAGTTGTGGAGGTTCGGACTAGCGGTTACACATACAGAGGGAGGTAAGGCGGGGGTTTTGTTCAATCAGGCGAGGGAAGGAGGTGTTGGTGGAAATGAAGAACTTAACTTATTTATTTCAAGGAACCCTAGGCTCTCGTATATAGAGGAAGTCTATACGTAAATTACATAAGGTGGAACAATAAAAATAAACATAACACACAAGTACATAAATACTAGAAATATCTCTACACTCCCCCTCAAGATGGAGCATAGATGTCAATCATGCTCAACTTGGAAGAGCATTTCTGAAACGGCCTTCTGAGTAGCGGCTTAGTAAAGATATATGCAGTCTGCTCTCCTGAACTAACATGTGAAGTAGAGATCAAACCCTTCTGAATCATATCCCTGGTATAATGGGAGTCTACCTCAATGTACTTCGTCCTTTCATGAAATGCAGGATTATTAGCAATAAATAACGCCGCTTGATTGTCACACTGTAACTGCATGGGTAATGGTACATCTATATGCAGATTTGTTAATACGGCTCGGACTCACATCATCTCCGTGCTTGCCTGTGCCATAGCCCTGTACTCAGATTCAGCACTCCATCTAGCCACCACTGTTTGTGTCTTACTTTTCCAAAAAACTAAGGAACTGCCGACAAAAACTGCAAAACCTGAGGTAGATTTCTGGTCTCTAGGACATCCTGCATAATCTGCATCAGCACATGCAGAGATAGAGAGATTTGTTTCTTTCCTGAACAACAATCCTGCACCTGGAGACGACTTTAGATATCTTAGTATCATAAATATAGCATCCATGTGTACCTGTATGGGTTGTTCCATGAACTGACTCACCTGACTAATTGCAAAAGCAATGTCAGGTCTAGTGATAGTAATATAGAGAAGTTTTCCCACCATTTCTCTATATCTTCTCTTGTCAACTTCCTCTATATCATCTCCATATAACTTCATACCAGGATCCATGGGAGTACTGGAGGGGCGACATCCGATGATACCTGTCTCAACAAGCATATCTGTAATATATTTCCTTTGAGTCATCACAAGACCCTGCGCATTCCGCGCGAACTCCAATCCCAGAAAGTATCGTAGAGTACCAAGATCCTTAGTCACAAACTGATGGCCTACAAATTCTTTTGCCATCTTTATCCCCTGCACGTCATCTCCCGTAACAAGTATATCATCAACATATACCATAATAACAACAGTACCTTTGGGAGTCTTCTGGACAAACAAGGAGTGGTCAACATTTGATCTTATGAACCCTTGCTTCTGGATGAGATCTGAAAGCTTCTGAAACCATGCCTGCGGACTCTGTTTAAGACCATAGATGGCCTTATGAAGTCTACACACCATCTCACACTCCCCCTCAGCAGCAAACCCCGGAGGCTGCTGCATGTAGACTTCTTCCTGCAGATCCCTATATAAAAAGGTATTATTAACATCAAGCTGGAACAAAGGCCAATCACGTACCACATCGACTGACAGAAGAACACATAGAGTGGAATGACGTGCCACTAGAGAAAAGGTGTTTATATAATCCACGCCATAGGTCTGAGTGAACCCACGTGCCACTAGGCGTGCTTTGTAGCGATCAAGGCTACCATCCGCATTATATTTGATAGTAAAGACCCATTTACAACTCACAATAGAAGCTCCTAGGGGAGCAGCAACCAAGCTCCAAGTACCACGAAACCACAGAGCAGCTATTTCCTCTTCCATGGCTAATCGCCAGCTGCTGTCTTTCAAGGCAACCTGATAATTCCGTGGTATCTCCATGGTAGATAAGGCAATAGCAAATCGCAGGAAATCACCAGTGAGGCGATGGAATGAAACCTGTGAAGCAAGTGGATAGGACGCACACGTCCGCTTGGACTTCCTCAAGGCAATAGGTACATCCAAATTATCAGCAGTGTCCACTTGTATGTCATTATCCTGCACTTGTGCATTGTCAGTCCCATCGGTAGTAATATCACCTGGACATACCTGGGGCATGGTGGGTGAAGGACGGCCTCCATGAGCAGGAATAGAATGACGGGTATAAAATTTCGGTAAAGGTTGGACTGGTGGATGTGGAGGTGGTGGTGGTGGTGATGCTGTTGGCACAACAGGAGGAGGTACGTTATCAGACTGACGCAGAGGAGGATGTGGCACATAAATATCATCATCAGTAGTGGAAGGAGTCGACCTGTCACCTGTAGGAGAAAAATACATCACAGTCTCAAAGAAGATGACATCGACACTGACATAATATCTTTTGTTCACAGTATCATAGCATCGTTAACCCTTTTGAGTACGAGAGTACCCAAGAAACATACACTTGACTGTCCTAGGTGAGAGCTTATCAATCCCCGAAGTGAGTTGATGGACGAAAGCAACTGACCCAAAAACACGAGGAGGTAGTGAGAACAATTCCTTGTCAGGAAAGACAACAGAAACAGGAACTTTCTCACCCAACACAGAAGATGGCATACGATTGACTAGATAGCATGCCATAAGAACAACATCACCCCAGAAAGATAGAGGAGCATAACTATGAATGAGTAAAGTCCGACTTATATCAAGAAGATGTCGATGTTTTCTTTCTGCAACACGATTCTGTTGAGATGTGTATGCACAAGTTATTTGATGAATAATGCCACGAGACAAGAAGAAATGAGAAAGAGCCCGAGTGCAAAATTCTAAGGCAATATCTGTGCGCACAATCTTCACATTAGAAGAAAAAACATTCCGAACTTCATTGATAAGATTTTTATTTAAATCTCCCGCTTCTGATTTATTTTTCAATAAAAAGACCCAAGATAACCTAGAGAAATCATCAACGACCACTAGATAAAACATGTGTCCCTGGTGGTCAGGAACACGCCTCGGACTCCAAATGTCAACATGCAACTCAAAAGAGGAGCGACTACTCCGGGACTCACAACTAGGGAAAGTAGATCTGTGATGCTTTCCCAACTGACACGCTTCACACTGAAAAGAAGACTTTGGTGAGATCTGGGGCAAGATATGTCACAGCTTCTGAAGAGGGAGATGACCAAAACGCAGGCGCCAAGTAAAGGGAGAAGCAGATCCACTGGACTGAGATGAGATACTAGCATAGGAGGTGCGAACCAACCGATATAGGCCTTCCTGCTCACAGTAACAACCAATCACCCTGCCCGTTAGAATGTCCTGAAAAATAAGAGACGATGGGTCAAAGATAGCCCGACAATGCAAATCCTTTGTAAGCTGACTAATTGAAAGTAAGTTCATCAGGAAATCTGGAGCATGCAAAACAATCAGAAGTCGTATGAAGGGTGTCAAACTAATCTCCCCATGTCCGATGATGGGGGAATGAGTCCCATCTGCTATCACTACCGATCTCCCTGGTGGAATCTCCCTGTAGGATGTAAACTTATCTCTGTCTCGACAAAGATGATGTGCCGCACCCGAGTCTATGATCGAATCGGAAACATTAGAACTGTGACAGGGCGTAAAGGCATAAACACTACCTGATGTGTTAGTTGTGGCTGACGTGCTGGCAGAGGCTGAAGCTGCTATGTCAGAGTGACCTCTTGGCGAGTCAGTAGAGGCAGGAGGTAGACCTGGCCAACGGGCCGGGGGCCCGCCCGCTCATGGGTCGGTCTTGGGCTTGGAGATTTAAGCATGGGCCGAGTCGGCCCGGCCTGCAAAAAATAAAAAATATATAAATATATGCCAAATTATACATGTATTAATATGGTACGCTTTAAGTTTTTCATTTGTGACACCAGTTTTAAATAAAATTCAATAGTTTACATATCAAGTAACATGTAAACTACGTATATTAGTTATATAAAATATAGTTGGTATTAATAAAATCATTTATACATATTAAATACAATTAAAAAAATCAATTGAAAAAGAAGGAAATGGGCCATGGGCCGGCCCATGGGCGGGCTTTGGACAGGGGTTTTTAACCTCAGCCCGTTCGGCCTGGCCCACATTTTGGCCAGGTCTAGCAGGAGGCATGATATCTCGTAGCCTGGCAACAAGATCCTCAAATCGTTGATCTGAAGTGGATGTCGGTGTAGGCACAACGTGCTCGGCAACACGGGCGGATGCAGGAAAACCATGCTTAGAATAGTATGTATCCTCCGCATGACCCGGGTGATGATAGAAGGTGCATGGCTGACGGAATCAGCCACCTTGACCACGAGGTCCACGACCACGAAAAGAGGAAGATGCACCCCTGCCTCTGGAAGCTGCCATCGCTGAAGGAGGCGGCGTAGTGGATGTAGAAGGAACCGTGATTCTGCTGGACCATCGGTACACTTCCTCAAGGTTGCAAAAATCGGTAGTCGGTACTCGGTCGGTTGTGTCACTGACTAAGGATTAATTGGCAATCGGGCGACTAATCGGATTTAGTCGGGCTTTAATCGGCTTTGAATTTTCTAATTAATTTAAATATATAAATTATTTTTATATGTATATTCTTATATATTTATATTGATTTGTACATTTTTTATATTATAACAATGAAAGAAATGAAGTAATTGAAGTTAAATAAAAATATTAAGCGTATTAGAATAAATTTGCTTTAAAAAAGCACAAAAAAATAAAAAAAATATGGTATCTCCAAGCAAAAATCGATCGACTAGTCGACCTAGTCGGAGTTAGTCAATACTCGGTCGGCTACCCCACTGACTAGAGCAGTCGGACCTACTAATCGGGCTAGTCGAGGGATTTTTACATCAGTGCACTTCCTCTACTGGAGGAATAGTAGCATCCGCCAGTATCTGCGAGCGAGCCGTATCATACTCCGGGTGTAGCGCTGCTAGTAAGACCCCCACCATTGTAGCATTCTGGAACGTCTTCTGCTGCTCAGGGGTCGCCGTCAGGGGAATGATACTGTAAAGCTTCTCAAACATCACTCGTAGGGATGTATACAACGGATGCAACGACCGTCCATTCTGCTTGACCGTAAATATATCATGCTGAAGCTGGAGGATCTTGGTCTCGTTTCTCATCTGTGAGTACGTCGTGGCAAGAATATCCCACATGGCCTTAGCTGAGGGCTGATGGAGGACATTATTGGCAATCTCCATCGTCAGAGTGCCAGAACGTCAGACCTTGGCATATGAATCATCAGCCTCCCATGAGGCGTAAATTCCCATCTTCGCTGCTGGCTCATCTTCGGTAAGGATGTGCTTCTTACCGTTGGATTTCATGAGACTCATGAACTGCATCGCCTAGAGCTCGTAATTCGTCCCATCCATCTTGACTATCGACGATGGACCTTTGAAGGCGCCAATGGAGGGCATATTGACTTTGTTTTCTGACATTGTTATCGGAGACGGAGAACTAGGGTTTGTAGACCAATGAAGAACTGTCTACATAAACATGTAAGGAGTTGAGTGCATATGTAGACTTATGCACTCAAACTCATGAAGAAAAGGAGACGGAGTCGGCGCTGAGTAGGAGGGGGGCGCTTATATGATGTCGGCGCCGAGAGGGGTGGGGTTTGACGGGATGAGGGGTGGCGGAGAGGAGGTGGCGGCAGGGATGAGGTGCCGCGCACGGAGGTGGGGGGGGGGGGGAGGGAACGGCGGCTGGAGGAGTGGCGACGGGGAGAGGAGGGGCGACGTCGAAGAAGAGGAGCGGCTAGGGTCTAGGAGGCTCTGAGCCTCTGATACCATGTTGGTGGAAATGAAGAACTTAACTTATTTATTCCAAAGAACCCTAGGCTCTCTTATATAGAGGAAGCCTATGGGTTAGTTACATAAGGTGGAACAATAAAAATAAGCATAACACACGAGTACATAAATACTAAAAATATCTCTACAGGAGGAACAACCTCCAACCACCATAATAGGAGGGGGAATGGATTGTGGAGTGAGTGTAGAAGCGCGAGGGTTTTGGTGAGATGGAGGTGTTTGGGGGTTGTAATCGGCAAAACAAAAAAATGGTGAAGCCTTCTTCCACTATAAGTAGGGTCGACTACATGAATTCTTGCTCAAATCCATGTTGAAAGATTCGACTTTTTTTTACGTTGGTTGTCAATTACCTAACGCAATCCCCACAAGGGGGGATTTGAACCCTGGTCTTTTGGGTGGTATGCACACTGCACTACCACCAGACCATTTAAGCGGGGTTGATCAACAGAACAATGGAAAAAATAATAGGTCAGAGTAGGGGAGGAGGTGGTAATGGGTAAAGGAGGAGGTGGTAATGGGTAAAGAAGAAAGTGTTGAGAAAAAATAACATACTTACCCTAGTTAGTTATTCTAATTACCATCGTGTCTCAAAAGTTAACGTCAGTTTGGTATGTGGATGGACGACAACTACTCTAAAGGGCACAAGTAATAAAATCACATGAAGTCAGGGCACAACTGACAATATTTCAAACAAGGGAGGGGCATAACTGATAGTACAAAATCTAAGAGAAGCACAAATGATAAAAAAACCCAAACAATTTCCCTAAAGGCAGATATTTTGCCAACTCTGGAGGACCAACTTTCAGAAATGCAGTAAGTAGTATTTGTCGAGTAAAGACTGGTATATGGGGTGGAAATCCGTGGTTTTTTTTTCTTTTTTTCTTCAAAAGAAAAATTGTAATCACTTTTTAAAATATATGTTACAATGTAGAGTAAAATAAGATTCTGAATAACAATAATAACCATAAGCACATGGAATTTGCAGAAGATTATGTAGTAAAAGAGTTGCATATAGAATCATATAGTTTCAGCACAAACAAAAGTTAATATCTGGAGTTCCATATTTACCCTTTACAAATGAAGATTGAAAATTTCAGTACATGCAGACAGAATTCACGCCTAGGCCAGACCTAATATGCAGTCTGACTGCATAAGAACCCTTTTCATGAATGCGGAATGCACAAATGTAATTCCTGTAACCGCATTTGTAAAGTATGCTTATGACTTTTATGTATCAAATACTGACCCAATGGCTTCCAGTTGGCATCTCAAAGGCTTCTCCTAAGTGAGTAGAGAGTAAAATTCCTTTTCTTGGTTGGATTTAAATACTTTGATTAAAACTGAGATATACTACCCCCTAACCTTCATATATTATAGAAATACTTTCAGGACTTCCATAATTCCATTACTAACAGCTACTTCATCACTTGCAAGATTTCAGATAGTATCCATAGCCCCTGCATCTTACTGCACCATAGACAAATAGGATTAAAGTTGGCAATCATCTATGTTTCGATACTTGCTCGAATTTTGAACATAGGTATCAAAATAGAAGGCAAAATCTTGTTGCCAAGTTCATAAAAACAGTATTGGGAACAGATTTGGGTTGTAAAGATGTAACAATTCACAACCATTTCTAGGGGGCATTGACTGGCAGCTAGACTGAGCTCCGGTTATCCCTGGACGCTCTTGGGATTGGTGGCAGTCCGATCATAGTGTGGGGGCAACTATCTTATGATCTATATGACTTGTGCGAAATGATTCTATCTTCATGGGGGAAGGAGTGTATATGAAATATGTGAGTAAGCATGCTAAGTGCTTAAAGATCTTTTCGTCTTTGTGATTCCTTTTCAAAATTACTGTAAATATACAGATGTTACAGGGTAGGTGTCTTCTCAGGCATCTTACCCTCTTTTTCATGAAAAAACCCATCTCTAAATTTTATATTGGGCATGTACTAGCAGAGCTTATTTTGATTGCTCTTATATTAGTATCCAATTACATATGCTTGGAATAAAATACCATGAAACGAGGGGGAGGAGGATGAGTTCTCTCTCACCCTGTCGAGCCCGTCAGGGAGCGGATCAACGACGAAGGTGGGGATCTCGTCCACGAGGACGTCGGGGCTCCCGGAATGGAGGATCCTGGTGAAACCGCCCATATCCGATCCCTCCAACTCCCTGACCCTCCGGTACCAGTAGTACATGATCCGGCACTGCCACTGGCTGTAAGCGGCATCCGTCGCGGTGACCGCTACGTGGAACCTCGGCTGCCCACCCTTACCCGTGGCGGCGCCCTGGCGGTTGACGGCGGTGAGGAGGTTGTAGGTGGCGAGGGCGAACCCTAGGGCCACCAGGAAGAGGAGGAGAGGGGCGGGGGCGCCTTTCCCGCCGGCGGACTTACGCGCAGAAGCTCCGCCGGTCATGGTGGCGGGAGGTTAGAGGTGGAGGAGTTGGGTTGTTGTGAATCTTGTGATTGGTGGAGGTAGTTGATGTGGAGCTGTTGGTGGCGCTTCCACATCTGCTATGTGCTTGAAGTGGAAGGGGAGGGCAAGCGGAGGGTGCTAATCAATGTGGGTAAATTTGGAAGATCCCGGAAGAGGCATGCGCCCGGTTTGTGAGGGGGTGGATGGTAATTTAATGGCCTCTATGTTTGGGAGATTGTGATTTGTTACTTTTTTTTATTGGGTTTACAAAAAAAGGTTCAATTATAAGTAGATTTTCAATTAAAGGCATCAAATGTAACAAAGAGGAGGTTGAACTTATTTTTTGCGTCAAATACATGCCTCCATATGCTTCAACATTAAACCCTTCGTTGTTACGTTTGATAAATGAGGTCTCAAATTGAAAACTAATGGTCTGATAAAAAGTGATTTTACTGCGGGATACGCTGCACAGAAAGCTGTCTCAGCCAAAGTTGCTAAACATGAGAAGGCTTGTATTGACAATCAACATGTCTTCATCCCTTTCGGGTTTGATACCTTTGGGTTCTTGGCATCTGAAGTTGTAGAGCTCCTTAAGAGGGTCCAGAAAATTATGCATAGCAATGTTATGGTCCACAGGTCTATGGATGTTGTGTTCCGAAGAATTGGATTTGCCATCCAAAAGGGATTGACGACGCAGCTTGTTGCCCATCTCCCAACAATTTCTTTGTAATATGTACTCTTTTCTGACTATATGTTAATAATTCTTCTCTCAGTTAAGATCTTTTTTGTAAAATCCTTTTTTATTTTCAAGGCAAAAGGGAGAATTCGCATCATGCCATTAAGAGGAGGAAAAATAGAAAGAAGAACAAACTTTACAATATTTGATTTGAATGAACAAAAAGTATCTATTTTAATAATTTCATGAATATTTTATTTTTATTTTATGCATAATATAAACTCTTGGAGTACTCATTTTTAACATATTTTTTTTCGAGATTTGTGTACTTAAAAAAAGTTGTGATGGAGAATTGTGTTCGACTCGACCCAAACCCAGAAAAACCTGGCTCGGGCCCAATAAATTTTCTCGGGTCTTGGGACCGGATCACGGCCTG
This sequence comes from Ottelia alismoides, assembly GCA_037367405.1. Classification (NCBI taxonomy): domain Eukaryota; kingdom Viridiplantae; phylum Streptophyta; class Magnoliopsida; order Alismatales; family Hydrocharitaceae; genus Ottelia; species Ottelia alismoides. The sequence goes on from JAZKJV010000756.1 coordinate 339,785, forward strand.
ATATTTTTCTTGAATCGGTGGACCGGGCCCAGCCCAAAGCCTATCGGGTTTGGGCCGGGTTCAGGCCAGGTCCAACCCGTTCCTCATTTGCAGATAATAAATGCACTCGATTAGGAGTATGCACTCCAAATTGGTGTGACTGCATGCACTACAAATTGGTGGTTAGGAGTATTTACATACCAGCCCATCGTTATACGGTATAAGTTATACCAACGAAAACATCAAAACCATACTTCAACATTTACTCCAGCAGGAAATTATCATGCAACAAGTTAGCATCGGAGAGACGTGAGGAGGAGATGATGTTGAGGGTTTGATGCATCGCTTAGAGACGACAACCGGGAAGGTGGCGAGTGCAAGTGCGGGAGTCTCCGTGAGAGGATTAGGTCTCGAGAATGATATCCTATTCGCAGGGAGGGGGACCGACGACTGACTGTCTGACATGAACGATCACGAGGAGGGGGCATGCTGGCGACGTTGGAAATGGCAATGGTTGCATGGCATGGAGCAGAGGGGGTCTCCGGAGTTCGGAGAGATTTTTGGGAGAGAGGGAGGGGAATAGGCAATAGTGTCCAGCAAATAAAACTCCAGCAAATCATGGATTTCTTATGCGGAGTAAATCAGATCTCAGCAAATCATGGATTCACACTTGTAAGTTGAGTGGGTTTCAAATCATGAAAGCGTTTCAATCAAATCAAATCTTGTGCAAAATTCCCTGTTATCATTTTTTGGCGGGTAGGGTTTTATCAGGTCTCCACGGATTCGGGCTGAGCTCGGTCCATCCTTGAAAAATGGAAAGAATTAAGACCTAGACTCGACCCATATACCTATCAGGTTCGGGCCGGATATGGGTTTTTGCGGGTCAGGTCAGGGTCAGGTCCGGACTGGTCTAGCTCAATGCTCCACCCTAGTTGCTCAAGGTCTTCCATTCCATTGCAGAGATGCTAATTTGATATACGCTGGATTTTACCATCAGAATTTAGCTACAATAGCTTATAACGTGAATATACTCGAGTAGAATATACATCTAACTTGAAAAAGTGCACTGCATGACTTATCTCAACTTGAATTGAAGGTTATAAGTCAATAATGATAACTTTTAAATCTTGAGTTAACTTGTGAGTTATATATAAAGCTAACAACTCATAGACGTCTAACGAACAAAATTATTTGGATTATATTGGTGAAGTTTAATTGCTGGTGCAATTACGAAGATCACATTTTATGGATGGTGATTTTTACAATATATTTTAAAAAAATGATCGGGTAGATAAGGTAAATAGTTTTATTATAGTTAAAATTAATTGACATCGCCAAAGTACTAACATGGCATTTATAAAGTTCTAATATGCCGTAGACGTCGAAAATGATTGAAATATAATGATTATATTATATAAGATAACGGAGATTGATCATTTCTTGTGATTTATTCATGACAATAACTAAGTAGATAACTCACAAATTAACCCACAAAACAAACAAACAACCAAGATCACAAAATTTACAAAATAATATATGTTGACCCATCTACGCAGATTGATTTCCCTTTGTAGACAAGATAATGGGTGGATTTGAATGAAAAGGCATAATCATCCTTTTGATATTTTACTGGGAGTTTTACACCATGAACCCTAGAATCGTTATCAATTACTTTCTCGATCATGTTTACATCGTAATTATTTCCGCAATCCCACAAACTTCCTAACTTTTATTGAAACTACCACCTCAACGGCAACGCATCGCAACACCTAATCACAAGATCACCCAACAACAGATATAAACAACCTGCATGATATACCATTCACATAAATAAAAAGGCATAGGGATATTTTATACTTCCGTTGATAACATATACCCACATAAGATAACAATAAAATCTCAAAGTCTCTTTTTTACATCATAAATAGTTGGAAAGGAGGGGAACAAAAAGAAACAACTACAAAACTAGGCATCAACCTCCACAATGTCCTGCAGATGTACCACCGAAAATGCGAGCCTCCATCTCCTGCTCTACACTTCCTGTTGGATTTCCAAAGAATGTAACTTGTGGGTCAGTTACGGTACGGATAAAAAAATATTACAATTAAGAGATTATAGGTAGGCAATGCAAATGCAATAACTGAACATGTTTAGAAGAGAACGTTTTAATAACATCTAGCAATATACAATCAGTTATATTACAGCCCTTTAACCGTTATGCAATTTAAAACCAATTCATTGACATCTCTTAATACATATTTCCATGTATTTATTCATGAATCGTCCATCAAAGGAGAAAGCCTGCGCTAGGAATGAAGTCTGCAACACCTCATTCAGAATGCAAGATAAAAACCTGTGCACAAACGCGATCCTTCAGCTAGTCTAGTTGGTAGTACTCTGACACTCGAGACGGAGAGTACAAGTCCGGAGAGTCGCAACTATGTCCCTTGAGTCTGCCGGAGGAGTTTCGCTCGCTCCAAAACAAGTGCAACTCAAATGGATCCGTACGGTGCGATGCACACGTGCATCCACCTCAATTCCACCAGAGTACCTACCACCACCCTACTCTATGATGCCCCTCGAGTGGGGGTGACTCATTGTTGGCTCAATCGGACCACAAGGGTGTGCATCCACCTTGTAGCATGAATCATTCTGTCATCAACGTGTACTATTAGACTTCGTGCAATAGTATTAACTTAGAACTTGACCACATACTCCAATAATCGATAATCAATCCACTAATATTTATTACCATCGAGTCATAACACATTAGCATTTAAATCTTCAGGTCCCTTCATGACATTAGTACTCTTCACCCAACACATAATGGGAAGTATAATATAACACAAGGCATTTCTCTTTTCCGGATGGTATAAGATATCGTCCCTGACACCTTATCGTGAGATAAGCACAACTCGTTGCGGTAGCAACATAAGTCTTCGATCACGATTTAGGGCATCGACCGCCTATTGACATACAATATTTATTTAACCTATATCCACACGTAGGACCTTAGCAACGATATGGCCAAAACAATAGATATGTAGGCGCGAGTGTTCAATTGCTGGCCATTAGACATAAAGGTTGTCACAGAATTATTAACAACAATGTTATTGACACGTGTTACATGCATACCACACCTAGTCACAATGGATTCATAGCTAATTATTTTTCCAAGCTGAAATATATGTATATAATATTCAGAACTGTAATAGAGTTCACCGCTTAATTTATTGAGATCGAAACTAAAAGTAATAAACCACTTCCCACATTCTCGGCAAGACCCAATAAGTTATAACAAGATAACACCGAGTTTTAGATAACCATCGGATATGACAATAAGAATAGTTATTTTTAGAAAGGGGCCTTTAAAAATATATTTAGTTGTGCAACATGTTACATAAAAAAACGAAATTGAAAGAACTCGATTTAAGGCAATCTATATTCATAGTAGGTAAATAACTTAGATCATAACATCACATGTTATCCAGGTTTCTGATTAGCGATGACATTAGCTCCTACTAACAATAACTAAAGCATATAACCTAATACACTAATTCCTAACCTTTCACGGGTGGGGAAAAATGGTGGTTTATATTCAGCAAGGCATGACTACTATAGAAGGACTCAGTATACAGCATCATTCTTTACAATTAATACACCATACATACTCGATTATTCTCATGCAACATAACTTTAATATGGGCGTATTTTTGTGCAACTATAATCTCGTAAAAGAAATCCAAGAGCCATACATGTTATGACTATTCACACTAATACCCAAAAGCATTGTTATTGCATAATCTAAATGTTGTATCTAACTAATTACAAATTAATATACGTGACTACCAATAACTGATGAATCTCCATTTCATCACCTTTATTCTATCATTTTGGCCTCACAAACCCCAGCAAATGCATGTAAATAACATTAATTTGTACATAATATCATTCATCATTCATTGTATTAATTATACATTAAATAAGGTTTTTAATGCCAAAATTATGGAATAAAGAGGAGAAAAGAAAAAAGAGTAGAATATTGCAAATATTTTATGACCCGAACCCCGAGACCAAGGCCAACATGGAATTGGTCGACAAGGAATAAAGTAGGGGGAGATAAGGGCCAGTGTACAATAAATACCTCATTTATTCATGCATTTATTTATGCATTTTTGACACCTATTTTGTATATAATTATTCATTCATCAAATAAAGAAACTTTGTACATGAAAGTTGTAAATAACAATGTAAATAAAAATACAAAATTAAGTTTGTATAAAAATAATGCTCAGTGTACATTTTATACACAGAATAAAAAGCCAAAATCTCAACTTCACAGACCCATATCTTGCAAATAAAAACTCCAAATCACCCAAACTCACCTTTAATTGTATATAGCTTTCCAAGAACTATTTAATAAAATTGGTTTCATAATTTTTGGAGTCCATCTGTAAAAGTTAGGTTTTTGGCCTTCATTGTGCAACCTGCCTGATTAAAATATTCAATTTACTCAGTATTCATTATTTTTACAAAATTATATTTTTAGAATTATGCAAATAATGTATTCAATACATATACATATTAAAATTAAAAGAAAACCAAAAAGAATATGTAAAATAAAATAAGCTTATGTAATGCATAGGCAAAATACCTATGTTGAGTATATACATAAATAAAAGGGGATTTAATTACTCTATTCTTTATTCATCTATATTTTTATAATAATATAAATATTACATATAACTTATTAAAAATGCAAATTCAAAATAAAAACCAAGAAAATACATTAAATAAATAAAGTATATATAATATATAGGTAAAAGACCTATAAGTATACCTACATACACATATACCTATTTATTTAAATATGAAATTAAACTCATAAAAATTAAATAAAAATACCCTCACACTCACAAAAATAACTTATAATTTTATAAAATAAGATAATAAAATAATAAAATAAATAAACAAATTAAAAATAAAATACACAAAATGCATGTAAATACATGCATATACACATTATTAAAATAAAACTATAATAAAACACAACAAAAAATTAAATAAAAATCATAAATAAATACTACATGAAATAATACACATTTTTTATTTTATAAGAAAATTCTAAGAAAATCATTTATTATGTTAAATAAATCATTTTAAACTAAGGTTTCCTATTTTGTCTTCTAGCGTCCGATGTGGACCAATGGGGCGCCAGCCTTTGTTGATTCCCCGGTCAACTGTCCCATCCGGGACCTGACGTCTCAGAAGTGTCTTTTCCCTGATTTTCTTCCCTTTTTTACGGGCATCTCGTCCATCGATCGCGCTCGCGTTCTTCACAAGAAATCATCTCTGACGATCACTGATGCCCGCCGATATCTTAGATCAACACGATATTCATTGGATTACTCAATAAACGCCGGTCAATAAGGGTCCAGGCCAATGTTTATAAATAAGAAGCTTCACCCCCTCCTCAAATTGGGCCAAATTCATCCACCCAAAAGCCTCGATTTTGATCCTGGGAGGTTCCTCGTGACAGGGGGAGCGTTCCAGCACCTCGAATCGTCCGGAGGAGGGAAAGTTTTGACGCGGCGGAGCTCCGGCGTTCGTCCTGCTCCCTGGTGGCCCCCAGGTATAAGAGCTGCCCTTTATTGCATTTTAGGTAGATTTTAATTCTAGCATTTAAATTCCGTTCTTATTTTAGCCTTTAGATCAGTAGCGTAGCGTGAAATAGAAAATTTGAAGTTTGTCGGAGCTCCACTCCAGCGACTTCTTCACTGTGACATCGACTGTTTCCGACCGCCATTCACCTCTCATCTCATTCCCCATCGCATTCCCCGTCCATCGACCATCTTTGTTCAACCAAGGACCCCCAGTCCTTGCGAATCGGAGCTCCTCCTCCGCCTATCGTCGGAGCTCCTCCACCTCACCTCATTTTGCGACCGAGCTTCAAAACCCGGGGTCGAGCAGATAGCCCTCGCTCCCCCGGTTCTTCCTATGCATGTCAAGCGAAGAAAGGAGCCCATCTGGGCTCGATTCAAACCAGGAAGAGGCTCCTTGAGGGTCCGACCTTCATCGACCTCGTCCGAGCTCTCCGGACCTCCAGGAGCCATGGCGAGACCATCAGCAGACGCGGAAGGCCTCCAGCTACGTCCAGACCATCTCAGACGCGAGGGAGATGCCCGGAGGAACCCAAGCTTCACAATCGAAGCTCGCCGCGCGCGAGCTTCTTCCCTATTCTTCCAGGGGGCTCCAGCGCCGTCAGATCAGGAGGCGCGACCCAGATTGAACGAGGACCGTCAGAAGAAGCCCTGCAACCACCGTCCGATCAGCGATGCTGATCTAATCTCAGCCTTCATCTGCGAACCAGTATCAGCCGATGGATGCGCGACGCGTGTCAAGTGGACGAAGATCAACCGTTGGATCGCGCGCCTCTGGGGGTAAATTTCAGATACATCCCCCACCTTTTTGTATTTATATTTTAATGCCAAAAATAAAATTTCACGTTGTAAATAAATTGTAATATTTGCAGTAGGCCCCCTGTTGTTTTTATTATTGCAGATTGGTCCCTCCGTACCTCACATGCAATCCCACATGAGGCGCGTGATTTTTGCACTTTAACCCTGGCGGGTTCTATTAATTATAAAATAGCCCCAAAAATAAAAATAAATGTTTATTTTTGTAGCAATTTTTGCACTGATGCCCCTGAGAAATATTTTATTTGCAAAAATGCCCCTGCCAGGCTGTTTAATTTTTGTATGCTTTGTCCATTTATTTCATGCATCATATTATTTGAAAAATTCCACAAAAATGGATATAAGCTCCTGTTAGCTTGCTCTTGCACGCCATATTTTGAGTTTTTAATTTTGTTGCATTTTTGCATTCATTAAAAATAAAAAACATGCATTTTATTTACTGTCTAGCTTATAAAATACCAAAAAAATAGTAAAACACTCGAAAAATTCCAAAAAAATTAACTATGGTCTATTTTATCATAATTAAGTGTCAGTCCAAAAATCATTAAAAACCTCAAAAGAAAAACCTTAAAAATTCAAAAATACTCAAAAACTTCTAAAAATATAAAAAATTCGAGAAAACCCCAAAAATTGCAAACTCAAGTTCTGTAGTTTCTATATTTTAACCTCTTTACTTTAAAAATGGTTTGGAAAAATTTTGTGGCTGTATAATATTTTTAATTACCATTTTACCCCCAACTAGTAGCTACCCCACTGTTTTGCTTTATTTCAGTATTTAAAAATACCAAAAACCTGTTGAAAAATGCCGAAAAATCACAAAAACAGTAGAAAATCAGGAAAATACCAAAAAGACTTTATTTCTGAATTTTTGACTATTTTTGTATATTTTTATAAATATTATATGACCCTTCTCCCTACATTGTATATTCTTTCCCATATTGAAAAAAAAAGAGAAGAAAATTGAAATATATATATATACATATAGTACATAAATCTATATATATATATATATATCTGTATATTTGTGTATAAAAATCTGAAATTAAAAAAAATGTATATATATATATATATATTAATATACATCTATATTCTATCAGTACATACATGTATTCTATTCTCTATATATCTATATTGTATAAATTATATATATATGTATACTAATATATAATATTAACTAATATATATATATTTCTTAATTAAAAAAAAACTAAAAAGAAAAGCCCACAAAAGTAGGCTTCATACAAGGATGACTCTGTGGTACATGCACATCATAGGCTACTGCATTTTTGTATTGCTCTCTGTGGTTCGACCTCTACATGCTTGTTCACTATGCATTTTGTGGTAGAGTTAAATGTTAATTCACAATTTTGGGACTCAATTGATTTATTCTTTTATGTGGGTTAATTGCTGATTAACCGATGTTCTATGAGCGGTCGCCTCAGCGATAATATATTTTGACCCTCGCAAAATTCAGTTATCAGATGGCGCCATTGCCGGGGAGCAATAAGCATAGACTATTCATTTTGTCATTCTTGTTTATAAATTGATGTGTCATTAATTAACGAGCAGCTATTTATTTTGCAATTGATCACTATGCTTTATTGATTTATTTATGGTGATTAATTCTTTCCTGCTTATTTTATTGATTGAGCTATACTAATTCAATCTCTTTGTGACTTTGATACGAGGGCCCGCCACGCGAGGATGGTTTCTTAGGGAGCCAAGGCAGCCGAGCTTGGAGGAGGGTGGTCTTTACCTCATGACCATCTGGAGAGAGAGAGAGCACCAAGGATACAAGAGGATGGGATTAGTTTAGAGCAATTAGAATTATTTCTGTAATTTATGGTGAGAGAGAGACAATTTTGTCATGTAATAATTAACAGGACTCTACTCTTCATAATGAGGTCCAGTGCCCGGGTGATTGTTCACCTAGGGGCCTCATCGCGGTTTTCTGAGTTTTCATCGCTTTCTTTTCTTTGTTTTCCGAAGTTTTGAGCTTTCCGCCTTTATTTTACTTTGTTTTCTGTGCATGGAGCCCCTAGATATAGGTTGCTTGATTCGGTAGCTAGGTCCAAACATTAATAAGAATGCATGTTCCTATAGTCTACTTCGTATGGATCTAGTCAAACTTAAACAAGCCGTTCATTTGTCTCGTAGCCCTTGTGCCACAGTGAGCCCCATAAAGCGCTATCTCCTAAACTCAAGTGTGTTGAGCAGAGGAGGGGTGAGCCAAGACCGGACCTTTCAGGCTGAAGATGAATGAGCGACTTATGGTTCTTCACGCTAATAGCAGCTAATGTTTAGGGCGATTTTGTGCCTTGCATATCGACATGTAGATAGGTTTAAAAATTCTGTTTTGCATACTGCATGGAGAGAGCTGGGATGCACTGTAAGTCTTCTAACTCAGCATGCATCATTCGGTTCAATGGTGAGATTTCCATCATGGAAACACTTGCATGGCTTTTCCGCTATCTCCCTCTGATTTTGAGCACCTAGGACTTAAATGAAAATCTACAACAACGTTAGGGGCTGGTATGAAAACAAACTCAAAAAAAGTGAAAACCAAAAATTAAAACAAGGGGACTGCTAAATAAATTTTGACCTTAATTAAAATCTGTAATGGACTATCATTGTACCGGGTTCATAAAGCCCTCATTGTTTTCAGGTACCTTGGAGGGGGACCAAAACCCTACTCCCTTGAGCGAGTGCGACCCCCTAAGGATTAAAGCCAAAAACCCAGTCTGCAACTGCCTTGTGTATCGCCTGGATTTCCGAAGTAATGGCGCTTCTATCATACGCAGGCGAGTAGGGCTTGGTCACCAATGATGACTCTCTGTTGTGTAGAGCATCGACCCTGTCCGAAGTATTGAGCATAGGCCACGCCTTCACGGGGGTGTCTGTCTCATTGTCCTGCATCCGAGTAGGTTCTTGCACGCTCACGGGTGATTCCGTTGCGAGCGAGAACCGAAGTATTGGTTTCGCCTATCAGCTTCATCTCTATATTTCTTTGACTGAGTAGGGATCCAGGAAGGGTTACAAGGACTCCAAAAAGTACAGACTACAGGTTACACAGGAGGAGGACAAGTACGGGATACTCTTCTGGCAGTACTCTCTCTCCTATAGGGTAGCGTACTAAGGACTTGTTATAAGATATGCCTGAAATCACAACTCTAAAAATGAAAAGATAATAAATAGCCGAACCTTCACAGCTTCACATGGTGTGAGTTGGTGAAGCCAATTTTGTATTGCGTTTGTATGGATCTAGATTAAGGTTCAAAGATCGAGTCCCGCGCCTTTGCGCAAATTTTGTTATGTCATTCTCCTTTTGACCACCCCGCTCACCCGAGCCTTTCTACTGTTTTACATTCCTTTTATTCCTCGTTGACCATCGTATCCTTCTTCCAAAATCCAACCCTCTTTTGTGCTTCGCAAAGTTGATCCATGGATGGTTTCCGTCGGGACCTTGCCGACACCCACATCGATTCCATGAACTCAACTCCGTCAATAAATTTGAGGCGATTCCCGAGAACCCGATCCGGACCTTGCGGGTCGATCTCCAGACTCCTCATTTTCTACCTTTCTCTTGGCCACCCAATAAACTGGGATCACTTTTGTCCCGCTTTCGCCGTTATGAATGGAAGTCGATTACAGTCTACATCCTTTTCCGTTCACAACATGCTGGGGTTGACCTGAATTCCAGCTTCATCATGACGACCGAATAAAAATTGCAAGTGGTCTAATTTGGACTATCTCATTCTGCAGATAGAAGACAGAGCGAGCCCTGGAGACTACTCCGGAGTTCATTTCGTCCGACTCAGACCCTGATATGGCTCCCGGAGGAAAGGGCAAGGGTCAGCAGCCACCCCCACCAGAAGGACAGATGCCAGACCAGAATCAAGTCAATGCACAATTGCTGGCATCCATCCAGGCCATTCAAAAGCAGCTGACCGAGCATGCCCTCACGCAGACAGCATTCCAGGATATGTTGAACGATATGATGAACCAAGACGAGGGAGGAGGAGGCAGAGGCAGATGAGGCAAAGGAGGAGGTGGAGGTGGAGGTGGGGGTCCTGATGATGATGAACCTGAACTACCGCCACCAAAGCCTACACTAAAAGAGACATACAATCCGGGAGACAGCCAGATGACCGAGTGGATCCTCATTCCACCGGTACACGCTCACTTTGAGCTGAAACCCCAGTTCATTGCTCTTCTCCTTGCATTCCATGGAAACACCAGTGAAGAGCCATACATTCACCTGCAGCAATTCTCCCGCATTTGCCGCACCACTCACTATCCCAATGTCCCTTTGGACATTGTCAAGATGATGGCATTCCCCTTCAGCTTACAAGACAAGGCCCTCTATTGGGTCAACCATCTGGGGAAGGTTGTGACGACCTGGGAGGAGCTTAAGTCAGCCTTCCTACATAAGTATTATCCTCTCGGTCGGCTCAACCAGATGCGAACACGAATCAGTAATTTCTCCCAAGGACCCCATGAGTCAATACATGAAGCATGGGAGAGATTCACTGACCTGCAGGAGAAGTGTCCCCATCATGATATTCCGAAGACCAGCTTGGTCCAGCACTTCTTTGGGGGACTGAACATTGAGAGCCAAAGGCTCGTTGACGCAGCCTGTGGGGGTTCGCACTTCAATAAGGATGAAGACATAGTTTGGCAGATATTCGAAGAAATGGCCGAAGGAGAGGCCGCCCTCTCTTCATCCAAGGCGTATCAGAAGTAGCCCCAGATTCTCCAGAAACAAGTGCACATGGCAGCATCCAAAGAAGCAGAGAGAGATGAGAGCTCCAACCTCAGTATCATCGGGGTCCATTTCTCTAAAGTTGACATCATTGAGAAGCGATCACAGGACCTCGAAAAACTAGCTGTGATCGAGAAGAGGACCCAGAACTTAGACAAGCTTGATCAGATCAACAAGTACCTTGAACTGTTGGTGGGTACCATCAACTCTGTTCAGTCGGCGACACCATCAGAAGCTCCAGCTGAGAAGAAGGACGAGCAACAACCGCAGCATCAGCCTCAGCCAAGCCAGCAGCCACCGGCAGTCCAGCACGTGTACTACGTGCAGGCGCCCGACCAGGGCCAGCCGCAGCAGCATATGGTTGTGTACCAGCCAGAGTTTCTTTCAGGACCTGATCCAGTTTTCCCACCACCACCCCTGATTTAGGAAGTGAACGGGGTATGGACCAACGATGCACAACCGACCCGTCCTATGGGACAACCCCAGGGTCAGCCACTTGCCAACCGGCAGTACCACCAACCTCAGGGTGGTCGCTTTGGACAATCCTCTCAGCCACATAAGCAGTATCATCAGCCTCCCCAGTATGCAAATCAATGGAGGCCGAACCCACCATATCAGCAGCCGCAGTACCACCACCCACAGCCTTTCCATCAGTATGCGGCTGCCCCACCTCAGCAATATCAGCAATATCCTCCCCCCTCTTATCAGCAACTCCAACTTCCTGCACCACCTCAGCACCACCAGCAACAACCTCCGCACCCATCCATGCAACAGCAACGTGGTCTGCACGCTAAACCCACCGAAGTACCCCCTGCGAACCCCACCATGGATTGTCTGGCCCAACTTGTCAAAGGGCTAGCGGAAATGACCAAGCGGCTTGACGACCTGACCACCACTAGAACTACCATCCCAGCTCAGGTCGAAGCCAACCCCAATAATTTCAAGAAGAAAGAGCAGGTAGAATGTGATGTCTTGTCCGTGTCAGAAAATGATATTACTGTGTATTCTAATGCTGTTACTCTCAGGAGCGGTAGGGCCTTGCCTCCGCCTGCTACAAAGATTGGGGTGAATAAAGAAACAGGTGGATCGTCATCTTCCGCATCAGCCGTGCCAGCTACAGGGGCGGGTGAGGAGGAAGAAGAAGGAGAAGCCAGTCCAGCCGTCATGCATTCCCATCAGTTCCAGCCAAAAATACAAAAAAATCAGCAAAAGCAAAAACAACAAAAAGAAGTTAGCAGCTGAAGTGAAGCCGCGCCAGCATTGGAGGAGCCGCCAGCAGCAGCCGATCCCTCGCTAGCAGATGGAGTAGATGCTACACTTTTTGCTCGCCCTGCAGCACCAGCATGCCAGGATACAGTTTGTACTCCTTTTTGTAGTTCGGATGTACAACATTCTATGGGCGATGATCTTGATGTAAATAAGAACTATATTTTTCCTGCTAGCGACGTACATATTCCTTTTCCTCATGCAATAGAAAAATCCAAAAAAATTGCAAAACGAAAAAAGGCATTGTCTGATCTAGGAGTTGTGGACATCTTAGACAAGTTGACTATTGAGATTCCCTTATTGAAGGCCGTGGAGTACATGCCAGCTGTGAAGAAAGGACTAAAGGAGGCATGTACCAACAGGCGTCGCCCAGCACAAGAAAACAGAAGCCGAGATGTAGAAAAACATGTTCTCTCCATGGCCACTGTGGCAGCCATCAGCAACCTCCCGCAGAAGAAGCAAGACACAGGAGCGCCTCTGATCAGTTGTGAGATTTTTGACCAGGTCTTCGAGCGCACTCTCCTTGACAGTGGATCTTCCATCAACCTTCTGCCCTCATCCATAATGCAAGAATTCAGGTTGGGTCTGCTCAAGCAGACACGCATGATCCTTCAGTTCGCTGACCGATCCATCAAGCGGCCCCGAGGTCTTTTGGAAGACGTCATAGTTAAAGTGCAGGAGATGCAATTCCCTGCTGATTTTGTAGTCCTTGGTATGGACTCTCCAGCATCCCTGCTCCAGACCCCTATCATCCTTGGTCGACCATTTCTACGTACTTCAGGTGCTGTGGTTGATTACGGGTCTGGCAAGATTACTTTTAGCTCGAACGCCAAGCAAATCACTATAAACATGAGTAGAGAGCCGAATGCCACGACTGATGAGAGCCAGGCAGCATCAGAAGCAGACTGTGACTTTATTGCTGAGATTAGAGATTCATCTTTGTCATTGATTGATTCATAGACCCGAGAAATCCTCACACTCGAGGAGGACTTGAAGAGCACATTCAACCTTTGCTCCGATGATTCTTGGGAGACAGATTCTCAGATGCAGGCGCATCTCTTTGATCATTCACTCCAGACTGAACACGATCAGCCTAGCGCAGAACCGTTCGGCACATCATTGGGATCTCAACAGAATGATGAGGACGGTAGCCCCTTCAAAGAAGTACATCCCACCACCAGCATAGTGTCTGAAGTGACCAACAAATTGGACAGATCAACACCATAACTCAAGCCATTTCCTGCAGGCCTGAAGTATGCTTTCCTCGCGGGTGAAGAACAAATGTATCCGGTCATCATCAACAGTAGGCTGAATTCGGATCAGGAATCTCGACTTCTTGAGGTTCTAGAAAAGAACCGCAAGGCACTTGGTTGGTGCGTATCAGATCTCCGAGGGATAAATCCAGCTCTGTGTTCGCACCAAATCTATTTGGAAGAAAATGCCAAGCCGTCCCGCGAATTCTAAATAAGGTTGAACCCTAACCTCCGGGACGTCGTCATGAAAGAGATAATGAAATGGTGCGACACAGGCTTTATCTATCCCATCTCCGATTCAAAATGGGTAAGCCCACTGCATGTAGTTCCAAAGAAATCCGGGCTTACCGTGGTTACAAATGATAAAGGAGAGGAATTATCCAGTCGGGTACCGACATCCTGGCAGGTGTGTGTTGACTACCGCCGTCTTAATGCAACAACTAAGAAGGACCATTTCCCCTTGCCATTCATTGATCAAGTTTTGGAAAGACTAGCAGGCAAGGAGTTCTTCTGCTTTCTGGATGGGTATTCTGGGTGCAACCAAGTGGCAATCGCCCCTGAAGATCAAGAGAAGACTACCTTCACTTGCCCGTTCGACACCTACGCCTTCAAGAGAATGCCCTTTGGATTATGCAATGCACCTGCAACCTTCCAAAGATGCATGTTAGCAGTCTTCGCCGAGATGGTAGGTAGTTTTCTCGAGGTGTTCATGGACGACTTCTCTGTCTATGGTGATAGTTTTGATTCTTGTCTTGAGCACCTAGACAGAGTGCTTCAGAAGTGTCAGGAAGTCAATTTAGTGCTTTCATGGGAAAAGAGCCACTTCATGGTTACTGAAGGCATTGTGCTGGGTCACATCGTTTCCAAATGTGGCATGGAAGTCGACCCGGCGAAGGTGGATGTTATTTCAAATCTACAACCACCTCAGACAGTGCAAAATGTAAGGTCATTCCTGGGGCATGTGGGATTCTACAGACGATTCATCAAGGATTTCAGCCGCATTGCCCGACCTTTGACAGAACTTTTGTGCAAGGAAACCGAGTTCAATGTAGATCAACATGTTCTCCTTGCTTTCAATCAGCTGAAGGAGCTTATTACTCAGGCTCCAATCTTACAGCCACCAGACTGGACTCTTCTCTTTGAGATAATGACCGATGCGTCAGACTTTGCAGTCGGGGCTATTCTTGGGCAAAGGAAAGGAAAGCGCCCTATGTCATTCACTATGCCAGCAGAACATTAGATGAAGCACAAAGAAATTATACAGTGACAGAGAAAGAGTTGCTGGTTGTGGTTTTCGCCCTTGAGAAGTTCAGATCCTATTTGTTGGGATCAAAAGTCACAATTTTTACAGACCACTCTACTATCCGGTACCTCCAGCAGAAGAAGGATGCCAAGCCGAGACTGATTCGATGGATCCTTCTCCTCCAGGAATTTGATTTGGAAATTAAGGACAAGCCTTGAGTTCAGAATGTGGTAGCAGACCATCTCTCCAGAATTGAGCAGCACGAACCTCCTCTGAACAATGCACCTATTACAGAAACCTTTCCTGACGAAGCCATCTTAGTAGTGGATTCTCTTCCTTGGTATGCTGACATAGTCAATTACCTCTCCTCTAGGGTAACACCATCAGATTGGACAAAGAATCAGAAGAACAAATTCATGTCGACCATCCGTTTCTACCAATGGGAGAATCCTCTTCTATTCAGGGAAGAGGCGGATTGCATTTGGCGCCGGTGCATCCCTCAGGAGGAGCAATCTAGTGTCCTCGAGCATTGTCACTCACTCGAATCTAGTGGACATCACTCTGGAGATCATACGGCAGCTAAAGTATTTCAATGTGGCTTCTGGTGGCCTACATTATTCAAGGATGCAACAGAATTTGTCAAAAGATGTATTGACTGTCAGAGATTGAAAGGTACACTCACTGCAAAAGACTCAATGCCCCTGAAAATCATTCAGATAGCAGATGTTTTCGATGCATGGGGCATTGACTTCGTGGGACCTTTCCCTAACAGTCAAGGTTTTGAGCACATCCTTCTTGCCGTCGATTACGTGAGTCGCTGGGTTGAAGCTATCTCTGCTCGAGCCGTCGACAGCCGTACAGTCTGTCGGTTCCTAAAGAAGAACATCATTTCGCGGTTCGGGATACCGAAAATCCTCATATCAGACGGGGGTAGCCATTTCATTAATAAAGAAGTCAAGAAATTGACGAAGGAGTACGGCATCGATCATCGTGTCGTATCTCCTTACCATCCTCAGACCAATGGCATGGCAGAATTATCAAACAGAGAAATCAAGACTATTCTGCAGAAACTTGTCAGGACAAACAGAAAAGACTGGTCCCAACTCTTGGACTCCGTCTTATGGGCTTACAGAACGACCTACAAGTCTCCCTTGGGCATGTCGCCCTATCGTCTTGTATATGGGAAGCCGTGCCATCTGCTAGTTGAATTAATTCACAAATTTGGACTCACGCAAAAGTGGTTAGAAAAGAAAGGATGATCTGAACAGACTCTTGGAATTCTGAGACTATGCATATGATAACACATTGATGTACAAAGAGAAGGTGAAACGCTGGCATGACCGGAACATCAGATGAAAGACCTTTGATGTTGGATAAAAAGTGTGGTTATTTGATGCAAAGTTGCGGATATTCCCGGGCAAATTGAAGAGTAAGTGGACAGGGCCATTTCGAGTTTGTGAAGTGCGTGACAATGGAAGTATTGCCATATCAGAATTGTCCCCTGACGCACAACCATTCATCGTCAACGGTCAACTCCTGAAGCCTTACCTCGAACCAGACACATTCTTGGCCGTTGTTGATTCCATTCAGCTCGTGCACCATGATGACATATCCACAATAGCTGCAGCATCAGAAGATTCAGACAATGTACTCCAAAAACTGTTTATCTGATTTTCTTTTTTTCTTCTTTTCCTTTTCTATCTTCTTTTTGTATCTAAAAGGGTGCCGCCCTTGTAGACAGTTTTCTATACTTAGGACGTGCTTTGTCCTAAGTATAGGGGGGATGTGCACCCCGAGTTTTTCATTTCATTTCGATTCTCTCCATTGTCTCCTCTTCTTGTCTATACTTAGGAGTATCTTACCCTAAGTATAGGGGGAGACAATCTGAGTACGATCTGTGTATTCCCACCCTTGACCCTCCCTGCTTTGTCTAGAGTCTGCTATACTTAGGATTATTTGATCCTAGGTATAGGGGGGACGGTCAACTTCTCATTCATTCATTCATTCACATCTATTCTTTAGATCTGTCTATACTCAGTACGAGTTATGTCTTCTCTTGTTTCTTCGACCTATGAGGACATAGCTCAAGCTAAGTACATGGGGGTCGTATATACCATGTATATACTATAAGCCATAACTCATACTGAAAAATAAAACATCAACTCAATATAAAAAGTTATAAGTAACTCTATAATAATATAAGATGCTTGTCAGCTCCTCAGAACTCTTTGTACTTGTACTGATTATTAAGTTAGGAAAAGCGTTTGGTGCAAAATATTCTCTTTGAAAAATCTTTTGAAAATCGCTTGCAAAATAGTGTGTACAAGTATTCAACCTTTGTAAAATCAGTTTTGTGTGTAAAATTTATTTTCTTTGAGTGAAATAAAAATATGTGAAAATCAGTGTGCAAATGATTGGAAAAATTTGGTTGTCAAATGGCTTTGAAAACTTATCTATTCTATGTGAAAAACCTTTGTAAAATTATTTTCAAATGCGTGAACATGTTTGTCAAAACTAGTTTGGACTATAGTTTTCTAAAATCTTTTGAAAATGATT
Source organism: Ottelia alismoides (assembly GCA_037367405.1). Classification (NCBI taxonomy): domain Eukaryota; kingdom Viridiplantae; phylum Streptophyta; class Magnoliopsida; order Alismatales; family Hydrocharitaceae; genus Ottelia; species Ottelia alismoides. The sequence continues at coordinate 357,320 of JAZKJV010000756.1, forward strand.
CTCGAGTAAGTCTGAGGAGTCTGCACAAAAATCTCTCACAAAAATAAGCAATAATCCCAAATAAAGCTTATAAGAGCCAAAACCCTGTTGTACATCAAATACAGTTTTTCTTCTTTTGTATATACTGATTAATAAATCTGGTTAGATACCTTTACAGTATGATTTGAAAGATAGCGTGACCTGTTTAAAAAATTTGCTGTGAAATGTTTTCAACCTGTGTGAAACTGTTTGATTTGAAAAAACTTTTTCTTTATGTGAAATAAAGGATTTGAAAAACCTATGTGCAAATGTTTTGAAAAATGTTTGTCAAAACTATTGTGAAAAATGTATATAGTGTGAAAAATCTTTGCAAAAATAGTTTTCAAATGTGTATAAATGCTTGCAAAAATTATCGTGTACTATAGTTTGCAAAATTATTTTCAAAACTAGATCTGAGAAATAAAAACATCATTACAAATACTTGTAAATTGTGAATAAGATACATAAAATTCTTTCTGTACAACCTGAATAAAGAATTCATTGAAATCTATAAAAGTACTTATGAATCCATACATTTGTCAATAAAGCGGCTCATCCGTGTAAATAATTGTATGTACTTTTTGTATGTGTCAAGCTTCTTATTTGCAAAAATTCTTTGTGTAAAAAGATTCTTTGATTCTTTCAAACTCTTTGTAAAAAAAAAAGTTGCATCATTCATTGTGCATAGCATGAGCATACCATTCATATTCTTTTGAGTGATCTTGATGATTGAATCGGTCCAATAAAGTCTCAAATTGGAGCTTGGTTAGACCTTACCGCACAATGAATGCACTGGAACCTTACGGGAACTAGGTTTAAGGTACCTCAGGTCTATGCAGACTTAATTCTTTGAGAAATCAGGGCTGGGTTCAAGTCACCTCAACTAACTAACTAGAACTTTTCGAGACACATGCATGACTCTTGCCGACCATGACCTAACTTGGACACTTGCACCTTTCACTTGGCTCAACTCAGTTGGAGTGGTGAGGGGGTTGGATTTGCCAGTCTGAGACGCACACGGGTGGAAACATTCGTCCTCGTCTAGGGAGGGATGTGCACCCCAACCTGGTCCAGTAGCCATGAGGTCTAACGACAGGAGATTGTGGGTTGCAATAAAGCTTCAAAAGAGGGATAGTCTACTGGCTCACAAGGAAAAACTCCTTATGTAAATGCTGTTGTAAAAGTATGTCGAAAAAAAAAGGTCAGGCCTGTACAAAAATAAAATACTTGCAAAGTATGTACATATGATGTAAAGCCAATAAGCAAGCTTGAGTTCCAAAGTCAAATATGTAAGCCTGCAGCAGGATGACTTGACTACACCGGTCTTGCATCCTAGGATAGGTAGCTACACTGGCTACCGTCCATTCTTCTCTTCACCCCCTCCTCTTGAGCTGGTTGCCACTTGAACTTAGAAGGGAATACCCTGCTCCTCGAGGAAAGAGCTGTTGGATTAGGGAATCATTGGGTTGTCATTCTGGAGAAGTCAGTTCCTTTGTCATTTCAGTTGGGGAGAGCCACCATCATTTACACTGTACAAGTCAGCTTCATAGTTATAAGGGTTTGCGTATGATGTAGACCAGTTCTGACCAGGCTATTGAGGTGGGTTGAACCGAGTTCTGTGGTTCTCGAAGGCTGTTGTGTTTTAAAACTGGTTCCCGACTAGGTTCCACACACATCTACACCCAAGGTCTGACAGGAGCTCCAAATTCAGATTTTATAAAGACATGCATTACACTGAAAGCACCCCTATTCACTCTATCCTTCTTTAATTCTCCTTTTTCTTTTCTTTATTCTTTTTGTACTTATTGCATAAGTATTTGCTAGATAGGGGGGTGATGAATCTCCATTTCATCACCTTTATTCTATCATTTTGGCCTCACAAACCCCAGCAAATGCATGTAAATAACATTAATTTGTACATAATAGCATTCATCATTCATTGTATTAATTATACAATAAATAAGGTTTTTAATGCTAAAATTATAGAATAAAGAGGAGAAAAGAAAAAGGAGTAAAATATTGCAAATATTTTATGACCCAAACCCCGAGACCAAGGCTAACATGGAATTGGTCGACAAGGAATAAAGTAGGGGGAGATAAGGGCCAGTGTACAATAATTACCTCATTTATTCATGCATTTATTTAAGCATTTTTGACACCTATTTTGTATATAATTATTCATTCAACAAATAAAGAAACTTTGTACATGAAAGTTGTAAATAAAATGTAAATAAAAATACAAAATTAAGTTTGTATAAAAATAATGCTCAGTGTACATTTTATACACAGAATAAAAAGCCAAAATCTCAACTTCACAGACCCATATCTTGCAAATAAAAACTCCAAATCAACCAAACTCACCTTTAATTGTATATAGCTTTCCAAGAACTATTTAATAAATTTGGTTTCATAATTTTTGGAGTCCATCTGCAAAAGTTAGGTTTTTGGCCTTCATTGTGCCACCTGCCTAATTAAAATATTCAATTTATTCAGTATTCATTATATTTACAAAATTATATTTTTAGAATTCTGTAAATAATGTATTCAATACATATACATATTAAAATTAAAAGAAAACAAAAAAGAATGTGTAAAATAAAATAAGATTATGTAATGCATAGGCAAAATACCTATGTTGAGTATATACATAAATAAAAGGGGATTTAATTACTCTATTCTTTATTCATCTATATTTTTATAATAATATAAATATTACATATAACTTATTAAAAATGCAAATTCAAAATAAAAACCAAGAAAATACATTAAATAAATAAAGTATATATAATATATAGGTAAAAGACCTATAAGTATACCTACATACACATATACCTATTTATTTAAATATGAAAATAAACTCAGAAAATTAAATAAAAATACCATCACACTCACAAAAATAAATTATAAATTTATAAAATAAGACAATAAAATAATAAAATAAATAAACAAATTAAGAATAAAATACACAAAATGCATGTAAAATACATGCATATACACATTATTAAAATAAAACTATAATAAACCACTTCAAAAAATTAAATAAAAATCATAAATAAATACTACATGAAATAATACACATTTTTTATTTTATAAGAAAATTCTAATAAAATCATTTATTATGTTAAATAAATCATTTTAAACTAAGGTTTCCTATTTTGTCTTCTAGCGTCCGATGTGGACCAATGGGGCGCCAGCCTTTGTTGACTCCCCGGTCAACTGTCCCATCCGGGACCTGGCATCTCATAAGTGTCTTTTCCCCGATTTTCTTCCCTTTTTTACGGGCATCTCGTCCATCGATCGCGCTCGCGTTCTTCACAAGAAATCATCTCTGATGATCACTGATGCCCGCCGATATCTTAGATCAACACGATATTCATTGGATTACTCAATAAACGCCGGTTAATAAGGGTCCAGGCCAATGTTTATAAATAAGAAGCTTCGCCCCTCCTCAAATTGGGCCAAATTCATCCACCCAAAAGCCTCGATTTTGATCCTGGGAGGTTCCTCGTGACAGGGGGAGCGTTCCAGCACCTCGAATCGACCGGAGGAGGGAAAGTTTTGACGCGGCGGAGCTCCGGCGTCCGTCCTGCTCCCTGGTGGCCCCCAGGTATAAGAGCTGCCCTTTATTGCATTTTAGGTAGATTTTAATTCTAGGATTTAAATTCCGTTCTTATTTTAGCCTTTAGATCAGTAGCGTAGCGTGGAATAGAAAATTCGAAGTTCGCTGGAGCTCCGCTCCGGTGACTTCTTCACTGTGACATCAACTGTTTCCGACCGCCATTCACCTCTCATCTCATTCCCCATCGCATTCTCTGTCCATCGACCATCTTTGTTCAACCAAGGACCCCCAGTCCTTGCGAATCAGAGCTCCTCCTCTGCCTATCGTCGGAGCTCCTCCGCCTCACCTCATTTTGCGACTGAGCTTCAAAACCGGGGTCGAGGAGATAGCCCTCGCTCCCTCGGTTTTTCCTATGCAGGTCAAGCGAAGAAAGGAGCCCATTTGGGCTCGATTCAAACCAGGAAGAGGCTCCTGGAGGGTCCGACCTTCATCGACCTCGTACGAGCTCTCCGGACCTCCAAGAGCCATGGCGAGACCATCAGCAGATGCGGAAGGCCTCCAGCTACGTCCAGACCATCTCAGACGCGAGGGAGATGCCCGGAGGAACCCAAGCTTCACGATCGAAGCTCACCGCGTGCGAGCTTCTTCCTTGTTCTTCCAGGGGGCTCCAGCGCCGTCAGATCAGGAGGTGCGACCCAGATTGAACGAGGACCGTCAGATGAAGCCCTGCAACCACCGTCCGATCAGCGATGCTGATCTAATCTCAGCCTTCATCTGCGAACTGGTATCAACCGATGGATGCGCGACGCGTGTCAAGTGGACGAAGATCAACAGTTGGATCGCGTGCCTCTGGGGGTAAATTTCAGATACATCCCCCACCTTTTTGTATTTATATTTTAATGCCAAAAATAAAATTTCAAGTTGTAAATAAATTGTAATATTTGCAGTAGGCCCCCTGTTGTTTTTATTATTGCAGATTGGTCCCTCCACGCCTCACGTGCAGTCCCACGTGAGGCGATTGATTTTTGCACTTTAACCCTGGCGGGTTCTGTTAATTGTAAAATAGCCCCAAAAATAAAAATAAATGTTTATTTCTATAGCAATTTTTGCACTGATGCCCCTGAGAAATATTTTATTTGCAAAAATGCCCCTACCAGGCTGTTTAATTTTTGTATGCTTTGTCCATTTATTTCATGCATCATATTATCTTGAAAAATTCCACAAAAATGGATATAAGCTCCTGAGCTTGCTCTTGCACGCCATATTTTGAGTTTTTAATTTTGTTGCATTTTTGCATTCATTAAAAATAAAAAACATGCATTTTATTTACTGTCTAGCTTATAAAATACCAAAAAAATAGTAAAACACCTCGAAAAATTCCAAAAAAATTAACTATGGTCTATTTTATCATAATTAAGTGTCAATCCAAAAATCATTAAAAACCTCAAAAGAAAAACCTTAAAAATTCAAAAATACTCAAAAACTTCTAAAAAATATAAAAAATTGGAGAAAACCCCAAAAATTGCAAACTCAAGTTCTATAGTTTCTATATTTTAACCTCTTTACTTTAAAAATGGTTTGGAAAAATTTTGTGGATGTGTAATATTTTTAATTACCATTTTACCCCCAACCAGTAGCTACCCCACTGTTTTGCTTTATTTCAATATTTAAAAATACCAAAAACCTATTGAAAAATGCCGAAAATCACAAAAATAGTAGAAAATCAGGAAAATACCAAAAAGACTTTATTTCTGAATTTTTGACTATTTTTGTATATTTTTATAAATATTATATGACACTTCTCCCTACATTGTATATCTATTCCCATATTGAAAAAAAAGAGAAGAAAATTGAAAATATATATATATATATATATATACATATAGTATATAAATCTATATATATATATATATATATCTGTATATTTGTGTATAAAAATCTGAAATTAAAATAAAAAATGTATATATATATATTAATATACATCTATATTCTATCAGTACATACATGTATTCTATTCTCTATATATCTATATTGTATAAATTATATATATATATATGTATACTAATATATAATATTAACTAATATATATATTTCTTGATTAAAAAAAACTAAAAAGAAAAACCCACAAAAATAGGCTTCATACAAGGATGACTCTGTGGTACATGCACATCATAGGCTACTGCATTTTTGTATTGCTCTCTGTGGTTCGACCTCTACATGCTTGTTCACTATGCATTTTGTGGTAGAGTTAAATATTAATTCATAATTTTGGGACTCAATTAATTTATTCTTTTATGTGGGTTAATTGCTGATTAACCGATGTTCTGTGAGCGGTTGCCTCAGCGACAATAATATTTTGACCCTCGCAAAATTCAGTTATCAATAACGTAAATAGCATTCACGCATGGATTGAGTTAGGTAATTAACCATACCACTTGAATTGATTAATAAGACTATAATATGCAAAAACAACCTCAAAGTCCCTCTAATTACAGTCTATGTGTAAAATCAAGACACCAATAACACGTATGAGAAAATTCAAGTTATAAAGTTTTCTAGAGTCCTAAAACCCAATCAACGAATACGAAGGAGACGATTCAATGGAAAGATTCTCGATGGACCAACAACAAGAGACGATCCGAGGTAGGATCAAAAATAGATAATAACCCCCCATAATCAACAATCTCTAAGTCGCAACAAACAACAACAAAGCCTTTTCCCACAATTAAGTAGGGTCGGCTATATAGATTGTTTGCCTCCATTCAGATCTATCTTGGGTCAATCCCGGGCTTATACCCAAAAATACTAAGATCCCTTCGTATAGTCTCTTTCCAACACTTCTTAGACCGTCCTCGCCCTTGCTTAGCCGGCTCAACATCCCAACACTCGCATCTCCTAACCAGTGCATCCATTGATCTTCTTTGCAAATGACCAAACCATCTTAAGTGGTTTTCTCGCATCTTATCCTCAATCGGAGCTACACCAACTTTCTTTCTGATTGCATCATTCCGAATCCGATCTTTACGTGTGTGTCAACACATCCACCTTAGCATTTTCATTTCTGCTACAGTCATTCTCTACACATGTATATGGTTCACAGGTCAACATTCAAATCCATAGAGCATATCAAGTCTCACGGCTGCTTTGTAAAACTAGGGTCTGCTCTCCAAGTCGCAAGGCATGTGAAAATAAAATGAAGAATGTCAAGGATCCATTACTTATGCTCGTGCACGTCTTTGATCCACGTGTTTGATCTCCCGATCAAGAATCATATGAGAGAGGTGACTTTCCCTTTCAATGATGCCCCTCCTTTTCTTGTTGTGGTGAAGCTACGAAGCTTCAAGAGCCTCTGGTAATGGTGATTGCACTGTTCTCCTCTTGATTGTCTGGAGAAGGAGAGGAAAAAAGAGACAAAAGAAAGACTTGGGGATGGGGGAAATTATGGATTAGGTTTGGAAAGGAGCAGGAATGAGGGGAGATGAAGGGTGGAGGTCTTAATATGGTATGGATGCAAATCTCTAGTTTTAGAATCTCTAAAATAACCCTAACATGGAATTAATTGTTCAAATCTTGTAGCCAATAAATCCCATCAATATCAATGACCCATCTTCACTGAAACACACATATCTCCCACATCCGAAATAAAAATTATGTGTCTTTGGACTCGTTGGAAAGCTGGCAATGAGATGCTTATTTTGAATATAATATTAAATAATTTTAAGACTTCGGGAAAAGTTGAAATTTACAGGGTGTTACATCATAACAATCTTAAAATATGTCTCGTCCCTGAGACTTAGGATGCAAAAGGTGTAATATAACAACCTTAAAAGGATGAAAGTATAGCTTATAGATCACGTTTAAAGAGATGTGGATAGTCCCGCCGCATATCCTCCTTGGGTTCCCAGGTGGCCTCCTTAGAGTTGTGTCGTTGCCAAAGGACATTCACCAAAGGTATCTCCTTATGCCTCAACTTCTTCACTAAGCGATCGATAACCCAAACTGGTTCTTCCGGATAACTCAAGTCAGTATCAACGCGAAGATCATCATGATTAATCACATGCAATGGATCATGCATGTGCTTTCTCAAGTTGGAGATATGAAAGAAATCATGCATACCAGCAAGGTGAGGAGGAAGTGCAATCTTGTATGCAACTCTACCAATCCTGTCAAGAATCTCAAACGATCTGACAAACCGTGGTGATAACTTCCCCTTCACTCCAAACCGCTGAACTCCCTTCATAAGTGAGACTCTCAAGAAGACAATCTCCAACCTCAAAGTTAAGATCAATGCACCGTCTGTCGCTGTAGCTCCTTTGCCTACTCTGTGCAATAAGCAATTTCTCCCGAGCTATCTTGATTGCCTTAGCAATCTCTTACTCTAGCTTATGTAAAAGGTCATGTCCAATCTCCTGCCAACTCAGAGGCGTAGAACACTGCCTTCAATAAAATGCTTCAAAAGGGGCCATGCCTATGTTGGCATGGTAACTATTATTGTACGTAAACTCTACTAGCGGTAAATGGTCCTTCCATGACCCTTTCCACTCCAACACACATGCTCGAAGAAGATCCTCTAATGTCTAAATCATCCTCTCGAATTGTCCATCGATATGTGGATGGTAAGAAGAACTGAGGCATAGCTGCACTTCTAAAGAATTCATGAATTCTCTCCAATAATGAGATGTGAATCTTGAATCACGATCAGATACAATCTGCTTCGGCAAACCCATTAAAAGTATGATAATCTCCTTAATAAAGATCACCGCAAGCTATACAAGAGTGCATGTCATGGTCACAGGTATGAAATGTGTTGACTTACTAAGCATGTCAACCACAACCCAGATGGCATCATGGCTACTAGTGACCTTAGGAAGTCCCATCACAAAGTCCATAGATATATCCTCCCACTTCCACTCAGGAATAGGAAGGTATTGCAAAAGTTCATGTGACCTCTTATGCTCAACCTTAATCTATTGATACGTCAAGCATTTTTTACACTAACTTGGCCACATCCCTTCTCATTTGCTTCCACCAAAAATTCTTTTTCAAATCCTTATACAACTTGGTGCCACCAGGATGTATCGACAAACGTGAATTATGTGCCTCATGCATGATCTCTTCCCTCAATTGTACATTTGCTGGGATACACAATCAATCCCCATTTAGTAGAACACCATTTTGATAAGAAAATTTAACTAAGGTTCCTGCATGAATCTTCTCCTTGAGTCTCTGCATACTCAGGTCTGCATGCTGCCCTTGGATGATTCACTCAACAAAATCTGGACGAGAAGGGGATGGAACTATAGTATCTCGACTACTCCGAAATGGATGCCAATCACTGAAAGCTGTGAGAAGATCCCATGCCTTAAGCTGAGGATGGGATTCACTTGAATGAGGTCTACGACTAAGTGCATCAGCAACCACATTTGCCTTACTAGGATGGTAAGAGATGGTGCACTCGTAATCCTTTAAGAGCTCCAACCATCTCCTTTGTCTCATATATAGATCCTTCTAATCAAAAAGATGCTTGAGTCTCTTATGATCTATGAAGATTTCAGAAGCAACCCTGTAAAGATAGTGTCTCCACATTTTAAGAGCGAAGACAACTGCTACCAATTCCATATCATGGGTCGGGTATTTTTCTCATGCGGCTTCAAATGTCGAGATCCATATGCAACAACCTTACCATTTTGCATCAAAATCAGACCTAGTCCCTCCTTTGATGCATCAATGTAAACCGTGAATTCGTCCATGCTCGATGGGATTGTCAAGATGGGAACTGTAGTAAGACTCTCCTTCAGTGTCTTAAAGCTATTATTACATTCTTCTGACCAAGTATATGGTATCTCCTTCTTGGTCAGCTAGATGAGGAGAATGGCAATCTGAGAAAATCCTTTCACAAACCGTCTGTAATAGCCGGCTAAGCCAAGAAAGCTTCGGATCTCAGATACATTCTTCGATCGTTCCCAACTAAGAACTGGTTCGATTTTTGTAGAATCTACTGACACTCCTACACCTGAGATACATGACCTAAGAATGATACTTCTTGAAGCCAGAACTCACACTTACTAAACTTCACATAAAGCTTATGCCTCCTCAAAGTTACCAACACTGTCTGTAAGTGTGCGCGATGTTCCTTCTCATCTCGAGAGTAGATAAGGACATCATCAATGAAAAATACAACAAAGCTTTCGAGGAAAGGCTGAAACACCCGATTCATCATGTCCATGAATGCTGATGGAGTTGTAAAGCCAAAGGGCATCACCAAGATCTTGTAGTGACCTTATCTGATTCTGAATGCATACCTAGGTATATACACATCCTGAATACGTATATGGTGATAACCAGACTGTAGATCAATCTTGGAGAAGATAGATGATCCTTGTAGCTGATCAAAGAGGTCGTCAATGCGCGGTAAAGGGTAACGGTTCTTGATTGTTACATTATTTAACTGCTAATAATCTACGTACATGCACATAGATCCATCCTTCTTCTTAACAAAAAGTACATGTGCTCCCCATAGAGATGTACTAGGGCATATGAAACCCTTCTCCAACAGCTCTTATAACTGCACTTTAAGTTCCTTTAGTTTAGCTGGTGTCATCCTATATGGTGCTATAGATATTGGTTGAGTTCCTGAAATCAGAGAAATCCCAAACTCCACCTCACGTGGTGGGGGAAGCCTAGGAAAATCTGTAGGAAAAACATCTGAAAAGTTCTTTACTACTTCAACATCCTCTATTCCTTTCGTATGGGTTTGATTCCCAATGACGTGAGCAATAAAACCTTCATAACCTTGAGATAGCATGCGATGCACTTGTAATGCTGATATACAAGTTACACCTCTCGATGAGGTACTCCCATCAAACACAAATTCTTGTAGCTCAGAAATCCTGAAAATAATACGCTTCTGAAAACAATCTAAACATGCAGGGTGATTCTCGAGCTAGTCCATATCAAGGATAACATAAAAGTCCTCCATCTGAATGAGTAGCAAGTACGCCTCGAGCATACAACCTCCAATATAAACTGGAAAATTGGGAAGTACCTGATGGACAACAAACATCTGACCTCCAGGTCCCTTAATAAGAATGGGTCTGAAACTATGGTAGACTCTTAGCCTAAGGTCTTCACAAAACTCCATGACACAAAGAAATGAGACACACCTGGGTCAAAAAGAGCATGAGCTATAAAGTCGCCTACTGAAACCATACCTCGTACTACCGATCCTGAAGCATGTGCTTGCCCATCAGTGATGGCATTGAGTTGTCCTTCTTTTCATGGTCCACTGGAACCTACCGTGCTTCGAGTCTGTTTGGGATGTCCCCTGCCACCACAAGAGGTAGAACCACGTCCTTGGTGTTGTAGATGTCCCCCTCACACAATACCTCGCAACTGTGAAGCTCCCAACGGATAGTTGGACCTGATGTGTCCCTCTTGATTGCATCAATAGCAAACACGTGTCTCAATCATGGTGTTCACCATTGGATGCACTACTCATGATGGCTCGGAAAGTGCTTGCCCCAGTGTATGAGCTCCTCTATGAGTATACCTGGTCGACATGCTAAGCCTGTAGGGGTGGAAGCGTTGCCCTCTCCATGCTGTTGATCGGTCGTTACAAGCAGAACTCCTAGAATAGATCGATCCTCCTTGCCTAGTCTGTACTGACCTGCCTTCACGCAAGTCCTCCTCCACTCGTGATACATCATCAACCACTTCCTTCATTGTAACCAATTTAAGAGGTACTAGCCTATCGCGAATTTCCTTATGAAGACCTTGAAAGAACTTGAATGCCTGTAATACTCAGTTGGCACAGTGTTGGAAGCATACTTCAACAATTCTGTGAACCTATTCAGATAAACAGTTATAGTTCTGTTCCCTTGCTCAAGTAGCGTGAACTCCACATGACGCAGCTCTAGCCAATATTCTGGATAGAAATGCTCCCGGAACGCCTCACTGAATTTCTCCTAAGTAATTGGCATTACAATGCATGTCTCCAACAAACTCCACCATTCCTCATCATAGCCTACTAAGGAGTAAGTAGACATGGTAACCTTCTCCTCATCTGGTACATGTATGGTGCGGAAGACCTTTTTTACACGCTTTAGCCATCTCTCTACCACATCTGGGCTTGTGTTACCCAAAAACTCTGGAACCTTCTCCTTGCGATATGTTAAAAAGATGCCCTCTTGTTACGGTGGTGGAGACGATGGAGCAGGAGGAGGAGATGGTGGAGACAATCTTCCACTTGAAGACTGATTTGTGGTACACATCACATCTTCAATATCCTGGTCTGAGCTTTCCCTTCTATGCTTGAAGACCAATAGAAGTTGAACATTTTTTCAACTTCTCCACTACTACAGACTTTGTGAACATATCAGCAGGATTTTCTAATGTGCGGATCTTTTTCAACTTAAATTGCCCATCTTCTAGATGTATTCGCATGAAATGGTACTTCACATCAATGTGCTTAGTCCTCGTGTGAAAGAAAGAATTCTTTGCAAGATGAATTTCACTTTAACTGTTGTTGGATAATTGACAATCTTCACATTCTTTATTCAGTTCTTTTATCATATCTTTCAACTATATCATTTCCTTGCAAGCTTCTGTTGCTGCCACATATTCTACTTCCGTGGTCGAGATGGTAACTATCTTTTGGAGTCTAAAGATCCAACTAATGGATCTACTCCCCAGGGCAAAGACATACCCTATTATGCTTTTCCTGCCATCGATATCTCCTGCAAAATCTGAGTCCACAAAACATCGAATGGAAATGTCAGTGTTCCCTTAACACAATACCGCGTTAGAGGTACCTCTCAGATAATGTAGAATCCACTTCACAACTTCCCAATGTGCCTTGCCAGGATTCACCATGAATCTGCTCACAACTCCCACTACATGGGAGATATCTAGTCTTGTGTAAACCATTGCTTACATCAATCTAGCTACAGAAGAATGGTAGGGTACTTTTGACATGTATTCATGCTCCCCCTTCATAGCAAGTTCTTTCTTCTTTGAAAGTTTGAAGTGTCTCTCTAAAGGTGTTATAGTAGATTTTGCATTTTTCATATTAAATCTCTCAAGTACCTTCTCGATGTCATCTGATTGAGACAATCTCAGCTTCTTGTTCTTCATGTCTCTGCTAATCTGCATTCCAAGGATTTTCATTGCAGGACCTATATCCTTCATTTCAAACTCCTTGGACAGCACTGCCTTCAGATTTGCTGTTTGTTCCTTATAGGAGCCTGCAACAAGCATGCCATCTAGGTACAACAATAAAATGATGTAAGACATACCAAACTTCTTAAAGTAGCAACAATGGTCAACATGACATTTACGGAAGCCTGTATTTGTCATGAAATCATCAAAGCTTTTGTATAATTGTCTTGATGCCTAATTCAAGTCATAAAGGCTTTTTCTGAGCTTGCATACCATGTCTTCCTTTCCAGTAGATACATAGCCCTCTGGTTGTTGTATGTAGATGTCCTCCTCAAGATCTCCATGGAGAAATATTGTCTTAACATCCAATTGCTCCGAATCTAGGTGATGAATCTACGTTTCATCATCTTTATTCTATCATTTTGGCCTTAAAAACCCTAGTAAATACGTGTAAATACTGTTAATTCGGGCATTTTAGCATTCATGCATTATTGTGTAAATAGTGTACAAAATGCGGTTTTTAAAGCCAAAATTATAGAATAAAGAAAAGAAAAGAAAAAGAATAAGATATTGTAAATATTTTATGACCCGAAACCCGAGACCTAGGCATCTCGATGACTAGGTTGACAAGGAATAAAGTAGGGGGAGATAAGTGCCAAAATATAATAAAAATACCTTTGTTTTTATTCTTTATTCATTTTGGGAACTATTTTTGGTTCTGATGAATACCCATTCATCACTCTTTATTTTTTTATTTTAGCTACAAAACCTATGCAAAGCACATGTATATTCATGTAAATAGCAGAAATTATCAATAAGCATGCATTATGTAAATTACAATAATTAGCATGTTTTTGTGCATAAATAAAATAATAAATAAATAAAAGAAAAAGAGGGAGATATTTAGAATAAATATTGAGTGACCTAATCCCAAGGGAGGGCTCAGCATGGGCCTGACCGCAAAATAATTCAAGTAGAGAGACATAGGGAAGCTCAATTGTGTGTACATATACCTATGTAGATAAATAAAAATTATTTTCCTCTTATTCAAAATAAAAATGTGTACTTATTCATTTGTACATTTTTGTAAATATAAAACTAAAATAAACATGAGAAAAACAAAATAAAAATAAAAAGAAATAAAACTCTCTCTTCCATGTACATAGACCATGTATATAGAGTTACCTATTTATTTATTTTCTCTTTGTAAATAAATAATTAAAATTCAATAAAAATATTTCCATATTTCTCATTTCATGGTGTAAATAAATAAAATAAAAATTAGAAAAATAAAAATAAAATAAAAAGAAATGAAATAAAAATCAAAATCCACATTGTACATATACCATGTAAATATGTATATAAAGCTATTTATTTAACCTATGTAAATAAATAATGAAAAGAAAATAAAAATACCCTATTATTCCAAATTTTATCTGTAACTAAATAAAATATAAAATTGGAAAAAATGTATAAAAATAAATAATTAAAAAAAATCAAAATTCCTTTTATGTATATACCTACATATAATAATAATATAATGTAAATACATAATTTTTATTTCAAAAAAATAAATAAAAATCACTAAAAAATTATTTGAAAATAAACAAACATTTTTCATGTTTTAAGTTTTTCGAAATTAAGTCAGTTATTATTTTTTATTGAATTTTCAAATAATTATTAAATGTTGGCTTCCTATTGGTCCACGGGGGATGTTGACCCCCGGTCAACTCCCCCCTGGACCTTTCCACCCGCAGATCCCGCTCCAGACCCGATTTCTCCTAATTTCCCCCGCGTGATCTGATCACCGTTTACCCGAACCCCAGGTCCTAATCACGCCCCTCTGATTCGAGATCCACGCCCGCCTCCTTGCATAGGGGTCCGTGCTTCACCAAGCCGGACCCGACCTCTTCTTCTCGGACCTGAGCTGGTATTTAGCTGAACCTCCGCCGCACTTTTCATGCATCTTTGGCGCTGCTCCTTCGTCCCAAGACCTCCACCTTACTCCCCTGAGTGACATCTTCGCGAGGGAGGTGGGCATCGACGACCCTTCGAGGCTACGACCCAGAGCTTCCTGAGCTCGTCCCCAGTCGACTCCATCCATCAGGTAGACCCTAGTCCCTTTAGTTTCGCCTAATTTCATCTTTCGCCCAAATCAACCCATCACCGTCTCCGATCGATTCCCGCCGCTACGTCCACCCATTCGATCATCGGTTCATCCCATCACCTCCGTGAGACCTCTCCCCACATTTTGCACCCACTCACCCACCTTGGTTCGCCCCGAAACCAAGGCTCGACCTCCTCCGCCATTGCCTCGCCGGAGGTTGCTCACCCGACACGCCCGACCACCCATTTCACCTCTAACCGGGTCGAGGCAATTTGCCCTCGACCCAGGAAGCTTCTGGTGCTCTTTTGCAGGTCTATGCGACCCATCTGGGGGTCCTTTCGTTTGAGCTCAGGTGCTTTCCTCCTCCTACGTCGCCGGACCGCTCCGGTAGTCCTCGACCTCA
Organism: Ottelia alismoides; assembly: GCA_037367405.1. Classification (NCBI taxonomy): domain Eukaryota; kingdom Viridiplantae; phylum Streptophyta; class Magnoliopsida; order Alismatales; family Hydrocharitaceae; genus Ottelia; species Ottelia alismoides. The sequence continues at coordinate 372,563 of JAZKJV010000756.1, forward strand.
TCGGAGGCATCTAGCAGCTGCGGACCATCGAGGCGGAGCTGTTCCAATTACCAGCAGCTGGAGAGGAGGCCTCCACCGTGCGCACGGAGCCAGCAAAGCTCGCCGGCGAGCAGTTCTTGGAGGTCCTTCCTCGTCGTCCGATCAGTCCCGAGGCCCCAGATTCGATCACAGCCATCTATTTGAGGGGACCCATCCACCGTCAGATCTTTCTGGGACTCGATCGTGACCGTCGATCCAGCGAGGGTTCAGCCGTAGTCAGTCATCGTCCGATCTTACACGTGGCATGCCCTCGCCCCTCCGATAATAAGAGGTAAATTATACTTAGGCCCCTGCTCTTTTGTTTTTGCAATCTAGTCCTGTAAATATTTTAGTCAGTTGTTTTTATTTTGTAAAAATTACACATAGGACCTGGATGTTTCTTGTATTTGCATTATAGTCCATGTGAGTGTGGACCACGTGCTTCGACACGTGAGGACCTGGAACTTTTGCATTATTTATCCTATAGTTCTTGCGTGTTATGGTTTGATCTGTTAGAAATAAGAATTAGATTTAGTCCCTCCGTGCCTGATTCACATGCGTAGCATGTGATTACTTGGACATTTTGCACGAGGGCCCATGCACTTTCTTGCCTTGTTACTTTTTGGCCCTTGGAAATTGTTTTCTTTACATCTAGGTCCTTGTGTAGTGTGAGCCTCTATTTTATTTAAATAAAATAGCAAATTAAATCCAAATTTCGTGAAATTTTGATACATGGCTCCTGCCACCGTGTCAAAATTTCCATAAAAATTTGGTAAAATTTTGAGGCTTTTTAATACTTTTAAAAATTCAAAAATAGTAGTTTTTGCTTCTGCCCAGTTTAGAAAATCATAAAAAAATATATAAACTATTTTAAAAATTCTAAAAAATTAGGATTTGCTACTTTTGGTGTGTTTGATTTTGTATGTAATTTTGGCTATTTTTGGATATATAAAAACCTTAAAAAATTTAAAAACCATTAAAAACTTATAAAAATTCTAAAAAATTATAGAAAAACCAAAAAAAATACAAACTCTTTTTCTGAATTTTCTTTGTTATTTCTATTCTCATGAAAATTACCTCCAGGCTGTGAAAGACCCATTTGATATTTTTCATGGGACTTTGAAGTCTGGCTGGATAGATTGCTCCTGTTTTTGTCTTCTTTGATTTTTTAGAAAATTGTATAAAAATTAGAAAAATCTGAAAAATTGATCAAAAATAGTAAAAAACCTAAAAAACATAAAAATATTTTTGTTTGAATTTTGGAGCATTTTAGAGTGTTTAAAAAATTTGTGGTGTTTGCTTGTTTTCCACCTTTTCTTATTTTCCTTTATTATTTAAAAATCCAAAAAATATAAAAATAATTAAAAACCATCAAAAATACTTGTTTTTATTTTCTTTTATTTTGATACTACTTCGTAGGCCGCGAGGCCAACTCGTGCTCCCTGAGTCCGGCCCTGGGTGCTATACCAGGCTAATCTCATAGCCAGGACCACTATTTTCTGATTTTCTTGTTTTATCGCTTTAGTTGGTGGTTTGTTCACATTTTTCTTGATCGACCGATCTCTCTCGATCCGGGTCGCAATGACCCGAGAGTGATTATTTTTACCTGAACCAGATTGATTGATTAATTTCGGTCATCAGAATGGTGCCGTTGTAGGGGAGCACGGCTTAGTAGTCGATTTTGTTTTCTTTTTGTTTTATTTTGATTTTTGCGGTTTTCCGCGGCTTTTTATTCGTCCGCGGCTTTTCGCGGCTTTTTGTTTTTCTTTTGTTTTCATTTTCTTTCATTTTCTTTTATTTTGTTTTTGGTTGTTTTGAGTATTTATTTTTATTCGTATTTTTGTGTATATACCCTGTTATAGTTATTTGCTCTTTGTTTATCTGGTCTGTGACACTCTTCTTGTTTACTTGCGAGGGCCCGAGGACCGAGGAAGCTCCTCTCGAGGAGCCGACGCAACCGTGGGAATCAGAGGTGGCTCCCTTCTGCACAGAGCCACAGGAGAGCGCGAGGGGACAACAGAAGTGCGGGAGTAGCTAGCTTAGCATAGTTTTCTTCCAGCACATTTGAATTGTTATAATAATATAGGGACCGGAGACAGGACTTGGACATTTAGACTCTCGGGGTCTGTTTCGCCGAGCACCGGTGTGCTCGGGGGACCCCACATAACTTTCGCAGCTTTTTCGCGGTTTTGTTTTATCATTTATTTACTGCCTATTCGGTTTTCGCAGATTTCATACCTAGCTTAGGATTTTTGCTTGATTGCGTCGTAATAAGTAGGGTCCACACACCTAATACTTTGCCTGTACCTATAAACCGTAGTTGGACCAAAATAAAAATTAATAAAAAAGACTACTTGGTCACTTGAGGGGTCCCACGCCGCTAGAGGTCGTATATAGCGCTGGCAGGACCCGTTGTGCCGGGCACCGATCGACATCCGAGACCGGACACCGACCCCTCCTCTTGACCATTTAGCCATTGTTCTTTCGAGTAGAACTGCTTCATTGAGGGCCGGTTTTCCGCTTGAATGATATAGGTAGTTTCCTTTCTGTCTTTCAATTATGCGTGGATCATATTGCATGTAGACTGCTGGAGTCAAGTACGCATTTCTTACTCTGCATGCACCATTGATTTTCTGCGCATCGGCTTTTTTGACTTCTCCCCCTGTTTTTGGACATAAAATAACCAGGAGAACCAAAAAATTCGTTAGGTGATTGTTTGCTTTGAAAAATACCTAAAAACAAAAACTATAAAATTGGGACTGCTAAACATACTTGACCCTAAAAGACACTCACCATAAAAATCTGTCTTGGGGAGAGCAACCCCCTCATTGTCTGGTTTGCATGTGCGAGAGAGTGACCTGCACCCTAGGATAGAGCCATATCTGAACCTCCTTCAGACTACTGCTTCTGGGCTAGTCCTTCTCCAGTGAGGATCGCTCCAATCTCCGGTAAAGCGGGCCGCGATATCCTTAACAAAGCGAGCCGAACGGGTAGTCGGTAAACGGTCCGCGGCTTGTACTGGCTGGGAAAGATCTAGTTCAGGATCGGGACATTCTCCTGGGGGAATCAGATTCCCAACAGGTCACGTAACCGCTCTGCTATCTTGACTTGATCACCTAATAAAAACTGACAAGATAATTGACCGAACTCTTACGGTCTTCAGCTCGCGTTGAGTAGGTGAATCCAGGGTTTGTTTGATCATCATAGTTGTTTACAGATCCCATCCACCTGACTCGCCATATCAAGATGATGGGCAAGAGGTCCCTTAGGCAGCCTCTGGCTGCACCGCTTTTCAGCACTCCAGCCCATTCATCTAGGTTGGTTCGTGAGAGCTGAGACCCGCTCTCCGAACCTGAGTTCGACTCCACCCTGTTCCCCCTTGACCACCCTTCTACCAGTCCAGAGATACCAGTGCCAGATGCTAGACAGTAGACAGATGATTTATCGGCACTTGAGTTTGGGTCTTTTGCCTTTGTAGAGACCATGGCCGACAGCAGCGACGACCGCACCGGAGGTCCCCGAGCCGAGCAGACATTTATCATGGACCAGGGTGCGATCAACACCACCCTGATCGCCTCCCTCGAGACAGTGCAGCAGCAACTGAGGGATCAGGGTGCATTCATGATTGAGATGAGGAGAGAGATGGAGCAGATGAGAGCTGACCGCGATCAGCGCGGGCCCGGAGACGGACCGAGGAGACCCGACGATGCAGCAGCAGCCGCAGCCGCGGCAGCAGCCGCCGCAACAGCGGTAGCACCAGATCAACCGAGACCGATGCGGGAGTTGCACAACCCCGGGTCGACTTTGACGCACCGTGGGTGGTACTACCAGCCATCGTGGGGGACTTCAAGTTCCCCCCGAACACACTTCAGCTTTTCCCCCGGTTCCATGGGCTCGCCACTGAGGAGCCCCATCTACATCTCCAAGAGTTCTTGATGATCTGCAGCACCGTCCCCGACTGTCAGGTGGACGAGGATACTATCAGGATGATTGCTTTCCCCTTTTCACTAGCAGATAGAGCAGCCACCTGTCTGAAGCATCTGGGGAAGTTCGTGTACACCTGGGAGAAGCTCCGCACCAAGTACTTAAACAAGTACTATCCACTCGGGCGGACGAACGCAGCGAGGGCCCTGATCAGCAACTTCTCCATGCTCCCCAATGAGCAGTTTCACGAGGCATGGGAGAGGTTTAGAGAGTTGACCGACAGATGCCCGCATCACGAGATCTCGAAGCCGAACTTAGTTCAGAGCTTCTTCTGCGAGTTGACACCAGAGCTGCAGGGCCTGGTGAATGCTTCATGTGGCGGGTCCTACTTCGCCAAGGATAAGGATCAGGTCTGGGCCATCTACGAGGAGATGGCCGAGAACTATACAGTGATGTCCCAGACCCAACTCTACACTCAGGGATGCCCCCAGCCACAGACCGTGCAATACTTGAGGATCGCACGGGTCGACGCCGGTCCTTCCACTTCGTCAGCGGCATCCACACAGGCCGAGTCCACAGCCGCCGACATGGGCATTATCAGCGAGAAGCTAGACCAGATGGAGATGATCGAGAAGAAGCAGTGCCAGGGTATCACGCAGATGGATCAGATGACACATACACTGAGTGACTTGAAGACATAGATCATGTGTCTCCAAGAGACACAGACGGCTTCTCAGCCCCGTCTTCAGTCACGAGGAGATCCGAGTGGCAGTGGCAGCTCGTCCCAGCGCTCCAGCTCCAGTCAGCCTAGACAGGTCCATTTTGTACAGGCGGAGCCGTACTAGCAGCCACAGCCTTACTACCAGTCACCACCATCCCCAGACACTCAGATGGTGGTTTTCCAGCCGGATCAGCCTCTGGCAGTACTCCCAATACCCTCTTACGAGCCCGAGCCATTGATGGATGTCAACGGGATTTGGTACGCCCGACCCCAGCCCGGTATCCGACGAGACCATCCCGGATTTTGTTGGTCAGGTGGAGGTGCCAGTTCCCAGCAGCAACCTCCAGTTCAGGGTGGCCAGTACGGCCATCAGCGAGATCACCAGCAGCCCCAGACTTAGTACATCATCAGCAGCAGCAGTCATCCCAGCAGCACCAGCAGTATGGTCCTCGTCCCTATCAGCATGGACAGTCTTGGAGGCGAGAGCAGCCTCAGCAGCAGTATCATCAGTAGTATTCCCAGCAGTACCCCTCTCACCCGCATCAGCCACAGCAGCAACCTCACTACCAACGAGGCCACCCGTCAGGTTCTCATGGGCCATCCTATGAGAACCATGCCTTAGACGACATAGCCCGCCTTGTGATTAAGCATCAGGCTACATTCAGACGGGAGATGGACGAGTTCCGCCAGGAGATGCAGGAGATTGTGAGAGGGAAGGCCGCCATCCCTGCCCAGATTGAGCCTTACCCGAACAACCTGAAGAGGAAGTCTAAACAGGTAGATTTCACAGAGTATGCAACTCCGAGTGATTCTTTTGGTGATATGACTGCATATCTATTTGATACTGACTTTGTCACACTTAGGAGATGTAGGATGCCAGCAGGCGGCGCCTCGTATGAGCGACACCCCCAGGCCACATCCAGAGCGCCAGGCGAGGAGGAGCGCGGTATTGATGTCGCGAGAGACGATGACGGTGGTGCTGACGCCACCATGGATGTTGATCCCGCCGATGGTACTGATGCCGTCACTTCACCAGATGGAGGAGGTGGTACTGACGCCACCATTGTTGCCGAGCCAGAGCGCGATGCTGATGCTGCGAGTCGAACTGCCGAGGGTGGTGCTGATGCCACCGTTTCTACTTCTGCTAGTCCTGTAGTCTTTCCGTCTGTTCATGTACCTCAGGACTTATCTGTAAATAAAGGAAGGGGTTTATTTTATTCTGATCCACCTGTGGTGCATGATGTATGTGTGTATTCTTCCGTGCTTGAGCAGCCTAGACCCTCTCCTAGTCCTTCATCTGAGAAGGACCCTGTGATCCCCTTTCCTAGAGCACTCCATTAGGGTAAGGGGAAGAAAATAGAAAATACAAAAAAGAACCAGCAGGTGGAGTTCAGCCAGCAGATCATCGATCGATTTCATATCCAGTTGACTCTCCAGGAGGTCTTGGAGCACATCCCTCTACTCCAGAGATCACTCAGAGATAGGACCACAGTTAGGAGGAAGAGGAGGAACCACCAGTCTGAGATCCATGTGCTTACCCGGGCCACGTGTTTCACGATTCAGAACCGTCTGCCAGCCAAGAGGCCAGATTCAGGAGCCCCGTATGTCAGATGCCATATCCATGAGCAGAGGTTCGACCGCACTCTATTAGACAGCGGTTCTTCGATCAACCTACTTCTGGCAGCCCTTCTCGACTGCTTCGAGTTGGGAACTCTTCGACAGAGCAGGACAGTCCTTCAATTTGTTGATCGATCTGTCAAGAGGCCGAAGGGGTTGCTGAGGGACGTTGTCGTCACGATTCAGGGCCTGCAATTCCCCGTGGACTTCGTTGTGTTGGATATGGAGATCCCTGAGTCTGTGACTGATACCCCCATCATTCTAGGTTTCCCGTTCTTGGACACAACCAAGGCAGTGACCGACCATGATAGCGGGAAGGTATACTTTCGCGTCGAGGGCGAGAGTGTACAAATAGAGACGGTCGAGGATATCAAGGCCATAGAGTCAGGTTGCTCGGAGCCAACCACAGACACATAGCAGATGACAGAGTCAGGGCGAGACATCCACTAGGAGTGTGATTTTGTGATTATAGACGATGAGGCAGTTTGGGCAGATCCAGTCGCAAAGGCCATCCTCTCACCTTCAGAGTTCGCTGATGCAGAGACGCCAGCAGAGGAGAGCTTGGAGAGCACATTCTTGGTCTAGGATACTTGTCAGTCAGCAGAGCCAGTTCTTGACCGCAAGACAGATTTTTTCTGTGAGTTTGATACATATCCCTCGGAGTCAGACGTTGATTGGACAGAGTTCGATGATTTTCTACCATGTCTGACTTCCACTGAGCCTGTAGCTAGGGAGGAGGTAGATGCCATGCAGAGTAGAGATAGTCCAGCAGAGCAGCCTTCTCCAGATACTGATTTTGAGCAAGAGTTTCTGTTCTCCCATGCAGATTTGGCAGCGTTCACTCAGAGCTTTCAGAGGCCAGATCCACCAGCACCTACTTGTCCAGAGCTGAAGCCACTTCCTGCGTCGCTGAAGTATAGGTTCCTTGCGGGTGAGCATGAGATGTACCCAGTCATTATCTCAACAGATTTGACTGGAGAGCAAGAATCCCGTCTGATGGGGGAATTCTTGAAAAGAACCGCAAGGCGATAGGATGGAGCGTAGCCGATCTCCAGGGGATATGTTCGGCCCTGTGCTCCCACCATATCTATCTCGAGGATGAGACGAAGCCGTCGCGTGAGTTCCAGCAGCGGCTGAACCCGAATCTGAGAGAGGTTGTCATGAAGGAGATCTCGAAATGGTGGAGCGCCGATTTTATCTACCCCATCTCCGAATCTAAGTGGGTCAGTCCGTTGCATGTAGCGCCCAAGAAGACGGGCATCACTACAGTAGTCAGCGAGTCTGGAGAGGAGATCGCTACCCGGGTACCCACTTCTTGAAGGGTCTGCGTGGATTACAGACGACTCAACTAGGCCACCAAGAAGGATCATTTCCCCCTGCCCTTTATTGATCATATCATTGAGAGACTGGCAGGGAAGAGCCACTACTGTTTCTTGGATGGGTACTCTGGCTACAATCAGGTGGCCATCGCGCCCGAGGACCAAGACAAGACCACCTTCACCTGTCCCTTCGGCACATATGCCTTCAGACGCATGCCATTTGGGCTATGCAACGCCCCTGCGACATTTCAGAGATGCATGCTGTCTATCTTTTCGGACATGGTGGGGGAGTGCTTGGAGGTCTTCATGGATGACTTCTTGGTCTACGGCGACGGATTCGACTCCTGTCTTGATTGCCTAGACCGAGTCCTTCAACGATGCATTGAGGTTCACCTAGTGTTGTCTTGGGAGAAGAGTCACTTCATGGTGACTCAGGGGACGGTGCTTGGCCATATCATCTCCAACAAGGGCATGGAGGTTGATCCGGCCAAGGTAGATGTCATTAGAAAACTCGCACCACCATCCAACCTGCGGTAGTTACGGTCTTTTCTGGGGCATGTCGGTTTCTAATGATGCTTCATTCATGATTTCAGTAGGATTGCCCGACCGTTGACTGATCTGCTGATGAAAGACATCGAGTTCCTTCTCAATGACAAGTGTCTATCGTCGTTTGAGACTCTCAAGAGATGTGTTGTAGAGGCTCCTGTCCTCCAGCCGCCTGATTGGTCTCTCCCATTCGAGATCATAACGGATGCCTTCGATTTTGCCGTAGGGGCCGTGCTGGGACAGAGGAGGGATGGAGTCCCATTTGACATTCACTATGCTAGCCATACATTGGATGCCGCCCAGCGGAACTACACAATCACTAAGAAGGAGATGCTAGCCGTAGTTTTTGCCCTAGATAAGTTCAGAACTTACATCATCGGATCAAGAGTGACCATTTATACTGACCATACCTCCATCAGGTACCTCATGGCAAAGAAGGATGCCAAATCCAGATTGACCAGATGGATCCTTCTACTCCAGGAGTTTGACATAGAGATTAAGGATAAGCCTGGAGTCAAGAATGTGGCGGCGGATCATCTCTCCCGATTAGAGCATCTTGAGGATTCTGAGCAGACTGAGCCTATTTATGAGACCTTCCCAGATGAGGCGATCCTTGCTATCGCCTCTCTCCCGTGGTACGCCGACATTGTGAACTTTCTTGTTGCTAAGAAAGTTCCACAAGATTGGCCCAGGCAGAGACTTGAGACCTTCCTCGTGAAGGACAAGTTCTACCACTGGGAGGATCCCATCCTTTACCATGAAGGAGGGGATAGCGTCTGGCGTAGGTGCATTCCTCAGGAGGAGCACCGCAGCGTCCTCACTTACTTCCACAAGCTTGAGGCAGGGGGACATCACTCTGGGAGGAGAACGACACAGAAAGTGCTCCAATCCGGCCTATGGTGGCCTACCCTCTTCAAGGACTCTGATGAGTTCGTGAAGAGGTGTACTGACTGTCAGAGGATGGGCACTTGTAGACAGTGTGATATGATACTGATGCAGCCCATTCACTTCTGTGAGGTTTTTGACGCATGGGGCATCGATTTCATGGGTCCATTCCCTAAGAGTCAGGGACTCAAGTACATTCTGTTGGCTGTGGATTATGTTAGTCGTTGGGTTGAGGCCATCCCCGCTCGAACCACAGATGCTAGGACTGTTTGTCGATTTTTGAGGAAGCATATCATTTCACGATTCGGGGTACCTCGAGTGTTGATATCTAACGGGGGGTCTCATTTCATCAACGACAAGGTAAAGGCCCTTGCTAGCAAGTTCGGCATAGACCATCGAGTTGCCACTCCATACCACCCTCAGACGAATGATCTTGCCGAAGTGTCGAACAAGGAGATCAAAACTATATTGGAGAAAGTCATATTGGTCACAGCTTTTGGACTCGGTCTTGTGGACATATAGGACGTCTTTCAATACACCTTTGGGCACGTCTCCCTTTCACCTCGTTTATGGCAAGCCGTGCCATTTACCTGTTGAGCTGAGACATAGGTCACTTTGGGCTGTCACTGATATACTTTTGGATCTAGATAGTGTAGGAGATCAGAGGAGGGCAGAGTTAGCAGCCTTGGAGGAGCTTCGTGATACCGCCTTCTCAAACAACCTACAGTACAAGGAGAGAGTGAAGGAGTGGCATGATTCTCATATCAACCACAAGCATTTTGAGCCTGGACAGAGAGTATGGCTGTTTGATGCTAGGCTTCGTCTATTTCTAGGGAAGCTACAGAGCAAATGGAAGGGACCGTATTTGGTGAAAAAGGTACACGACAATGGGAGTATTGGCATATCTGAGTTGACTTCTGAGAGTACCTTTCGAGTGAACGACCAGCGGCTCAAGCCATATCTAGATCATGAGTCGCGGGTCGTTGATGTTGCCCCGATTCACTTTGCGTGAGATGTGGTCTCTTGACTCACATCTATTGCATCTCACGCCTGATTATCACCGTTCTTCCGACTTGTATAGATCCAGATGTCCATATCACTCTATTCTTTAGTCCCACATCCCTTTTCTCATCTTATGATTATGCTATACTTAGGGTGTACTTTACCCTAAGTATTGGGGGGATGTAGGACTCTCGGGTATTCTTTTGATTCTTTCTACCTCTGTTTTGCTGCCTATACTTAGGGATATTTTACCCAAAGTATAGGGGGGGTAGACCCTGTACATTCTTCTCTCGGACTTCCCTTTGTGTACAGCCTGCTATACTTAGGATTATTTGATCCTAGGTATAGGGGGAAATGCCGAGACTCTCTTGAGTTTCTATTCTTTGATTCATCTTTGTAAATAGTCTTCCTTTTCACTTCCCTATACTAAGCACGAGTTATGTCTTCTTCATCGCTCTTGACTCTGAGGACATCGTTCGAGCTAAGTATAGGGGGTGTGTATATATTCCATATATACTTTAGCCATAACTCGTACTTTGTGTGAGTGTGTTAATAAATAAAAATGGCTAAAAACCTAAAAAACCAAAAATCCATAAAAATTAAAAATTTTTCCTTGTAAATAAACATTCTCTTATTGCACATACATAGCTATTGTACAAAATTATTTTTGTAAACATGTTTTCAAAAACTTTTTTTGTAAATAGTGTGTAAATATGTTCAAATCAAAATTATGTATATAGTACAAAATTTTTCCAAAATGTTTTGAAAATCAAAAGTTTGCAAAAACCTTGTGTAAATTTGTGTAAATATTTTGCAAAACTTGCATTCATGCATACATTCATGATTTCAGAAATTTTTTCAAAAATTTTGCACATGTGTGAACATTTGTAAAATAGCATCTTTGTAAATACTTGTATAGTTTTCCTGGATTATAGTTGACGTTTAAACTAGCCTGGAATTAAATTGGAAAATGGAGCTTGGTTAAGATCTTAATCCACCTAATTATAAGAGGAACCTTATAGGGCTTAGGGTTGAGACTTTTCAGGTCCATGGTGACTTAATTCTTTGAGTCCACTAGGCTATGATCACATGTCATCTCAATGAGTCTAAGTAGAGCACTTAACAACACACACATTACTCATATAGACAATGGCTTGACTTGGACCCGCACTTTACATCGAGCTCTCTACGGATGAGGTGGTGAGGAGGCAGTCTTCCTTGACTTGGGGTAGCATATGAGGGTAGTACTTCTAGGTGGAACCTCTCTTCTTCTTATAGTGAAGGAAGTGCATCTCAACTTGGTCTGGTTGCCATGAGGTCTAACAACAGGAGTTGTGGGTTGCAATAATGCTTCAAAAGAGGGATAGTCTACTGGCTCAAGAGGAAAAACTCCTTATGTACATATGCTGCATCTTGTAAATATGTTGTAAAGATGCACTTGAAAAAAAATGCAAATAGAAAATAACTCCAAAAAAGTGGTGGGTATGATAGAAAATGATAATCCCACCGGAGTATGTATATAGTGCAATAAGCAAAGCTTGAGACTCATGTTCCATCTTATGTAGCTTGCAGCAGGGAGACTTAGCTACACTGGTTAAGCTCCCAAGGATACATGGCTACACTGGCCATGGTCCATTACCCCGCTCCTCGAGGAAAGAGTGGCCAGATTGGGGTCATAGAGTTACCTTGTTGGGGAGGGTTGTCATCTTGATACTTCTGAGGTGGAGAGCTATACCTCACTTACAATGTACAAGGAAAGATTCATGGTCTTCAGGGTTTGTGTATGTAGACTTGTTCTGATCTGGATTGTTGAGGAGTCTTGACTATAGATTAGTGGATCTTAGAGGCTGTTAAGTTTTAAGCTTAAGTCCAAATAAGGTTCCGACACATTAATAATCCAAAGATCTGATCGAGCTCCATATTTCAATTTAATGAAGGCAAGTTTAATAATCAGCATTGATCCATGCATTTTCTCCTCTTTTTCTTTTTCCTTTTCTTTTTTACTTCTTCTTCAAATAAGTGTTTGCTAAGGGACTAGCAAAGTTAAGTATAGGGGGGTGATGAATACCCATTCATCACTCTTTATTCTTTTATTTTAGCTACAAAACCTATGCAAAACACATGTATATTCATGTAAATAGCATAAATTATCAATAAGCATGCATTGTGTAAATTATAATAATTAGCTTGTTTTTGTGCATAAATAAAAGAATAAAGAAATAAAGAAAAAAGGGAGATACTTAGAATAAATAGTGAGTGACCTAATCCCAAGGGAGGGCTCAGCATGGGCCTGACCGCAAAAGAATTCAAGTAGAGAGAGATAGGGAAGCTCAATTGTGTGTACATATACCTATGTAGATAAATAAAATTATTTTCCTCTAATTCAAAATAAAAATGTGTGCTTATTCATTTGTACATTTTTGTAAATATAAAACTAAAATAAACATGAGAAAAACAAAAGAAAAATAAAAAGAAATAAAACTCTCTCTTCCATGTACATAGACCATGTATATAGAGTTACCTATTTATTTATTTTCTCTTTGTAAATAAATAATTAAAATTCAATAAAAATATTTTCATATTCCTCATTTCATGATGTAAATAAATAAATTAAAAATTAGAAAAATAAAAATAAAATAAAAAGAAATAAAATAAAAATCAAAATCCACATTGTACATATACCATGTAAATATGTATATAAAGCTATTTATTTAACCTATGTAAATAAATAAGAAAAATAATAAAAAATACCCTATTATTCCAAATTTTATTCTATAAATAAATAAAATATAAAATTGGAATAAATGTATAAAAATAATAATTAAAAAAAATAAAAATCAAAATTCCTTTTATGTATATACCTACATATAATAATATAATGTAAATACATAATTTAAATTTCAAAAAAATAAATAAAAATCACTAAAAAAATTGAAGATAAATAAACATTTTTCATGATTTATGTTTTTCGAAATTAAGTCATTTATTATTTTTTATTGAATTTCCAAATAATTATTAAATGCTGGCTTCCTATTGGTCCACGGGGGATGTTGACCCCCGGTCAACTCCCCCTGGACCTTTCCACCCGCGGATCCTGCTCCAGACCCGATTTCTCCTAATTTCCCCCGCGTTATCCGATCACCGTTTACCCAAACCCCAGGTCCTAGTCACGCCCCTCTGATCCGAGATCCACGTCTGCCTCCTTGCTTAGGGGTCCGTGCTTCACCAAGCCGGATCCGACCTCTTCTTCTCGGACCTGAGCTGGTATTTAGCTGAACTTCCGCCGTACTTTTCACGCATCTTTGGCACTGCTCCTTTGTCCCAGGACCTCCACCTTACTCCCCTGATTGACAGCTTCGCGAGGGAGGTGTCGAAGAGAGGAGAGGAAGCCCTCCGCCACTGATCCGGCGACTCCTACCGCTGTGCGCCGCCGTGAGGTGCGCCAGAGCCTCGGGCATCGATGACCCTTCGAGGCTACGACCCAGAGCTTCCTGAGCTCATCCCCAGTCGACTCCGTCCATCAGGTAGACCCTAGTCCCTTTAGTTTCTCCTAATTTCACCTTTCGCCCAAATCAACCCATCACCGTCTCCGATCGATTCCCGCCGCTACGTCCACCCATTTGATCATCGGTTCATCCCATCACCTCTGTGAGACCTCTCCCCACATTCTGCACCCACTCACCCACCTTGGTTCGCCTCGGAACCAAGGCTTGACCTCCTCCGCCATCGCCTTGCTGGAGGTTGCTCACCCGACGCGCCCGACCACCTATTTCACCTCTAACCGGGTCCAGGCAATTTGCCCTCGACCCAGGAAGCTTCTGGTGCTCTTTTGCAGGTCTATGCGACCCATATGGGGGTCCTTTCGTTCGAGCCCAGGTGCTTTCCTCCTCCGACGTTGCCGAACCGCTCCGGTGGTCCTCGGCCTCATCGGAGGCACCTAACAGCTGCGAACCATCGAGGCGGAGCTGTTCCATATTCCTGCAGCCGGAGAGGAGGCCTCCACCACGCGCACGGAGCCGGCGAAGCTCGTCGGCGAGCAGTTCTTGCGTGTTATGGTTTGATCTGTTAAAAATAAGAATTACATTTAGGTCCCTCCGTTCCTTATTCACGTGCGTAGCGCATGATTACTTGGACATTTTGCACGAGGGCCCCTGCACTTTCTTGCCTTGTTACTGTTTGGCCCTTGGAAATTGTTTTCTTTACATCTAGGTCCCTATGCACTGTGAGCCTCTATTTTATTTAAATAAAATATCAAATTAAATCCAAATTTCATGAAATTTGGACACATGGCTTCTGCCACCGTGTAAAAATTTCCATAAAAATTTGGTAAAATTTTGAGGCTTTTTAATATTTTTAAAAATTCAAAAATAGTAGTTTTTGCTTCTGTCCAGTTTAGAAAATCATAAAAAAATATATAAACTATTTTAAAAATTTTAAAAAAATTTAAAAACCATTAAAAACTTATAAAAATTCTAAAAAATTATAGAAAAACAAAAAAAAATACAAACTCTTTTTCTGAATTTTCATTGTTATTTCTATTTCTCATAAAAATTACCTCCAGGCTATGAAAGACCCATTTGATATTTTTCATGGGACTTTGAAGTCTGGCTGGACAGATTGCTCCTATTTTTACCTTCTTTGATTTTTAGAAAATTGTATAAAAATTAGAAAAATCTGAAAAATTCATCAAAAATAGTAAAAACTCTAAAAAATCTAAAAATATTTTTGTTTGAATTTTTGGAGTATTTTAGAGTGTTTAAATAATTTGTGGTGTTTACTTGTTTTTCACCTTTTCTTATTTTCCTTTATTATTTAAAAATCCAATAAAATATAAAAATAATTAAAAACCACCAAAAATACTTGTTTTTATTTTCTTTTATTTTGAGACTACTTCGTAGGCCGCGATGCCAACTCGTGCTCCCTAAGTCCGACCCTGGGTGCTATACTAGGCTAATCTTATAGCTAGGACCGCTATTTTCTGATTTTCTTATTTTATCTCTTTAGTTGGTGGTCTGTTCACATTTTTCTTGATCGACCGATCTCTCTCGATCCGGGTCACGACCCGAGAGTGATTATTTTTACCTGACCCAGATTGATTGATTAATTTCGGTCATCAGGTTCCACTGTTTATACTTCAAATAAAGAAACTTTGGACATGAAGTTGTAGATAATTAAATATAGAAAAATATAAAAATGATTTTACTCAAAAATAATGTACAAATAAAAAGTTACGATCTGAATAAGATTCCAGAATCCCAACTTCCCAGAACTGTATCTCGCAAATAAAAAACTCGAAACGCGTCAAACTCACCTTTAATTGTATATAATTTTAAATAATCTATTTAATGAAGGTGGTTTCATATTTTGTGGAGCGACAGTTTGAAAGTTGAGTTTTGGACCCCTATTGTATACTTCTACAGATTAAAATATTCAATTTCTTTATTCTTCATTATTTTTATAATTTTATATTTTTATAATTTTTTAAAATATTATTTATAATATATATATATATATATATATTAAAATCAGAATAAAAACATAAATAAAATACAAAAATAAAATACCTGTACACAATACCTAGGTATAATACCTATAAACATACCTATATAATTACTACTTATATTTTATTAAGTGTATAAAATAACTCAGAAAAATAAGATAAAAATATATTTAAGTGTATAAAAATATTTTATAAATATATAAAATAATAAACAAAAATAAATAAATTAAATACACAAAATAAAAATAAAATAATAAAATATATAGATATGTATACCTATAAAGGCTATAAATGGTAACTTGTATTTTTATATCTCTTAAAAATAAATAAAAATCATAATAAAATAATTTATAAAATAATAAACATTTTTTATTTAATAACCAAAAATTACTAAAATCGTTTGATATTTTTAATTGAATTTCCAATCTTTATGCCTAGACTTTTTCCTGGTTGGTCCACGTGGACCAACCAGGAGGCAGCAAGAGTTGACCTCTGGTCAACTCTCTACCCAACGTCTGGGCTGTGTCAGATGTGGTTTTGTCCCCATCTTCACGACTTCTTCTAGGCGAGATCTTTCACCATCTCGTCTTGGGGTCTTCATGACTTTTCTTCCTCGATTTGTGGTGATTCACGCCCAAGGTTCTCCTTGGGCTGTGGATCGCTGCATCGAGTTGCCCGCTTCGATCTTCGAGCCCTGTCACACACCTCTTTCAAAAACCTCCCATGTCCTCCTTCCGAGTGGGAACCCTCTTTGACTGTCTCCTTCTCTCCCTTTGGTGAGCTCTGGACTGGAGCTCATGACAGGAGACCTCCAGCTCCCTGGTGGCATGATTAGGCGGCCAGAGAGTGGTCTCCACCCCATCTCCGGCCAAGTGGCCGTGAGGTACCCTATCTCTTGGTTTTACCAACCAATCGAGGTCAAATCCTATTCATTTTCTTGTCGTTTATTTAGCTGATAATCTTAGGTTATGTTTCGTGCACTTATTTTGTTGTTTCATGGATTAGATCGCCCCGATTTCGCATCCGAACACCTTGACGGAGATTTTGAGCTCCGGCGACCTTCATCAACCCCACACTCCCCATCCATTCTCCAATAAGGCCCTAGGACCATATACTGGGTTCGTTGTGCTTCACTTGTAGGTCCCGGGGGTCAAGAGACTCCATCTGGAGTCGGATTTTGCCAAGGAAGAAGGTACCTGGAGCCGCGACTTGGCCTCGACGCTGTGGTGGCCCACCAGTGGTCTCTCCACCATTTTGACGCCACCGGCGGCTTGAGGGACTCTCCAAGAAGCGTGTGGAGATTTTTGCTGAAGGAATGGAGATCTGGAGTGCACGTCATTGCCGATCGAAGCTTGGAGGGACCAAGCTTCGGCCATGTTCTTCCTGAGACTCCCAGCGCCGTCCGATCCCCGATGTTCTTCCTACACCTCCAGCCATCGTCAGATCTTGCGCTCCCATCACCGTTCGATCTTCATCAGCCTTCTGATCTGGGCCGTACATGCGAAGGGGTATCACGCCACTGGAGCCTGACACGTGTATAAGTGAAATGCGCCCCGCCGTCCGATCTGCTAATGAGGGAATTTTGCAACAAGTGCCCACGCCCTTTTTTGTATTATTTTATTAGTATCAAAGCTTTCCTCGGTTGTTCATTAATTTTTGTAAAATTGCATTACAACCCAAACCTTAAGACTAATTGCGTACAGGTCCCCGCCTGGCGCATGCAAGTCACGTGCGCCTTGGTAATTTTGTGGGAATACCCCTGGGTTTTCTGCTATTTATATTTAGTCCAACAAAATTTTTAATTAGTTATATATTTCCTGGGCAAATTGCATGTTGGCCCTCTAACGTTTTGCATATTACATCTATACCCCTGCCAGGCGTACGTGCCTACACTCGTGGGTTGGCGTTTTTGCAGACATATCCCTGGAGTTTTGGGTATTTTCGATTGGTCCAGGGAGTTTTTAATTCAGTTATATAATTTCTGGAAGATTTGCATGCGAGCCCCATGACTTTTCTATATTTACAAAATCGTCCCTAATAGGAGTGTAGTTTCTAGCTGTTGTTTCTATTTATTGCATGCATCTATAAAATTCCAAAAATCACCAAAAAAATACGATAAGCTTTGTTACATTCTAGTTTCACGGCATATTTTTATTTCACATTTTTATTGCATTTAATTATTTATAAAAATTCAAAAACCTGCATTTTTGCTACTGTTTGCATTAGAAAATTTATAAAAATTATAAAAACTTCTTAAAAAATTCTCCAAAAAATATATTTTGTGTCTTTTAGTGTCTTTTATATTCAGACCAAAAATCACTAGAAAATATAAAACAAAACCCCTAAAAATTAGAAAACTCTAAAAATCTTCATAAATATCTTAAAAATTCTAGAAAAATCTAAAAATCTAATTTTTGTCTCTGAATTTTCTTTGATTTATTATCTTTGTTAAAATTAATTTAGAGAATTTTTGTCACTGTTTGATATTTTATTTCTCCATTTTAGTATCAGTTTTTTATTTTATTCATTGTTTTCATTATTTTTAACTCTAAAAATACCAAAAAAAGTAGGAAAAATCTATAAAAATCACAAAAACATTAGAAAAATGTAAAAAGCCTAAAATAATTTATTTCCTGATTTTCCTTATTTTTATCCCTTTTTATAAATACTTTATCCCTCTTTTTCTTATTTTGTATATATATATTATTTTATAAATTTAAAGAAAAAGAAAATATAAAAAATATAAAATACAAAAAGAAAAAAAATAAAATTAGAAAATAAAAATCAAAATATAAAAATATAAAATCAAAAATAAAATAAAAAAATAGAAAATTAAAAATCCACAAAAAATAGCATAAATAGGCAAATATTCACATTCACACTTTGTGCATTTTTCCCCGTTGATGAAGCTACCTTTCATCATCTTTATTCTATCATTTTGGCCTTAAAAACCCTAAGAATTCGTGTAAATAGGCTTAATTCATGCATTTTAGCATTCATGCATATGTGTGTAAATATTGTATAAAACGCAATTTTTAAAGCCAAAATTATAGAATAAAGAAAAGAAAAGAAAAAGAATAAAATATTGTAAATATTTTATGACCTGAAATCCAGAGACCTAGGCATCTTGATGAAAAGGTCGATAAGGAATAAAGTAGGGGGAGATAAGGGCCAGAATATAATAAAATCCCCTTTGATTTTATCCATTCTTCATTCATTTTAGGTCCTATTTTTGGTTCCACTTTTTATACCTCAAATAAAGAAACTTTGTACATGAAAGTTGTAGATAAATAAATAAATAAAAACACAAAATTGATTTCACTCAAAAATAATGTACAAATAAAAAGTTATGGTCTGAATAAAAATCCAGAATCCCAACTTCCCAGACCCGTATCTCACAAATGAAAACTCCAAATGCAGTAAACTCTCCTTTAATTGTATATAGTTAAAAATAAGCTATTTAATGGTAGTGGTTTCACATTTGGCGGAGCTACGGTTTGAAAGTTGAGTTTTGGATCCTCATTGTATATTTGTACAGATTAAAATATTCATTTTATTATTTATTGATTTTTTATAATTTTATATATTTATAATTTTATAAATATTACTTATAATAATTATCTACATTAAAAATAAAAAAAACCTAAATAAAATACAAAATAAAAATACATGTATATATAATACATAGGTATCAAACCTATATACATACATGTATAAACTATACTTGTATTTTATTAAATGTACAAAACATTTCAGAAAAATAAAATAAAAATACTTTTAAATGTATAAAAATATTTTATAAATTTATAAAATAATAAATAAACATAAATAAATTAAAAACACAAAATAAAATACTTATATATAGATAAAAATACCTATAAAGGCTAATATAGGTAACTTGTAATTATTAACCTCAAAAAAATAAATAAAAAAAATAATAAAATAATTTATAAAATAATAAACATTTTTTTTATTTTGTAACCATAATTTAATAAATTGATTTGCTACTTTTTTATTGATTTTACAATTGTTTTTTTTTCTAGGGATTTTCCTGGTTGGTCCACGTGGACCAACTAGGTGGAAGTTGACCCACTGGTCAACTCCTTGGTTCTTGCTCTGCAGCCGTCAGACCTTGTTTTTCACCCGTTTTCGCGGATTTTTCGAGGTCTTATCTTTCACACCAGTTGTGGTCGAGGCCTTCTGCGAACTTGTTGCTCGAATACCCATAAATCACGCCCATAGCTTATATCGGCCTTTGGACCCAAGATTCGTCAGATATTCCTCGTTCTTGGAGCCACCCCGACCATTCTTCAAAACCAAACCCAAAACTTCCATCCTTCCTTGAACCCCATTTTGACCTCGTTAGCCTCCTTTGTCTTGCGCCCTAGACCGGAGAAGGTGACAGCTTCTCCTCCGGCCAAGTTAGGTGTATTGGCGAGGCCTTAAGGGCCTGTTCCACCTATATCCGGCGAGTCCCGCCGTGAGGTCTATCTCGTGGCTCCGGCCACTGAGGTCCTATTTCTTTCTCCCTTTTTATTGCATTTCTTTGATTTGTTTATGTGCTACGTCTATTTTGGCTAATGCTTGATGCTTAATCGCCTTATTTCGTGTCAATCACCTTCGCCGGAGCTCTGAGGCTCTGGCCATCGCTTCCACCCTCCGCCCGACACCTTTCCATCATCCACCCACTGCTGGAGGCCCCAGGTCCCCTATTTTTTGTCGCTGCTCTTTCATCTGCAGGATCTGGGCGCTTGAGACACCACGAGGGGTCGATTTTTGGGAGACACAATGCACCAGGAGCTTGGCTCTGCTCCAAGCTCGCCGGACATCGCCGCTGCTCCGCTGCACTAGCTAAAGACACCACTCGCCAGGGAGCGGTTGTGGGGATCCTCCAGTAGCGTCGGAGAAGTCGCAGGCGCGGGGAGGCTCGAGCTATGGCCGATCGAAACTCGCTAAGCTCGAGTTCTTCCCTATTCTTGTCGTCCCCTCCGCGGCCGTTGGATCAGCCCCCAACCCAGTTCTTTTCCTAGCTGTCCGATCGTTCGAGTCCAACAGCCGTTGATCAACTTCAATGATTTAATCCTGATCGACGGATTGCGAACCGTCATCGCGTGCCTGCAAGCTGCCACGTGGCAAGTGGGAGAAGGAGGACCGTACGATCGCTTGAGCGGGGTATTTTGCTAAATTAACCTCACAAAATTTTGTACTTTATATTTAGGACATAATCATTCAGTTGCTGTGCTGAAGTTTTTGTAGTATTTTTACTCAAACCCTTGGCCTTTTGTAGTATTGCGTGTAGGTCCCCGCCAGGCACGTGCTCGGCACGCGCACCTTGGCGTTTTTGCGGTGGAACTCTCGTACATTTTGCTATTAATACTTAGTCCAACGAACTTTTTATTTAGTTACATATTTTGTTGGAAATTTTGCGCTGAGGCCCTTGAATTTCTGGCATGTTACATTGAAGCTCGTGCATGCATGCATTTTCTTTATGCTTCTAGTATTTATTTCATGAATCGATAAAACCCTAAAAAATCTCCAAAAATCTCAGTAAGCTCCTGTTGCATTGTAATTCCACATCATATTTTTATTTTGCATATTTATTACATTTTAATATTTATAAAAATTCAAAAACAACCATTTTCAACACTATTTGCATTATAAAATCCATAAAAAATATAAAAACACATCAGAAAAATCCAAAAAAATATATTTTGTTTCTTTTAGTGTGTTTTAACTTCAATCCAAAATTCACTAAAAATTACAAAACAAAACTCCTAAAAATTACAAAACCCCAAAAACCTTCCTAAAAACATTAAAAAATCATCAAAAATCCAAAAAATACAAACTTTGTCTCTGAATTTTCTTTATTTTGTCATCTTTAATTTAAAATTAATTTGGGAAAATGTTGTTTCTGTTTACTATTTTTCATTCCCATTTTAATTTCGGCTAGCAATTTTATTCACTGTTTTTAGTATTTTTGACTTTAAAAATACCAACAAAATTAGGAAAAATCTAGAAAAATCACAAAAAACATTAGAAAAATACAAAAAGACCAAAAATACTTTATTTTCTGATTTTTCCTTATTTTATCTATTTTTATAAATACTCTATCCCTCTCTCTCTTATATAGTATATATATATTCCTTTTATTGAAAAACAAAATATAAAGAAAATATACAATATAAAAAGAAAATACAAAATCAGTAAATTAAAAATCAAATTAAAAAAAATATAAAATCAAAAATTAAATAAAAAAATTTATAAAATTAAAAACCCACAAAAACATAGCATAGATAGACACTTGATCACATTAACAACTTTTTGTGCATTCATTTGCCTCGTTCTACCTGTCTGCTCCCTGTGTTCGAACTCTCTACATACTTGCACCTATACATCTTTTATGTAGAGTTAAAAATCAATTTGACTCCACATTTTTCTGTCATTGTTTGATATTTGATTGTGGGTTCATTGTTGATTAAATCTGGATTTTTAGCGGTCACCGCAACGACCTCTGTGTTCCTGCCTTGTGTGGAATACAAGTCCGATAGAAATTTGGGTTCAACAAATGGCGCTGTTGCCGGGGAGCAACAACGCGTAGTTCGGGTTTTTGCTTTGTGATTGTGATTGGTTGTCTATTCTGCGGTTTTTTTCTTTTTGCTATTTTATTTTTTATTGATATACATTGTTGAATTGTCTGACCATTCCCCTTGTTTGGATTTCGTGCGAGGTACGCGGATCGAGGAAGGAGCTCCTCTTTAGAGCACCAGCACACCCACGTGAGGCGGCTTTGACCTAGCACAAAGGAAGACTTGGAGTGTCTGAAGACAAAATTTTGAGCATTTTATTTCATTGCATTTATTTGTGTAATTTAAGTGAGAGAGCGATCTATATTTGTAATAATACAAGTACCCTCTGACACTTGGACATTCGAGCCTAATTTCCAAGTGATTGTTCACTTGGGGCTCACCGTGACTTTTTCGTGTTTTCTTCGCATTATTTTTATTTTTGTTTTCCGGTTTTGATTTTATTTATTTTGTGTGATTGAGCCCCTAGTTTTAGGATTGCTTGCGATAGGTTAAGGCCAAACACCTAATATATTTGCATGCACCTATAGTATCATTTGGACTTAGTCAAACTATAAAACAGTCGCCTCATCATCTTCGAGCCTACGCGCCGCGAGCCCACCCTGCCAAGCGCTGCTCTTGAACTCGATTTGTCAAGAGGAGGAGGGGTGAGCCTAGACCGGACTCCTAGATTGAAGATCGGTGACCGATTTATGGTGCTTCACGATAATAGCAATTTCTGAAACTTAGGGTGATTTCATCGGCTTTGCATTTGCATATAGATTAGGTTTCAATTCTGTTGAGCATCCTTGCATGTAGAGTGCTGGAGGCAAGGTGAGCAATTACGCTTTAGCATTCATCATCGTTTTTGCCGCTTGCATTGCTTTTCCGACTCTCCCTCTGATTTTGCCAACCTAGGTGCTAAGTAAAATTGACTCCTCGTTAGGCTCGTGCATTTCTCACTAAAAATCCAAAAAAAAGTGATAACTAAAAAAATGGAGACTACTAACTCTACTCGACCCTAAAAAAACCAAAAAGAAAAACTTTTCTTGGGGCGAGTAATTCCCTCATTGTCTTCGTTTTACATTGCTTGCGCGCACGCTAAGGACTAGTGCCCAAATCCCATTTCGGCCCCCTAAGTGTGTGTGCAATCTTTGACTTCTCACCTAACTCTAAAACAGAACAGATAAAAAAACCGACTTTTCGGTCTCTACCTAGTTGAGTAGGTGAATTGAGGGTTTGCAATCTTTTTATTTTTGTTTGTTATTGTTTTGTGTGTATTATAGATCGTCCCTGCGCATTTGCGCCTTTTCTCACCTCTCTTGACTTGACCGTCGTGCTCTCCCGATCGTTCATTTTATTTCGAGATGGCTGACTGGAGCGTATTTTGTCCGGATTTTGCGGATCCCTCATTCACTCCAGCCGGTCCACCTCACTTTCTCCAGGAGGACTTTGCTCTTGATTTTTGTATATATCCGACCAACCCACTATTTCAGGATTCGGACTTTGACCTTCACCAATCAATTTCCACCACCATCACCCTCACATTTCGACAACCCGCTCTTCCTTGAGTATCCTGATCCGGAATGTGATTTTTACCCACACCCTCCACCCACATTCTACACACTCGATCCTAAGATCTTGGAGTCACCTTTCATGATATCCACACTTGAGACCTTGAATCAGATGATGGAGCATATGAACTCGAGGATGAGTGATATAGCTAGCTTAAATAAGAACCAGAATGACGTTCCATTCTTCAAGGATTCAGATTCATTTGAGGATTTCCATGAGAGCTTGCAATCGCCCAAAATACAAAAAAATGAGAAAATTTAAAAAATACAAAAAGATTTCGGGAGACACATGATCGGGTAAGACTGTGAGGAGAGGTACCACTTGCCAGAACCTTTGACCACATAGCCTTTCACACCCGGTCCCACCTTTGACCCCGAGGATGCCGCTGTACAGACTGCTCTGGGCATGCCTCGTGTACATGTTGATTCCGACTTCCTCCCTTGTATGGAGGAGGTCCAAAAATTCAAAAAAATGCTGACTGAACCCAAGTGGTGGCCACCATACATGAGATTATCCGTGTCCCACTTTAGCAGGCCATGACCGATTTATCTGCTCCTCTTCCCAAGAAGAGAAAGTGGAGGAGCAGATCTGAGCGTCATATCTTGACCATGGCCACTGCCCACGCCATAACACACCGTCCCATTCCTCGGAAGAGGAACACATCCACACCATTCATTAGCTGCACCATCTCTGACCACACATGTGATCACACTCTCCTAGACGGCGATGCTTCGATTAGCATCATACCCTTCTCACTGGTACAGTCTCTTCATCTAGGGCCTCTCAAGAAAAACCAGGATGATCGTACAGTTTGCTGATGGATCAATAAAGAGGCCAAAGGGTATCCTAGAAAACGCCGTCATTTCGATTCAGGGCACTAGCTATAATGTTGATTTTGTCGTATTGCCCATGGAGACCTCCACTGGGGAGCATTCTCCAATCATCCTGGGACGACCATTCCTCGCCTCTGCGAGGGTTGTTATTGATTATGGATCAGGTCACTTCCGTCCTGCCAACGAGAGCGAAGTGTCGATCACCGCACCCACAGTTGACCAGAGATCTGCACCTGATGTGACTACACCTGTTCTGGCTGACCTCGAGGACCATGACCTTGATGATATTATCAGAGAATTTTGCTGCTTATTGGACTCCACTGAGACCCGAGAATTCCTCCCCGTGGAGGAAGACTCGGAAAGCATGGACCTCGGAGTTCCTTCTTCTGGGACTTGGCGTTGTGTTGATGACATCCGCGGGATTTACACGATTGATACCATTAAGCGGAGGGCAGATGTAGAGACTAGACATGACGAACATGTTTCGACTACTTTCACTGATGAGTCCGCTCCTGTTCACTTAGATTCAGATAAGACTGAAAAGGCCGAATTTGATTTTATTTCTTTTATTCGAGAATTCGAGCCTTTTGATGAGAAAGATGATCCAGTTGAGATTATAGAGGACGAACAGAGTTCGACTACTTCCACCGATGAGTTCGTTCCTTTTGATTTTGACCTGGACAACACCTCACAGGATGACTCCGAGTACACTACTTCCGATGATGATGAGTTCGTCCCATTCACTTTGACACTAGTGAGACTTCCAAGGCCGGACCTAGTCACACTTCTTCCACTCACCAGTCTGTGCCTTCACACCCTAGGGCCCCTGAGGATCTTCACCCCGTCGAACCTGATCGGTTTGTGTCATCTGAGGACCCCGATGTCGACCTGCACCAGATCTATTCCTCAGCGGTCCCGCAAGAAGGTTCTCTTTCTACCTTCTTGATCATGTGTACATTCATCTCTGTTGTATATTCTCTTGTGTGTACCTCGGTTCTCTCTATCGTATTGCTCGTCCACCCAATCTCATGTTTGCCTTACTTAGGACGTACTTTGTCCTAAGTATAGGGGGGTGGACGAGCCGAATGTTCATTCGTCGTTCCGTTTCATTACTCCTGTTGTTGCCTATACTTAGGGCTTCTTTTACCCTAAGTATAGGGGGAGTGATGTGTATATCCTCTGATCTCTTCTTCCATCTTCAGATCTCTTTTCTTCTCTTTTCTTCTTTTCTTCTTTTTTCTTTTCCCCTTCTATCTTCTTTTTCTACCTAAAAAAGGTGTCGCCCCTTGTAGACAGTCTTCTATACTTAGGACGTACTTTGTCCTAAGTATAGGGGGGTGTGCATCCCGAGTTTCTCTATTTTTCGATCCTTTCCATTGTCTCCTCTTCTTGTCTATACTTAGGGATATCTTACCCTAAGTATAGGGGGAGACAATCTGAGTACGATTTGTTCATTCCCACCCTTGACCCTCCCTGCTTTGTGTACAGTCTGCTATACTTAGGATTATTTGATCCTAAGTATAGGGGGGACGGTCAACTTCTCATTCGTTCATTCATTCTTTATTCTTTAGTTTTTCCTATACTCAGTACGAGTTATGTCTTCTCTTTTCCCTCTGATCTATGAGGACATAGCTCAAGCTAAGTATAGGGGGGTCGTATATACTACGTATATACTTTAGCCATAACTCGTACTTTCGTATTTTCTTAATAATATGGCTAATAATTCTTTAAAATTCATTAAAAACCTTAATAAAAAGACGCGATTATTCCTCAAATTCTTTTTGTATGTACTGATTAATAAATCAGGTGATTTTTTTTTGCAAAATGTTTGAAAAATAGTTTGAAAATCCTTGTGAAAAATCTCGTGAAAACTATTTTGAAAATGTTTTGTTACATGTTTTCAACCTTTGTAAAGACATTTTTTTTTGAAAAAAAATTATTTTCTTTGTGTGAAATAAAATGTTTGAAAAATGATTTGCAAATGATTTGAAAAATGATTGCAAAAATATTTGAAAAATATATCTATACTGTTTGGGAAAAGCTTTGCAAAATGATTTTCAAATGTGTGCACATGTTGTTTGTAAAAAATATTTTGGACTATAGTTTTCAAAATTGTTTGAAAAACCTGTGTCAAATAAGTTTGAGGAATATAAACATTACCCTAAAATTCACTATATATACCTATAAAATTGATCACTTACCCTGTAAATTATTAAAATCCACTTCTTATAAATATAAGAAGCATCCTCGTGTAAATATTTGTACCTACTTTTTATCCAAAATCTTTTCATTTCAAAAATCCAAAAAACATTTGCAAAATTAAAATCCAAAAACCTCTGAAAAATCTTTTTGAAAAAAATGCATATGCATCATCATCATCTTTTCAAAAACCCATAAAAAGTTCAAATTTTTTTTAAAATTGCATCACAAAAATATTTTTTGCATTCTGCTTAGCATTTGCATAACATTCGCATTTTTTCAGATTGAGCTTGATAGTTGAACGAGTCTAAGTAAAATCCGGAGATTGGAGCTTGATTGGACCTTAAAATCTACCTAATAACAAGAACCTTATAGGAACTGGGTTTGAGGTACTTCAGGTCTAGTTTTCTTATGAGACTTGGTTCAATGGATTCTTGACTACCAAAGTAGAGTATTTCGGAGCACACGCACGACTCTTGTTGATAATGACCTAACTTGGACACCTGCACCTTTCACATGGCTCAACTCAGTTGGAGTGGTGAGGGGATTGGATTTGCTGGTATGAGATGCACACAAGTGGAAACACTTGTCCTCCTCTAGGGAGGTGATGAATCCACGTTTCATCATCTTTATTATATCATTTTGGCCTTAAAAACCCTAGTAAATGCGTGTAAATAGGCATAATTCATGCATTTTAGCATTCATGTATATGTATGTAAATATTGTATAAAATGCGGTTTTTAAAGCCAAAATTATAGAATAAAGGAAAGAAAAGAAAAAGAATAAAATATTGTAAAAATTTTATGACCCGAAACACCGAGACCTAGGCATCTTGATGAATAGGTCGACAAGGAATAAAGTAGGGGGAGATAAGGTCAGAAATACAGATAAAAGACCTATATTTTCTATTCATTCTTTATTCATTTTGGGACCTATTTTTGGTTCCACTTTTTATACATCAAATAAAGAAACTTTGTACATGAAAGTTGTAGATAATTTTATAAAGAAAAATACAAAGTTGATTTCACAGAAAAATAATGTATAGATAAAAAGTTATGGTCTGAATAAAAATCCAGAACCCCAACTTCCCAGACCCGTATCTCACAAATGAAAACTCCAAATGCAGCATACTCACCTTTAATTGTATATAGAAGAAAATAAGCTATTTATTGGCGGTGGTTTCGCATTTGGCGGAGCTACGGTTTGAAAGTTGAGTTTTGGACCCCTATTGTATACTTGTACATATTAAAATATTCAATTTATTATTTAATTATTATTTTTATAATTTTACATTTTTATAATGTTGTAAATAATACTTATAATAATTATGTACATTAAAATAAGAATAAAAACCTAAATAAAAACAAAAATAAAATACTTAAAAATAAAATACATAGGTAAAATACATACACATATACCTATACAATATATTACTTTATTTTATTAAAAATACAAAATATATCAATAAAATAAAATAAAAAAATATTTATGTATATAAAAGTATTTTATAATTTTATAAAATAATAAATAAAAACAATAAAATAAAAATACATAAAATAAAAATCAAATACTTAAATACATAGGTATTATACCTATATAGGGTTAAAAAGGTAACTCATAAAAATGTGCCTCATAAAATTAATTAAAATTCATAATAAAATACTACATAAAATAATGAATATTTCTTATTTTATAAGTATTATTTAATTCGGCCTATTTCTATTTTTTAAATAATTTTTAAATCTTTTTCCAGGAGTTTTTCCTGGTTGGTCCACGTGGACCAACCAGGGGACCAGGAGAGTTGACCTCGGGTCAACTCCCTGGTCCTACTCCTGTAGCTGTTGTCAGGAAAGTTTTTGACCCGTCTTTAACATTTTTGGGGGGCTGATCCATTCATCTTTTCGCGAAAGTTTCTTCTGTAAAAATCTTCCATGTAGATCCACCTAGCCCGCCGACCTATCAGATCTTCCCAGATCGACGTGGCTCGCCCGTGACTCCTCCTTGAAACTCGCCTCTCCACCATATTTCAAAAACCCACCCTCATCTTCCTCCTCTCTCTGAACCATTTTTTTGGCCGAGCTCAGACCTCCGATCACCCGCGGAGTGTCCCCGGTGACAGAGGGTTGACCCAGCGTCTTCGTCGAGGTGTGGCTAGGTCGGAAGTGTGTTCCAGCCACCTCCAATGGCCACGCCGTTGTGAGGTTTCTACCTCGCCTTCCTAGGTTCGAGGTTTACTCTTTCCTTTTAGTTTTCTTGCATTATTTTAGTTAGTTAAGCTTTAGGAGTAACTCAGCCCTCTTCCTTTCGATCCACACGCTTCGAACAACCGCGAAAACACCTCGCCGGAGCAAGCTCTGGGCAGCGCCTATTTCCGCCAAAACCGCCCCGATCACCCACACTTTGCTCTGGAACCCTCTCTGTGGTTGTGTGTTTCTTTTGCAGGGTCCCAGGTGCTGAAGAACCCCTCCTGGGTTCGTTTTTGGCCGCAGTCCGAGCAGCTGGGAGCGTCTTCTTCCTCCATCGCCGTGGCGGCGCACCGGCGGAGCATCCGTCATTTTGGCACCGCCATCCGTTGCAGGACGTTTCCAGGCGGCGTCGGCAACTGTCGGAGAAGGTTCTGACCGTCGGAGGGACTCGAATCATCAAGTGGAATCTCGCCGGGGCACTGATCGCAGTTCGTTCATCCTGAAGGCCCCAGCTCCGTCCGATCTTCGTCTGTTCTTCGCGGGGTACAGCTGCCGTTGGATGCAGCGTGCCCTCCAGCCGTCCGATCAAGCAAAGCCGATCTAATCTTGGCCGTAAACGCGAAGGGGTATCGCAGCACCATAGGCTGACACGTGGCATAAGTGGAGATTCGTCAACCGTCGGATGTTGGGTATTTTGCGACTTAGTCCAGCATAATTTTGTAATTTAATAATAGGCATTAATCTTTCATCTGCAGTTGAACATTTTGTGTGAAAATTTTATGGACATCCCCGCTACTTCCAGAAAACGCAAGGGGGTCCCTGTCAGATCACGTGCATAGGGCGCGTGATTCTTGGCACTTTTGCGGGGGACCCCTTGCATCTTCAAGCATTTCGATTTAGTCCTGCATGTATTTTCTTCAGTTATAATATTTTCGAAATATTTGCGCAGAGGCCCCTATATTTCTTAATAATTACATTAAAGCCCCTGCACGTGTGCCTTTTCCTTTTGTTGTCTTTATTTTATTGCATGTGCCTATAAAACCCCAAAAAATCCCCAAAATTCAGTTTAAGTCTCTGTTGCATCATAGATTAACGCTATATTTTTATTTTTCATAAATATTGCATTTTTATATTTATTAAAAATAAAAAACATCTATTTTGTGCACTGTCTAGCTTATAGAATACCAAAAAAATATAAAAACACCCCAAAAAAATCCCCAAAAAATATATTTTGTGTCTTTTGTTTGTTTTAACTCTCAGCCAAAAATCATTAAAAAATACAAAACCAAACTCTTAAAAATTGCAAAACTCTAAAAAGCTTCCAAAAAATCCTAAAAATTCCTTAAAAATCCTAAAAATACAAACTTTGTCTCTGAATTTTCCTTGTTTCATTATCTTTAAGTGAAAATTAGTTTGGAGAATTTTTGCTACTGTTTTCCATTTTATTTCTCCATTTTAAGTTTCAGCCTTGCATTTTATTCACTGTTTGCTTTATTTTGCTCATTAAAAATACCAAAAACATCCTTAAAAATTCTCAAAAATCACAAAAACAGTAAAAAAGTATAAAAAGACCAAAAAGACTTTATTTCCTAATTTTTGAACATTTTTATCTATTGTTATAAATATCTCTGTCTTCTTTTATTACATTGCTTTTATAATCCAATATTGAAAAAGAAAATAGAAAAATATAAAATATAAAAAGAAAATAAAAATCAGTAAATTAAAAACCAAAATACAAAAGTATAAAATTAAAAATTAAACAAAAAAATTATAAAATTAAAAACCCACAAAAAAAATAGCTTAGTAGACAATTGATCACATTCACACACAAGTACACTTTTGTGCAATTTTGCCCCGATCTAGCCTTTCTGCTCCCTGTGTTCGACCTCTACACATACTTGCACTATACACATCTTGTTGTAGAGTTATAATAAATTTTAACTCCGCACATTTACTTTCATTGCTTGATTTACTTGTTGTGGGTTAATTGTTGTTTTAATCCGGATTTCGCGTGGTCGATTCAGCGACTGAGTTCCCGCCTTGTGTGGAACTTAAGATCACCGATTTCTGGGCTAAACAAATGGCGCCGTTGCCGGGGAGCAACAACGCGTAGTTCGGGTCTTGTTTGTGTTTGTGATTTATTGTCTATTTCGCGGCTTTTATTTTTCGCTATTTTATTTTCTTTATTTTTGATATATCTCTTGATCGGTCTAACCCCCTCTCTTTTGTTGACTTTGTGCGAGGAACCGCGGATCGAGGGAGGCGCTCCACCCTAGGCGCTTACGCACCCACGTGAAGCTGGCTTCTGCCCGCTTAGCACCGAGGAGACAAGGAGAGATTTTTGAAGACCGAGCTCCACCTCTAGTTGTAGAATTTATTTCCTTGCATTTATTTTTGTAATTTGTAGTGAGAGAGAGACTATTATTTGTAATAATACAGGTACCCCCGGACTTGGACTCTTGAGCCTAACTTCCAGGTGTCTGTTCACCTGAGGGCTCACCGTGGTTTTCACGGTTTTCTCGCATTCTTTTATTTTGTTTTGTTTTTCGATTTTTATTTCTTTTGTGTGATTGAGCCCTTAGCTTTTAGGATTGCTTGCAATAGACTAAGGCCAAACACCTAATACCTTGCATGCTCCTATAGTATCATTTGGACTTAGTCAAATTTAAACAGTTGATTCATCATCTTCAATCCGTCGCGCCGCGAGCTCTCCCCGCAAAGCGCTTTCTCCTACCCTCAATTTGTTGAGCAGAGGAGGGGTGAGCCTAGACCGGACTCTAGGGTTGAGGACTGGTGGTTAACTTGTGGTTCTTCCTGCTAATAGCAATTTCTGAAACTTAGGGCGATTTCATCAGCTTTTGCATTTGCATATAGATAGGTTTCAATTCTGTTGAGCATCCTTGTATGTAGAGTGCTGGAGGCAAGGTGAGCATTTCTCTTTAGCATGCATCATTGATTTGACGCTTGCATTGCTTTTCCGACTCTACCTCTGATTTTGCTAACCTAGGATCTTAAAGGAATTGACTCCTCGTTAGGCTCGTGCATTTCTCACTAAAAATCCAAAAAAAGTGATAACCAATAAAATTGAGACTGCTAATTTTACTTGGTCCTAAAATCCACCAAAAAGAAAATCTTGTATTGGGGCGAGTAATCCCCTCATTGTCTTCGTTTTACTTGCTCGCGCACACACTAAGGTTAGTACCCAAATCCCATATTCAGCCCCCTAAGTGTTTGTGCAATTTTGGATTTCTCACCTAACTCTAAAACAGATAAGATAAAAAGACCGCATTTGTGGTCTTCACCGAGTTGAGTAGGTGAATTGAGGGTTTGACTTGTTTTCATTTTTACTTGTGATTGTTTTGTGTGTGTCCTAGATCATCCCTGCGCATTTGCGCCTTCTTTTCTACTCTCTTGACTTGACCATCATGCTCTCCCGATCATTTTTCCTTTGTTTCGAGATGGCCGACTGGAGCGTATTTTATCCGGACTTTGCGGATCATTCGTTCACTCCAGCGGGTCCACCTCCTTTTTTCCAGGAGGACTTTGCTCCTGACTTTTGTACATATCCGCCTCAGCCACAGTATCAGACCTCGGATTTCTATCCACACCCACTTCCACTTCCGTATTCTCACCCTTCACATCCACCCGAGGCCGAGCTGTTGGAGTCACCTTTCATGGAGTCCACCCTTGAGCACTTGACCCAAATGATGGATCATATGAGACAGAGGAGTGACCACCTCACTAGTACCAATAAGAGCGACCATGAGATTCCACCATTTGATGATATGGGTTCACTCGAGGATTTCCATGAGAGCTTGCAATCGCCAAAAATACCAAAAAATGAGAAAATTTTAAAAACACAAAAAGAGATTGGGAGACACACGATCGAGTCAGACTATGAGGAGAGCGCTCACTTGCCAGATCCTTTGCCCACACATTCATTCACACCTTGTCCCACCTTTGACTCCGAGGATGCCGCTGTACAGACTGCTCTTGGCATGCCTCGTGTACATGATGATTCCGACTTCCTCCCTTGTATGGAGGAGGTCCAAAAATTCAAAAAATGTTGACTGAACCCGAAGTGGTGGCCACCATTCATGAGATCATCCGTGCCCCACTTCAGCAGGCCATGTCCGATTTATCGGCTCCTCTTCCCAAGAAGAGAAAGCGGAGGAGCAGATCTGAGCGTCACATCTTGACCATGGCCACTGCCCACGCCATCACACACCGTCCCATTCCCAAGAAGAAGAACACAGCTACACCTTTCATCACTTGCACTATCTCTGACTATACTTGTGATCGCACTCTCCTAGACGGCGGTGCTTCGATTAGCATCATACCCTTCTCGCTGGTACAGTCTCTTCACTTAGGGCCTCTCAAGAAGACCAGGATGATCGTTCAGTTTGCTGATGGATCCATCAAGAGGCCGAGGGGTATCCTTGAAAATGCCGTCATCTCGATTCAGGGCACGAGCTACACCGTTGATTTTGTCGTATTGCCCATGGAGACCTCCACAGGGGAGCAGTCTCCAATCATCCTGGGACGACCATTCCTTGCCTCTGCGAGGGTCGTTATCGATTACGGATCAGGAGAGATTCGCTTCCGTCCTGTTGACGAGAGCGAAGTGTTGATCACCACACCTACTATCGACCAGAGTCCTGCACCTGATGCGACCTCACCTATCTTGGCTGACCCCAAGGACTATGATCTATATGAGGATATCAGAGAGACCTTCTTCATGACCGATGACGAGACCCGAGAATTCCTCTCCAAGGAGGAAAACTCGGAAAGCATGGACCTGGGAGTTTCTGCTTCCTGTGATTGGCAATGTGTTGATGACATCGGCGGGATTTACACGATCGATACCATTGAGCGGAGGGCAGGTTTAGAGACTATACAGGACGGACATGCTTTGACTACTTCCACTGATGAGTCCGCTCCTGTCCATGTAGATGCTGATGAGACTAAGGCCGAATTTGATTTAGTTGCTTTTCTTCAGAGATTCGGGCCTTTTGATGAGAAAGATGATCCGGTTGAGATTATAGAGGACGAACAGAGTTCGACTACTTCCACTGATGAGTTCGTTCCTTTTAGTTTTGACCTGGACGACACCTCGCATGACGACTCCGAGTACACTACTTCCGATGATGATGAGTTCGTCCCATTCCACTTTGATATCAGCGAGACTCCCAAGGCCGGACCTAGCCGCACTTCTTTCACTGATCCGTCTGTGCCTTCACACCCTAGGGCCCCTGAGGACTTACACCCTGTCGACCCTGATCGGATTCCGTCCACTGTGGACCCCGATGTCGACCTGTACCACACTAGATCTATTCCTCCGAGGTCCCGCAAGAAGGTGCGCTTTCAACCTTCTTGATCATCTGTACATCCGTCTCTGTTGTATATCCTTTCTGGTATATCTTCCTATCTCCCGTTTTTACTCGTCCACCCATTCTCGTGTCTGCCTTGCTTAGGACGTACTTTGTCCTAAGTATAGGGGGGTGGACGAACCGAGTGCTCTTTTGTCGTTCAGTGTCATCACTCCTGTTGTTGCCTATACTTAGGGCTTCTTTTACCCTAAGTATAGGGGGAGTGGTGTGTACATCCGCTGATCTCATTTCTATTCATCTCTTTTCTTCTTTTCTTCTTTTCTTCTTTTCCTCTTCTATCTTCTGTATCTATCAAAAAGGTGCCACCCTTGTAGACAGTTTTCCATACTTAGGACGTACTTTGTCCTAAGTATAGGGGGGTTGGCACCCCGAGTTTCTTTCATTTTCATTTCGATCCTCTCCATTGTCTCTTCTTCTTGTCTATACTTAGGGATATCTTACCCTAAGTATAGGGGGAGACAATCTGAGTATGATCTGTTCATTCCCACCCTTGACCCTCCCTGCTTTGTGTACAGTCTGCTATACTTAGGATTATTTGATCCTAAGTATAGGGGGGACAGTCAACTTCTCATTCTTTTGTTCATTCGCACATTTCTACATTCATTTATTCTCTAGATTTTCCTATACTTAGTACGAGTTATGTCTTCTCTTTTCTTTCCGATCTATGAGGACATAGCTCAAGCTAAGTATAGGGGGGTCGTATATACTACGTATATACTTTAGCCATAACTCGTACTTTCGTATTTTCTTTATAATATGGCTAGAAAAATTCTTTAAAATCCATTAAAAAAATCTTTAATAAAAAGATGTGGTTATTCCTCAAATTCTTTTTGTATTTACTGATTAATAAATCAGGTGAAAATGTTTTTTGCAAAATGTTTGAAAAATAGTTTGAAAATCTTTGTGAACATTTATTGAAAACTATTTTGAAAATATTTTGTTTCGTGTTTTCAACCTTTGTAAAAATGTGTGTTTTGCAAAATTTCTTTTTCTTTGTGTGAAATAAAATGTTTGAAAAATGATTTGCAAATGGTTTGAAAATTGGTTGCAAAAATGATTTGAAAAACCAATATATACTGTTTTGAAAAGCCTTTGCAAAATGATTTTCAAATGTGTGTAAATGATTGCAAAATGTTTGTAAAAATTATTTTGGACTATAGTTTTCAAAAATTGTGTGTAAATTGTTTTCAAATAAGTTTGAGGAATATTTACATCACACCAAAATCCACTATATACATGTACTTATAAAATTGATCACTTACCCTTGTAAATCCTTTAAATCCACTTCTTGTATATATAAGAAGCACTCCCGTGTACATATTTTAACCTATTTTTCAGCCAAAATCTTTTTGTTTTCAAAAATCCCAAAAACATTTGCAAAATTAAAATCCAAAAACATTTGAAAAATTTCTTTGAAAAATACAAAAAAATTGCATCTGCATGCATCATCTTTTCAAAAATCCATAAAAGTTCAAAATTCTTGAAAATTGCATCACAAAAATATTTTCTACATTCCATTGCATAGCATTCGCATTTTTCGGATTGAGTTTGATAGTTGAACAAGTCTAAGTAAAAATCCGGAGATTGGAGCTTGATTGGACCTTAAAATCTACCTAATAACAGGAACCTTATAGGAATTGGGTTTGAGGTACTTCAGGTCTAGTTGACTTAATTCTTTGAGGATCACGAGACTTGGTTCAATGGATTCTTGACTGCCTAAGTACAGTATTTCGGAGCGCACACACGACTCTTGTTGATAATGACCTAACTTGGACACTTGCACCTTTCACATGGCTCAACTCAGTTGGAGTGGTGAGGGGATTGGATTTGCCGGTATGAGACGCACACAAGTGGAAACACTTGTCCTCCTCTAGGGAGGGAAGTGCACCCCAACCCGTCCAGTGATTAGGAAGTCTAAAGACAGGAGGTTGTGGGTTGCGATAAAGCTTCAAAAGAGGGATAGTCTACTGGCTCAAGAGGAAAAACTCCTTATGTAAATGCTGCTGTATATAGTATTTCAAAAAAAAAAAAGGTTCAGGCATGTACAAAAATAAAAAGCCTACAAAGTATGTACATATGTTGTAAAGTCAATAAGCAAGCTTGAGTTCCAAAGTCATATCATGTGAGCCTGCAGCAGGATGACTTGACTACACTGGTCTTGCATCCAAGGATAGGTAGCTACACTGGCTACCGTCCATTCTTCTCTTCACCCCCTCCTCTTGAGCTGGTTGCCACTTGAACTTAGAAGGGAATACCCCGCTCCTCGAGGATGGAGTTATTGGATTGGGGAATCATTGGGTTGTCGTACTGGAGAAGTCAGTTTCTTTGCCATTCTAGTTGGGGAGAGCCACCATCACTTACACTGTATGAGTCGGATTCATAGTCGTAAGGGTTTGCGTATGAGTTGAGATATTTCTGACCTGGCTATTGAGGAGACTTGAACATAGTTTTGGGATTCTCAGGGACTATTGGATTTCAAATCTAGTTCTCATTAAAGTTCCGCCCACACTAAAATTCCAAAGGTCCGAAATTAAGCTCCAAACTTTGATTTTGTAAAGACAAGTTTGATCATTAAATTTAATCCACATTTCTTCTTTTTCTTTTCTTTGTTTTTCTTTTCTGCACTTATTGCATAAGTGTTTGCTAGGGACTAGCAAAGGCAAGTATAGGGGGATGATGAAGCTATGTTTCATCATCTTTATTCTATTATTTTTGCCTTAAAAACCCTAGTAAATGCGTGTAAATATGCTTAATTCATGCATTTTAGCATTCATGCATATGTGTGTAAATATTGTATAAAATGCGGTTTTTAAAGCCAAAATTATAGAATAAAGAAAAGAAAAGGAATAAAATATTGTAAATATTTTATGACCCGAAACCCCGAGACCTAGGCATCTTGATGAATAGGTCGACAATGAATAAAGTAGGGGGAGATAAGGGCCCGAATACAATAAAATCCCCTTTGAATTTATCCATTCTTTATTCATTTTAGGACCTATTTTTGGTTCCACTTTTTATACCTCAAATAAAGAAACTTTGTACCGGAGAAGTGGAATCTCGCCGGGGCACTGATCGCAGTTCGTTCATCCTGAAGGCCCCAGCTCCGTCCGATCTTCGTCTGTTCTTCGCGGGGTACAGCTGCCGTTGGATGCAGCGTGCCCTCCAGCCGTCCGATCAAGCAAAGCCGATCTAATCTTGGCCGTAAACGCGAAGGGGTATCGCAACACCATAGGCTGACACGTGGCATAAGTGGAGATTCGTCAACCGTCGGATGTTGGGTATTTTGCGACTTAGCCCAGCATAATTTTGTAATTTAATAATAGGCATTAATCTTTCATCTGCAGTTGAACATTTTGTGTGAAAATTTTATGGACATCCCCGCTACTTCCAGAAAACGCAAGGGGGTCCTTGTCAGATCACGTGCATAGGGCGCGTGATTCTTGGCACTTTTGCGGGGGACCCCTTGCATCTTCAAGCATTTCGATTTAGTCCTGCATGTATTTTCTTCAGTTATAATATTTTCGAAATATTTGCGCAGAGGCCCCTATATTTCTTGATAATTACATTAAAGCCCCTGCACGTGTGCCTTTTCCTTTTGTTGTCTTTATTTTATTGCATGTGCCTATAAAACCCCAAAAAATCCCTAAAATTCAGTTTAAGTCTCTGTTGCATCATAGATTAACGCTATATTTTTATTTTTCATAAATATTGCATTTTTATATTTATTAAAAATCAAAAACATCTATTTTGTGCACTGTCTAGCTTATAAAATACCAAAAAAATATAAAAACACCCCAAAAAAATCCCAAAAAAATATATTTTGTGTCTTTTGTTTGTTTTAACTCTCAGCCAAAAATCATTAAAAAATACAAAACCAAACTCCTAAAAATTGCAAAACTCTAAAAAGCTTCCAAAAAATCCTAAAAATTCCTTAAAAATCCTAAAAATACAAACTTTGTCTCTGAATTTTCCTTGTTTCATTATCTTTAAGTGAAAATTAGTTTGGAGAATTTTTGCTACTGTTTTCCATTTTATTTCTCCATTTTAAGTTTCAGCCTTGCATTTTATTCACTGTTTGCTTTATTTTGCTCATTAAAAATACCAAAAACATCCTTAAAAATTCTCAAAAATCACAAAAACAGTAAAAAAGTATAAAAAGACCAAAAAGACTTTATTTCCTAATTTTTGAACATTTTTATCTATTGTTATAAATATCTCTGTCTTCTTTTATTACATTGCTTTTATATTCCAATATTGAAAAAGAAAATAGAAAAATATAAAATATAAAAAGAAAATAAAAATCAGTAAATTAAAAACCAAAATACAAAAGTATAAAATTAAAAATTAAACAAAAAAATTATAAAATTAAAACCCACAAAAAAATAGCTTAGTAGACAATTGATCACATTCACACACAAGTACACTTTTGTGCAATTTTGCCCCGATCTAGCCTTTCTGCTCCCTGTGTTCGACCTCTACACATACTTGCACTATACACATCTTGTTGTAGAGTTATAATAAATTTTAACTCCGCACATTTACTTTCATTACTTGATTTACTTGTTGTGGGTTAATTGTTGTTTTAATCCGGATTTCGCGTGGTCGATTCAGCGACTGAGTTCCCGCCTTGTGTGGAACTTAAGATCACCGATTTTCGGGCTAAACAGGAGGGAAGTGCACCCCAACCCGTCCAGTGATGAGGAAGTCTAAATATAGGAAGTGTGGGTTGCGATAAAGCTTCAAAAGAGGGATAGTCTACTGGCTCAAGAGGAAAAACTCCTTATGTAAATGCTGCTGTGAATAGTATTAAAAAAAAGAGATATGCTTGTACAAAAATAAAATGCCTGCAAAGTATGTGAATATGTTGTAAAGTCAATAAGCAAGCTTGAGTTTCAAAGTCAAATATGTGAGCCTGCAGCAGGATGACTTGACTACACTGGTCTTGCATCCCAGGATAGGTAGCTACACTGGCTACCGTCCATTCTTCTCTTCACCCCCTCCTCTTGAGCTGGTTGCCACTTGAACTTAGAAGGGAATACCCCGTTCCTTGAGGAAGGAGTTATTGGATTGGGGAATCATTGGGTTGTCATGCTGGAGAAGTCAGTCTCTTTGTCATTCTAGTTGGGGAGAGCCACCATCACTTACACTGTATGAGTCGGATTCATAGTCGTAAGGGTTTGCGTATGAGTTGAGATATTTCTGACCTGGCTATTGAGGAGACTTGAACATAGTTTTGGGATTCTCAGGGACTATTGGATTTCAAATCTAGTTCTCATTAAAGTTCCGCCCACACTAAAATTCCAAAGGTCCGAAATTAAGCTCCAAACTTTGATTTTGTAAAGACAAGTTTGATCATTAAATTTAATCCACATTTCTTCTTTTTCTTTTCTTTGTTTTTCTTTTCTGCACTTATTGCATAAGTGTTTGCTAGGGACTAGCAAAGGCAAGTATAGGGGGATGATGAAGCTATGTTTCA
Source organism: Ottelia alismoides (assembly GCA_037367405.1). Lineage (NCBI taxonomy): Eukaryota > Viridiplantae > Streptophyta > Magnoliopsida > Alismatales > Hydrocharitaceae > Ottelia > Ottelia alismoides. Next base: position 412,317 of record JAZKJV010000756.1, read on the forward strand.
TCATCTTTATTCTATTATTTTTGCCTTAAAAACCCTAGTAAATGCGTGTAAATATGCTTAATTCATGCATTTTAGCATTCATGCATATGTGTGTAAATATTGTATAAAATGCGGTTTTTAAAGCCAAAATTATAGAATAAAGAAAAGAAAAGGAATAAAATATTGTAAATATTTTATGACCCGAAACCCCGAGACCTAGGCATCTTGATGAATAGGTCGACAATGAATAAAGTAGGGGGAGATAAGGGCCCGAATACAATAAAATCCCCTTTGAATTTATCCATTCTTTATTCATTTTAGGACCTATTTTTGGTTCCACTTTTTATACCTCAAATAAAGAAACTTTGTACCGGAGAAGTGGAATCTCGCCGGGGCACTGATCGCAGTTCGTTCATCCTGAAGGCCCCAGCTCCGTCCGATCTTCGTCTGTTCTTCGCGGGGTACAGCTGCCGTTGGATGCAGCGTGCCCTCCAGCCGTCCGATCAAGCAAAGCCGATCTAATCTTGGCCGTAAACGCGAAGGGGTATCGCAACACCATAGGCTGACACGTGGCATAAGTGGAGATTCGTCAACCGTCGGATGTTGGGTATTTTGCGACTTAGCCCAGCATAATTTTGTAATTTAATAATAGGCATTAATCTTTCATCTGCAGTTGAACATTTTGTGTGAAAATTTTATGGACATCCCCGCTACTTCCAGAAAACGCAAGGGGGTCCTTGTCAGATCACGTGCATAGGGCGCGTGATTCTTGGCACTTTTGCGGGGGACCCCTTGCATCTTCAAGCATTTCGATTTAGTCCTGCATGTATTTTCTTCAGTTATAATATTTTCGAAATATTTGCGCAGAGGCCCCTATATTTCTTGATAATTACATTAAAGCCCCTGCACGTGTGCCTTTTCCTTTTGTTGTCTTTATTTTATTGCATGTGCCTATAAAACCCCAAAAAATCCCTAAAATTCAGTTTAAGTCTCTGTTGCATCATAGATTAACGCTATATTTTTATTTTTCATAAATATTGCATTTTTATATTTATTAAAAATCAAAAACATCTATTTTGTGCACTGTCTAGCTTATAAAATACCAAAAAAATATAAAAACACCCCAAAAAAATCCCAAAAAAATATATTTTGTGTCTTTTGTTTGTTTTAACTCTCAGCCAAAAATCATTAAAAAATACAAAACCAAACTCCTAAAAATTGCAAAACTCTAAAAAGCTTCCAAAAAATCCTAAAAATTCCTTAAAAATCCTAAAAATACAAACTTTGTCTCTGAATTTTCCTTGTTTCATTATCTTTAAGTGAAAATTAGTTTGGAGAATTTTTGCTACTGTTTTCCATTTTATTTCTCCATTTTAAGTTTCAGCCTTGCATTTTATTCACTGTTTGCTTTATTTTGCTCATTAAAAATACCAAAAACATCCTTAAAAATTCTCAAAAATCACAAAAACAGTAAAAAAGTATAAAAAGACCAAAAAGACTTTATTTCCTAATTTTTGAACATTTTTATCTATTGTTATAAATATCTCTGTCTTCTTTTATTACATTGCTTTTATATTCCAATATTGAAAAAGAAAATAGAAAAATATAAAATATAAAAAGAAAATAAAAATCAGTAAATTAAAAACCAAAATACAAAAGTATAAAATTAAAAATTAAACAAAAAAATTATAAAATTAAAACCCACAAAAAAATAGCTTAGTAGACAATTGATCACATTCACACACAAGTACACTTTTGTGCAATTTTGCCCCGATCTAGCCTTTCTGCTCCCTGTGTTCGACCTCTACACATACTTGCACTATACACATCTTGTTGTAGAGTTATAATAAATTTTAACTCCGCACATTTACTTTCATTACTTGATTTACTTGTTGTGGGTTAATTGTTGTTTTAATCCGGATTTCGCGTGGTCGATTCAGCGACTGAGTTCCCGCCTTGTGTGGAACTTAAGATCACCGATTTTCGGGCTAAACAGGAGGGAAGTTCACCCCAACCCGTCCAGTGATGAGGAAGTCTAAATATAGGAAGTGTGGGTTGCGATAAAGCTTCAAAAGAGGGATAGTCTACTGGCTCAAGAGGAAAAACTCCTTATGTAAATGCTGCTGTGAATAGTATTAAAAAAAAGAGATATGCTTGTACAAAAATAAAATGCCTGCAAAGTATGTGAATATGTTGTAAAGTCAATAAGCAAGCTTGAGTTTCAAAGTCAAATATGTGAGCCTGCAGCAGGATGACTTGACTACACTGGTCTTGCATCCCAGGATAGGTAGCTACACTGGCTACCGTCCATTCTTCTCTTCACCCCCTCCTCTTGAGCTGGTTGCCACTTGAACTTAGAAGGGAATACCCCGTTCCTTGAGGAAGGAGTTATTGGATTGGGGAATCATTGGGTTGTCATGCTGGAGAAGTCAGTCTCTTTGTCATTCTAGTTGGGGAGAGCCACCATCACTTACACTGTATGAGTCGGATTCATAGTCGTAAGGGTTTGCGTATGAGTTGAGATATTTCTGACCTGGCTATTGAGGAGACTTGAACATAGTTTTGGGATTCTCAGGGACTATTGGATTTCAAATCTAGTTCTCATTAAAGTTCCGCCCACACTAAAATTCCAAAGGTCCGAAATTAAGCTCCAAACTTTGATTTTGTAAAGACAAGTTTGATCATTAAATTTAATCCACATTTCTTCTTTTTCTTTTCTTTGTTTTTCTTTTCTGCACTTATTGCATAAGTGTTTGCTAGGGACTAGCAAAGGCAAGTATAGGGGGATGATGAAGCTATGTTTCATCATCTTTATTCTATTATTTTTGCCTTAAAAACCCTAGTAAATGCGTGTAAATATGCTTAATTCATGCATTTTAGCATTCATGCATATGTGTGTAAATATTGTATAAAATGCGGTTTTTAAAGCCAAAATTATAGAATAAAGAAAAGAAAAGGAATAAAATATTGTAAATATTTTATGACCCGAAACCCCGAGACCTAGGCATCTTGATGAATAGGTCGACAATGAATAAAGTAGGGGGAGATAAGGGCCCGAATACAATAAAATCCCCTTTGAATTTATCCATTCTTTATTCATTTTAGGACCTATTTTTGGTTCCACTTTTTATACCTCAAATAAAGAAACTTTGTACATGAAAGTTGTAGATAAATAAATAAATAAATATACAAAATTGATTTCACTCAAAAATAATGTACAGATAAAAAGTTATGGTCTGAATAAAAATCCAAAATCCCAACTTCCCAGACCCGTATCTCACAAATGAAAACTCCAAATGCAGCAAACTCACCTTTAATTGTATATAGTTAAAAATAAGCTATTTATTGGCTATGGTTTCGCATTTGGCGGAGCTACGATTTGAAAGTTGAGCTTTGGACCCTCATTGTATACTTGTACATATTAAAATATTCATTTTATTTATACATTATTTTTATAATTTTATATTTTTATAATTTTATAAATATTACTTATAATAATTATCTACATTAAAATCAGAATAAAAACCTAAATAAAATACAAAATAAAAATACATGTATATATAATACATAGGTATCAAACCTATATACATACCTGTATAAACTATACTTGTATTTTATTAAATGTACAAAACATTTCAGAAAAATAAAATAAAATACTTTTAAATGTATAAAAATATTTTATAAATTTATATAATAATAAATAAAAATAAATATATTAAAAACACAAAATAAAAATACTTATATATATATATAGATAAATATACCAATGAAGGCTAAAATTGGTAACGTGTAATTATTAACCTCTAAAAAAATAAATAAAAATAAGAATAAAATGTTATTTGTAGTTCTCGCTTGAGGCATGAATTCGCACTTGATAAATAAATGAACTAATATAAAATAATAAACATTTTTTATTTTGTAACCATAATTTAATAAATTGATTTTCTATTTTTTATTGATTTTACAATTGTTTTTTTCCGGGGATTTTCCTGGTTGGTCCACGTGGACCAACCAGGTGGAAGTTGACCCCCTGGTCAACTCCTTGGTTCTTGCTCCTGCAGCCGTCAGACCTCGTTTTTCACCCGTTTTCGTGGATTTTTCGAGGTCATATCTTTCACCATTTGTGGTCGACACCTTCTGCAAACTTGTTGCTCGAATACCCATAAATCACGCCCATAGCTTATATCGGCCTTTGGACCCAAGATTCGTCAGATATTCCTCGCTCTTGGAGCCGCCCCGACCATTCTTCAAACCAAACCCAAAACTTCCATCCTTCCTTGAACTCCATTTTGACCTCGTTAGCCTCCTTTGTCTTGCACCGTGGACCGGAGAAGGTGACAGCTTCTCCTCCGGCCAAGTTAGCCGTATTGGCGAGGCCTTAAGGGCCGGTTCCACCTATCTCCGGCGAGTCCCGCCGTGAGATATATCTCGTGGCTCCGGCCACTGAGGTCCTGTTTCTTTCTCCCTTTTTATTGCATTTCTTTGATTTGTTTATGTGATACGTCTATTTTGGCTAATGCTTGATGCTTAATCACCTTATTTCATGTCAATCACCTTCGCTGGAGCTCTGAGGCTCCGGCCACCACTTCCACCCTCCGCCCGATGCCTTTCCATCATCCACCCACTGCTGGATCCCCCAGGTCCCCTATTTTTTGTCGCTGCTCTTTCATCTGCAGGATCTGGGCGCTCGAGACCCCACGAGGGGTCGATTTTTGGGAGACACAAGGCACCAGGAGCTTGGCTCTGCTCCGAGCTCGCCAAACGTCGCCGCTGCTCCGCTGCACTAGCTGAAGACACCACTCGCTGGGGAGCAGTTGTGGGGATCCTCCAGTAGCGTCGGAGAAGTCGTAGGCGCGGTGAGGCTCGAGCTCTGGCCGATCGAAACTTGCCAAGCTCGAGTTCTTCCCTGTTCTTGCCAGCCCCTCCGTGGCCGTTGGATCGGCCCCCAGCCCAATTCTTTTCCTAGCCATCCGATCGTTCGAGTCCAGCAGCCGTTGATCAACTTCGATGATATAATCCTGATTGACGGATTGCGAACCGTCATCGCGTACCTGCAAGCCGCCACGTGGCAAGTGGGAGAAGGAGGACCGTCCGATCGCTTGAGCGGGGTATTTTTCTTAATTAACCTCACGAAATTTTGTACTTTATATTTATGACATAATCATTCATTTGCTGTGCTGAAGCTTTTGTAGTATTTTTACTCAAACCCTCGGCCTTTTGTAGTATTGCGTGTAGGTCCTCGCCAGGCGCGTGCTGGGCACGCGCACCTTGGCGTTTTTGCAGTGGAACTCTCATACATTTTGCTATTAATACTTAGTCCAGCGAACTTTTTATTTAGTTAAATATTTTGTTGGAAATTTTGCGCCGAGGCCCTTGAATTTCTAGCATATTACATTGAAGCCCTCGCATGCATGCATTTTCTTTATGCTTCTAATATTTATTTCATGCATCGATAAAACCCCAAAAAATCTCCAAAAATCACAGTAAGCTCTTGTTGCATTGTAGTTCCACATCATATTTTTATTTTGCATATTTATTGCATTTTAATATTTATAAAAATCCAAAAACAACCATTTTCAACACTATTTGCATTAAAAAATCCATAAAAAATATAAAAACACATCAGAAAAATCCAAAAAAAATATATTTTGTTTATTTTAATGTATTTTAACTTCAGTCCAAAATTCACTAAAAATTACATAACAAAACTCCTAAAAATTACAAATCCCAAAAACCTTCATAAAAACATTTAAAATTCATCAAAAAACCAAAAAATACAAACTTTATCTCTGAATTTTCTTTATTTTATCATCTTTAATTTAAAATTAATTTGGGAAAATTTTGTTACTGTTTACTATTTTTCATTCCCATTTTAATTTCGGCCAGCAATTTTATTCACTGTTTTTAGTATTTTTGACTTTAAAAATACCAAAAAAATTAGGAAAAATCTAGAAAAATCACAAAAACAATAGAAAAATACAAAAAGACCAAAAATACTTTATTTTCTGATTTTCGTTATTTTTATCTATTTTTATAAATACTCTATCGCTCTCTCTTATATTGTGTATATATTCCTTTTATTGAAAAAGAAATATAAAAAAGATATAAAATATAAAAAGAAAATACAAAATCAGTAAATGAAAAATCAAAATAAAAAATATAAAATAAAAAATTAAATAAAAAAATTATAAATTTAAAAACCCACAAAAACATAGCAAAGATAGACACTTGATCACATTCACAACTTTTTGTGCATTCATTTGCCCCGTTCTACCTGTCTGCTCCATGTGTTCGAACTCTCTACATACTTGCACCTATACATCTTTTATGTAGAGTTAAAAATAAATTTGACTCCATATTTGTCTGTCATTGTTTGATATTTGATTGTGAGTTCATTGTTGATTAAATCTGGATTTTTAGCGGTCACCGCAGCGACCTCTGTGTTCTCACCTTGTGTGGAATACAAGACCGATAGAAATTTGGGTTTATCACCCGTTCTACCTGTCTCCTCCCTGTGTTCGATCTCTACACTACTTGCACACTATACACATCCTTTGTAGAGTTATAATAAATTTTAACTCCGCACCGCTTTTCATTGTTTGACATCTGTTGTGGGTTACTTGTTGATTGATTGAGGTTTCGTGAGCGGTCGCTCAGCGACACTGTGGTCCCACCTTGTGCGGACTACTTTAGACCCTCACAAAATCTCGATTATCACTAGGTTCTCAGCTACAATAGTGTTCAATACTACTCTTATGATTGAGAACTTTACAATAGGCGCAAAGATCTCTGTGAACTCGACTCTTGCTTTCTGCTAAAAGCCTTTCGCCACTAGCCAAGCCTTATATTTAATGGAACCATCAGCTTCTTCCTTCATCTTGTACACCTACTTGTTGTGCAGAACCTTGTTTCCCTTTGGTAGCGGGACTAAATCCCACGTTTTGTTTTTGAGAGAGAGTTCATTCATCTATTCATCCATGGATAGCTCCCACTGATTCCTTCTCTCACCTTTTATAGCTTCATCAAAGCATTCAGGCCCACCATTATCAGTCAACAATAAATAATTGAAGGAAGGTGAATACCTTGCAGTGGGTATGCTTATTCTACAAGAATCCGTAGCACCAGAGTTTGCAGATTATTTTGTGGGATGGGTTGAACATTCTCATTACTTGGCTGTGATGTGCTTTGTTCAGGAGTTTCATTAAACTCCACAAAGTCAGCTTCTTCAATTGTTTTTCTTCTATCAATTCCTCTTTGTACAAGGAAAAATCATTGAATGTGACATCAATGCTTCTGACTGTCTACTTATTCTCCAAATCCCACAATCTATGTCCATAGTTATATGTACCATAGCCAACAAAGGTACACTTCCTTGGTTTGGGTCAAGCTTTCCTTTGTCTTCCTGCTCAATGTGAACATAATCTATGCATCCAAAGATACATAAATGATAAAGTGTTACCTCCTTTCCTATCTGTATTTCTTCTGGAAGATCCCCATCTAAAGCAGTAGACAGACCTCAACTGATTAAGTATGCAACTATATTCACTGCATCAACCCAATGTTGCTTGGTAGACCTGCATGTATCCTCATGCTTCTTGCACCCTCTAGAAGAGTTATGTTCATGTGTTCAGCAACACCATTCTGTCTGGACTTCCTTGGGATCGTTTTCAATGTCATGATCCCGTTCTTAGCACAGTACGATTCAAACTCCTCACTGCAGTATTCTCCCCTATTGTATGACTTGAGACATTTCAACTTTAAACTTGTCTCAGTCTCAACTAAGGCCTTCCACATTTTGAAGGTCTCAAACACATTGGATTTATGTTTGATAAAATAAACCCACAGCTTTCTAGTTGCATCATCAATGAAAGTAATAAAATAATGAGATCCACCAAGTCATGGTACCTGAGATGAAACCCATAAGTCTATATGAACCAACTCTAGTCTTTCAGTCTTTCGTACTCTTGTAGTATTTGTGAAACTGGCTTTCTTCTACTTTCCCAAGTTATAATCTTCACAGAATTCTAGATCAACAGTCTACAATTCTATCAACTTTTCCTTCTTTTGCATGATATGCATGCTCTTTTCAGTCATATGACCAAGTCGTCTAGGCCAAGTGTTAGCATCACACCCATATGATGCAACATTTATTCTGTCATATGAGTTTGATGCAATATACATGGTTCCTTCTTTCTTCCCTCGAGCAAGGATCAATGATCCCTTTGACATATTCCACGAATATGAATCAAATGATGTCACCATACCACTTTCTGCTAGCTGTCCAACGGATATGAGATTCCTTGTTAGACTGGGTATATGTCTAACATTCTTCAATCTCAAAAAACCACCACTGGGGTGGGATATGTCAATGTCTCCCTTTCCAATTATGTTGCAGCATTCATCATCTCCTAGATATACCTTTTCAAAATTACCTTTCACATAATTTTAGAGGATATCCCTTTGTGGAGTGGTATGAAATGAAGCACCCGAGTCCACAATACAAGACTCACTTCGAGCATCTGCAACTGATGAATCCATGATTCATCGTCTTTATTCTTTTATTTTAGCTTCATTTCCTTAGTCAAACACCTGTAATACCTACTAATTTCATAAAATTACCACTTTACAGGCATTTGTTAAATATACATTTTAACACTTTTTGTACATAAATAAAAGAAAAAGAAAAGAAAAAGAAAAGAAAATAAAGGATGTGTTTATCCAATAAATACAGTCTGACTCGAACATCGAGAGAAGGTCAAGACTTTACCTGATCGACCATGAATAAAGTAGGGGGAGAAAGGGTCTTCAATTCAAAAATCAAAAAAATAATTTGTAAATTTTTTCTGTATATTTGTATAATACTTGTACTATTTTATTTGTACATAAATTGACATCAAATTAATTATTTTTATAAACAAAAGTTGTAAATAAAAATGTGTTGTAAATAATAAAAATAATTGCAAAATAAAATAATGTACATATTACAAATAATCATATTCAAAAAAAGATGCAAAGTGATAATTGAAATACCAATTCTGTCTCCATACAAACTCAAATTGAATTAAACTCATTTCCATTATACTCTAAATTAAATTATCTTTCAAATGGCCGTGTTTTCATAATTTTGGATTTACACTTGAAAAGTCAATTTTCTGGGGTGTTTTGTACAGTTTCACCAATATTTATTGTACATATTTATTTCTTTAATGTACATAATTATACATATTTTTTTCATTAAAAAAAAATAAAAAATATATAAATAATAAAGTTAAAAAATTTATTTAAAAATTATTTCCTTACTTGTACATGTGTATATTGTATTATATGTAAATAATATTTGTATACAACTAATTTCCTTATATAATAATCACCAAAAAAATAAAATATCTAACATTAATTAATTAATTTAATTATGCAATTTATATTTAGATTTAATTATTTAATTCATTATTTGATTTAAAAACCTACCTTGTATTTAAGATATCATTCCATACCTTTAATAGCCACCATTAATGTGGCTAATTAATTTATATAAATTAAATATTTAATTTATTTAATTCCAAAATTTGTAATTAATTAATTAATTAATTAATTAATTAATTAATTTTATTAACTTCACTACTAAACACCTTTCTTAAGTGTATATACCTTCCTTTTTTCTTTTTCTTCTCTTTTTATTGGCTCCTTCCTCCCTCATTCATGCTTGATCAATCTTTGGTGAAAAGGAGCCCGATCTCCGAGAGCTATCTTGTTGAAGAAGGCGCCCAACCTCCAAGCCGTCCGGTGACAGCGCGTCGGTTCTCGTCGGGACCATCATGGTATTTTCGATTCCGAGGTGCCATTTTATTTTCCATAGTTTTTCTTAGGTAAATCTTAGATTTAATTTTTGCTCTGATCTCTTGATTAGAATCTAGATCCTAAAATCCCAAACAATTCCATCACACATTTTTTGATCCACCTCCGAGATCGATTTTTCATCTCATCTCGCGATCTCTCCATTTTCACGATTCTATCTCACACAATCTTCTGCCTCCGGTCATGCACGGTGACCGGAGCCACGGATCTATCTTCCGCTTCGCCATGATCCGGAACCATTCACACATCTCATTTTACTTATAAATAAAAATAATAAAAAATATAGTTATTTATTCTAAACATTTGTGTTGCAAGAAAATAAAAAATTTAAAAAATAATAAAAAAATATTTATAGTTCTGTTTACAGTCCGTGTTAAGAAAAAACATTTCTATCTACAGTTTACAAAAAAACAAAAAAATATTTTTTTTAAAATAGCAGCACGTGGCTTCTTCATCGATGCCCTACACCGGACTCTCGCACCTCCGTAGTTCGTCCGGCGTTGCCTCCGCTTGGCGTCGCCTCCGCCTGGTGATGCGTCCGTGCCTCCAACTCCGCTCTCCCGCCTGTGCGCCACCCTCTGCGTGGAGGTGCCATCTCTGCAGGCGGCGCTCAGCTGCACCAGTAGTCCACTATGGATCGTCGTGCCGTGAACCGCCGAGCCCTCCACCTACGTCCTCCGTGAGTACCAGCGTACCCGCGACAGCCGATTCTCTAGGCCTTCTACGCAGACGCCCGCACCGTCGTGGCACCCTGTGCGCGCCCTCCGCCAGCTGTCCCAGACTGCTCATATAGCGGCACCTCCCTCAACCGTCGACGACCACTGCCTGGCTCCGCTCCGCTTGTCGTGCCCCTCCGCCTGAGAATAAGAAGGGTAGGGGCGGCACCCCTTCCCTCTGTTGTTGGGAGAACAAGAACGCCCTAAGGAACCCTAGGTGGGGAGGAACAAACTCAATAAAATTTTTTAGGCAAACATTGTTCAAGTCCTCAGATCTTTTGCATATTATAAAGAGGGCCCCGCTAGAACATGCTTCATTGGATAAATCACATCTATGCCCTCAGGAACTTCCACTAATTACAAAAAGAACCCCGCCAGAGCCAAGGCATGCGCGGAGCATGCGTACTTGTGTAATTTGTACTATTCGCCCTACAATTTATTTCTATTGATTTTAAATGCAAAAACATTGAAAAATTGCATTGTAGTCCATATCGAGAACTTAAATTGCATGCTTATTTGATTGAAATAAATCTTTTTTCTTACTCAATAAATTCAACAAAAATCACCTTATGTTCCTGCTGTTGTATTTTCATTGTATAAAAATATCATAACATTTCGTCATTTAATATTTTTAAAAATTCAAAACAACATCTTTTTCTCTGTCTGGACTTTGAAAATCCATAAAAATTCAAAAATTTGCCTAAAAATTCCAAAAAAATATTTTATTGTCTTTTAATTTCAATCAAATTTTCATGCACAGATCATTCATAAAACTCCAAAAAAGTACGAAAAATTAAAAATCTTAAAAAAATTGTAGAAAATTCCAGAAAAATCCAAAAAAATCCGATTTCAGTCTCTATTTGCAGATATTTCATTGTAGTTTAGCATAAAAATAATTTCTAGGAGTATTGTGCACTAAAATACTCTTGATTGTACACTACTGACTTTTATTCCCACTGTTCCATTTTTATAATGTCACAAAAAACATAAGAAAAATTTGAAAAAATTATCAAAAATATTTTAAGACATATAAAATACAAAAATATTTTCTCTATAATTTTTGGAGCATTTTTGACTATTATGAAAAATTCAAAAAGAATGTGGTGCGTGTGTTTTATCCCTTGTGTTTTATTTGAAAATAATAAAAAAAAATAAAAATTTAAAGACCACTAAAAATTATCTTGGAAATTTGACTATTAAGTTTTTTAATCGTGCTCCTTGTGTTCGACCCTGGTCGCTATACCGGGTAAGTAGAATAGCAAAATCGCCTACATTTTATTGCTTGATTTATCTTTCATTAAGTGGTTAAATAAATTTTCTCAATGACCGAATCGATTGGTTGAGAATAACGACACAATTGATTAATTTAATCCATCTTAACCGCGTCGGATTTCGTGTCATCAGATTGGCGTCGTTGCCACAGAGCATGGCTTTGTAGTCATTTTTCAGTTTTGTACTATTTGTCTCTATAATATTATAACTGTTTTTTGACCTTCGTCTGCTTTGATTCTTGTACGAGGAACCGCTTGGAGGATGACTCGGATTCTTTTTGGAGAACTTGCGCAGGAGAGGAGCAGAAGAAGAGCAAGGAATAGTCATTTTTTAGAAAACAATTAATTGTTGTAATAATTTAGACTTTGGACTTGTGGACTTGGACATTATTCAGGGTCTGTTTCGCCAAATGCCGGTGCACTAGGGGGACCTCATCGTTGTTTTCCGTATTTTTTTCTCGCTTTTATTGTTTATTTGTTTCACGTGGATTTTTTGTGCTCGAGCTCCTAGATATAGGTTTCTATTTGATTGAGCCAGGTAGTGTTAGGTCCAAAGCCCCTAATAGAATATCTGTTCATATAGAACTCGCTTGGACTTAGTCAAATAAATCTGTGCTTCATGATAATAGAAGTTTTTATTTAGAAAGGTTCTTGCATTGCATTCATTTAGATTAGTTTAATATTTCTACGTAGATCATATTTCCTGCAGAGCGCTGGGGTCAGGTATGCACCTCTATTCTAGCATTTGCATCCATATTTTCTCGTGCATTGGTTTTTCCATTTTCCTCCTACGTTTTGTGGATATAGGAATAAAGGAAACCAAAATTCCCGCTAGATGTTCATTGAAAATATCAAAAAAAACAAAAAAAATCAAAATTTAAAAATCAGGACTGCTAATTGAACTTGACTAATAAAATGAAAATGTAATTGATTCATCATTATTTTGGGAGAGAAATTCCCTCATTGTTTTCGCTTTTAATTGCTCGTGTACACACTAAAGAGTAGTGTCCAAATCCTATTAAAGCCTCCTAAGTGTTTGTACACCTTTTATCTGCTCACTAAACTCTAAAATTAAAAATATAAAGACCGAACTCTCACGGTCAGAAAAAAAATTTTGTTGAGTTGGTGAACTGTTGGTTTGCTTTGTGTATTGGATGTCTTTGGTGTGAGTTGGTTACAATCATCATCTATAGATCATTAGCAGTCTCCTTCTCTTCTTTTTCCATATGCTTTCTTTACCCTCCCTCCCACCCTTATCATTCTCCTTTCCTCTTTCATGATGATGGGTCGTCCTTCATTCCAGCCGGATCTTGCGGCTTCTAAATTTCATTCCCATCATTCTTGCCCACTCTCTTGGGGGGTGGGAACTCCTACCGACCTCTCTTTTCCTTATCCTTATGCTCCCTCCCCATTCCCACCTTCTTATTCGGGACATACTATGAATAACACCCAAGGAGACCAGATTGACCAAATACGAGACACGGACGATTACCTTGCTGAGATGAGAATGCATCACATAGGAGATCACATGAAGTAGTTGCGAGTTTTAGATGCTCACGATTCTGGGATGATAGGACATTATTTAGGAGACGAGCAACCACACTTAAAAACTCAGCCAGGGTTTACATTCAGTCCCTTCATTCTGGATTTAGAGTTCATTGATCTACTGCCGAAGTTTTTAAGAGAAGTGTACGAGGAGCCTTATTTGCATATCGATGAATTTGAGGATTTTTGTGGATCACGATCATATTCTGATATCCATTTTGAGGAGTTGATGCTGATTACCTTCCCATTTAACTTCAAAGTAGAGCCAAGAGTTGGCACAGACGATTGGGAAGAAGTTCGCTATGTGGGGAGATTTACAATCATTGTTCTTGCAGAGATTTTACCCCCAATGTAAAGCAGATATGATGCGGTCTTGCATTCGAGATTTTTCAGTTGACCCCCAGGAATCATTGAGAGATTTGTGGTTGAGGTTACATGATCTTTTGAGGCGATTTCCGGATCATGGATTTTCGATGACTGACCTTGTCCAAATCACCATGAGGGGGATGACCGCCGATCAGATTGCATTAGTGATGAATCCATGATTCATCGTCTTTATTCTTTTATTTTAGCATCATTTCCTTAGTCAAACACCTGTAAATACCACTAATTGCATAAAATTACCATTTTGCATGCATTAGTTAAAATTACATTTTTAACACCTTTTGTACATAAATAAAAGAATAAAGAAGAAAAGAAAAAGAAAAGGATGTGTTTATGCAATAAATACAGACTGACCCGAACCTCGAGAGAAGGTCAAGACTTGACCTGATCGATCAGGAATAAAGTAGGGGGAGATAGGGTCTTCTGTCAAAAAATCCAAAAATATTTTGTAAATATTTTTCCTATATATTAATACAAAACTTGCATTATTTTATTTGTATATAATTTGACCTCAAACTAATTATTTTTGTAAACAAAAGTTGTAAATAAAAATGTGTTGTAAATAATAAAAATAAGTGTAAAATAAAATAATGTATATATTGCAAATAATCACAACCAGAAAAAGCCGCAGAGCGATCATTGAAACACCAATTCTGGCTCCATACAAGCTCAAATCGAACCAAACTCACTTCCGTGACTCTAAATTAAATTATCTTTCAAATGGCTCAATTTCATAATTTTTGGAGTTACGGTTGAAAAGTCGATTTTCTGGGGTGATTTGCGTAGTTTTACCATATAGTAGTTGGTATATATATTTTATTCATATTTATTTTTATACATAATGCATATAATTGTAAATATTGTTTTTATTAAAAATAAAATAAACAAATAAAAAAAATTTTAAAAAATCTTTTGTAAAAATTATTTCCTTATTTGTACCTAAGTACATTGTATTATATGTGTATAATATGTGTATACAACTAACTTCCTTAAATAAAAATCATCAAAAAATTAATTATCTAATATTCATTAATTAATTTAATTTAATTACGATATTTATAATTAATTATTTGATTTATGTGATTTATTTGATTTATACACTTACCATGTATATAGGATTTTATTTCATACCTTTAATGAGCACCATTATGGTGGCTAATTGATTTTTAGAAATTATTTAATTTATTTATTTTAATTAATTCCGAAATTTGTTTTTATTAATTAATTATTTTATTTATTTAATTATTTTTTTAATTAACCACTAAACACTTTCCTTATGTGTGAATATCTTCCATTTTTTATTTTTGTCTCTTTTAATGGACTCCTCCTCCTCATTCACTCCTTAATCGATTTTTGGTGGAGAGGAGCCTGATCTCCGAGTACCGTCTTGTTGAAGAAGGGTGCCTAACCTCCGAGCCGTCCGGTGACAGCGTGTCGGCCCTCGTTGAGGCCATCATGGCATTTCTGAACCCTAAGGTGAGATCCAATTTTACTTCTCGTAAATTTTTCGTAGGAAAATCGTAGGTTTAATTTTTATGTAGATGTAGTGATTAGTTTTTAGATTAAAAATCACACAAATTCCATCACGCTCTAATCCACGTCCAAACCGATTGCCATCTTATTTTCCGACCCGCTCATTTCTTTTTCTACCTCACGCAACCTTCCACCTCCGACCACGCACGATGGTCGGAGACACGGATCTCTCTCTCATCTCGTCGAGATCCGCCCCATTCATGCATCCCATTATTTTGTATAAATAAAAAATATATGAAATAATTTTTCATGTTTATGTGACATTTGTTTTGCAGGGAAAATTAAAAAAAAGTTTTTCTTCTCTCCAATTTTTGTTTTGCAAGTCAAAATAGAAAAAACTGTTATCTTTTTATTTCTGCTTAGAGTTAAAAAAACAAAAAAGGTTTTATACTGTTATGTTTACATGTCTAAAAAAACAAAACATAAAAAATAAAAAAAATAAAAAAAATCACAGGCAGCCAAGCCGCACACGACCACTCCTCCGCCTGTGCGACAACCCTCCATTGATGCCGCCGTCCTCGACGTGCGGCAACTGCCCTGCCGCACCCATCCCCTCCAGCTTGCGCCGGCGCCATCCCCGTGCTCCGCCACCTTACAGGCCCGCACGGCAGCGCTGGACTCAACTTCCAGGAAGGCGGAGCCCCTCCTACAATCGCTTGGCTCCGCACCTCTTGCCCGCGCCTTCCTCACCGCGCGACGGCGATCCCGACCACGACATCCGCTCCGGCCATGCCGCACGTGCTCCCACACCACCATCCAGCCGTGTGGGGCCGCCTGTGATGTTCCGCTCCGTCAGACTGCGTCCCCTCCAGATGCTAGCATGGCCCGTCCGTCCTGCGGATCCCCTCCGCTCCAGGTTCTCAACCGTTTCACCAACCACAGCGGTGAACCGCTGTGCCGTTGGACCCGACTGCGCCCCGCACAGCAGCCTAGTTCCAGGCGCGAAAGGGCGCGCGGCCCCCTCAGCCTCGCCGTCCTTCTCCAGCATGGTCTCTAGGACGTACCCATCGCAGCAACACCTGCACGACCTCCCCGCGTTGACCCCCGCAAAATCGCCACGCCTCGCGTCCTTGCTACCCACGACGCGTCTCCGCGGCCCGATCCATCACCGCCGTCGCGTTTGACGCCCCCCGCCGTGACCGCGCCCAGCTCGTGCCCTCATTCCCGTGTGGGCGGCGGCGTCTCTTGTTTGCCTCCTTTGGTTTGCTCTGGATTGGAAATGAAGCCTTCCAGAAACCCTAGGGTTCTTATTAAAATATTGGCAAAATATCAGTGCAGACCTTAAAGGTATTCAGAATTGCAAAGACACCCCTGTTCTACAAAGAAAGTTACGTGCTTCGTACATGCTCTTATGGGTAATTTGCTATTTCATACCTATTGTTTATTATTTTTCTATTCTTTGCAAGAACTTTGAGCAAATTACATTTTGATCCCTACATTCTTAGACTGAATTTGCTTGATCTTTTTAATGGAATAAATGCTTTTATTGTTCCAAAAATTTTGCAAAAATTTGTATATGCTCCTGCTATGTACTTCTTCATTGTATAAATTTTTCATAATATTTGGTTGACTTTTGATATTTTTTAAAAAAAAATCAAAAACAATAACTTTTTATCTTCCCAAACTTTAAAAATTCATAAACATACGAAAAATACCTAAAAAATCTAAAAAAAATACTGTAGGTGTGTTTTGTTGTCTTTTAATTTCGGACCAATTTTTGTGTATTTTCCATTTATAAAAACAAAAAAAATGCAAAAAATGACAATGTTAAAAAAATTGTAGAAAATTGTCAAAAAATTCAAAAATAGTGATTTCAGTTTCTGATTTTAGATATTGCTTTGTAGTTTCTATTAAAAATAAATTTCAGGAATTTTGGTTTTTAAAGAATTTTTAAATTGCAAAATACTCTTGACTGTGAATAGTTTGCTCATTTTTTCACTGTTCGATTTTTATAAAATCACAAAGATATCAGAAAATTTCGAAAATATTATCAAAAATATTTTAAAATGTAATTTTCTGAACATTTTTGACTATTTTGAAAAATATAAAAAGAGTGTGGTGTGTGTGTGTTTTTATTCATTTGTGCCTTGTTCAAAATTAATAAAAAAATAAAAAAAATAAAAAACCACTAAAAAATCATTTTCAAAATCTGACTATTTAGTTTTTTAAATCGTGCTCCTTGTGTTCGACCCTGGTCGCTATATCAGGTAAAAAGAATAGCGAATACCGCTTACATTGAATTTCTTGATTTTCGAGTGGTTTAAATTATTTTTCTCGTTGACCGATTCGAGTGGTTGACAACGATGACATTTGTGATTTATTTTCCCTCTCTCTACTTATCGAATCCGTGTCATCAGAATGGTGCCGTTGCTGGGGGGACGACTTTGTAGTTATTTTTCATTTTTTTCTTTTCTTTTATCTCTATTTATTATAACTGCCATATGACCATCTCTTGTTTCACTTTTTTCTGCGAGGAACCGCCGTAATACAACTCGGACTCTTTGAAGGGACCCGTACAGGAAGAGGAGCAGAGGAGCAGAAGACTATTATTTTACTTAGAGATTTTCTGCATATTTGTAATAATTTAGGACTTTGAACACTGTGGACTTGGACATTTTTCGGGGTCTGTTTCACTGAGCACCGATGTGCTCGGGGGACCTCACCGCTGTTTTTCTTATTTTTTTGATTCAACCGCCATAACTTGCTATTTGATTTTTGTGGTTTTAGCCCATAGACGTAGGATTTTCTGGTTGATTGTGACGTAATATTCTAAGGCCCAACACCTAATTGCTTATCTGTTCCCATAGAACGTTTGGACCTTACCAAAATAAAAATTAAAAAGTTCTTCACGATCAATAGAAGCTGCTCGTCTAAGGTTGATTTCCGCGTGCATCATATAGTTAGTTTACGTTCTGTATTTAATTTATGCGCGAATCATATTGCATGTAGAGTGTTGGAGTAAGGTACGTATTTTTCTATCTCTGCATGCATCATTGTGTTTGACCGTGCATTGGCTTTTTTCGACTTCCTCCCTCAGTTTTTGACTCAAATTAATCAAAGAGGAAATCGAAAAACTCGTTAGGCGTTATTTTTGAAAAAAATCCAAAAAAATGGAAAGTCAAAAATTAAAAATTGGGACTGCTAATTGAACTTGACCATTAAAATCAAACGTAATTGATTCATATCATTGTATTGGGAGAGCAATCCCCTCATTGTTTGCGCTTTTAATCGCTCACGTACACACTAAGGAGTAGTGCCCAAATCCCACAAAGCCTCCTAAGTGTTTGTACAACTTTTGCTTATCACCTAACTCTTCAAATTGTTAAGATAAAGACCAAACTCTTACGGTCAGATTTGTGTTGAGTTGGTGAACTGGGGGTTTGCTTTGTGTTTTGTATGTCTTTGCTGTGAGTCGATTACGTGCATCTTCCTGAATCATTAGCAGTCACCTTTCCTCCCTCCCTTCTATCTCTCTCTCCCACCATCTCTCACCTTCTATTTCTATCCCACCCTCCTGCCCTTCATTTCCCTCTAGTCACGATGAGCCACTTTCCATTCCAGCCGAATTTTGCGGCTTCTTCATTTCACACCCATTATTCCCATCCACTCCCTTGGGAGGTCGGAACTCCGTTCGATTTCCCATCTTCTCCCTATCCACCCTCCCATTCGATACATGTTGTGAGTGAAGCCAAAAAAGACCAGATTGACCAAACACGAGACCTAGGCATTCACCTTGTTGAGATGAGAGTGCATCCCATAGGCGATCATATGGTGCAGTTGCGTGCTTTAGATGACTTCTATCCTAGGATGATGGATGAGAACCAATATCAGGAAGCACAGTCTGCTTCTACTTTGAGACCATTCGTTCTGGATTTAGAGTTAATTGATATACTGCCGAAATTCTTTGGGGGAAGTGCATGAGGAATCATATTTGCATATCGATGAGTTTGAGGATATTTGTGGATCACGATCATATTTGGATATCACTTTTGAGGACATGATGTTGATTACCTTCCCATTGACACTTCAGAGTAGAGCCAAGAGTTGGCACAAACGATTGTGAAGGAAGATCACTATGTGGGAAGATTTATGATCATTATTTTTGCAGAGATTTTACCCCCAGCGTAGAGCAGAGATGATGCGGTCTTGTATTAGTGATTTTTCAGTTGACCTCCAAGAGCCATTGATTGATTCATGGTTGAGGTTACGAGATCTTTTGAGGCGATTTCCTAATCATGGATTTCGATGACTGGCCTTATCCATATCGCCATGAGGGGGAGGACTGCAGAGCAGATTGCATATGTCATTACCTCTTGTGGTGGTTCACACCACTGTCCTAACTTGGATTTAGTTGAGACCATCTTCGATACACTTTCTGATCTTGCATATACACGAGATGATTTATTCGGGACAACACATGAGGGAGAGATGACAACAGTTGAGTGTGTCACACACCATGCCGATCTTGGCAGCACACACAAATCAGAGGATATGGATGCTACTACTTCTCATTTGATGGATGTGTTGACTACCACTGTGAGTTCCGAAAGCCGGACATTGGTCGAGTTTTCATTGGATTTACAATCAGATTTTGAGCCAGTCCCGCATTTCCATATTGATGATTTTTGGATTCTAGATCTGCTAGTATCCCACGAAATAGAGGAGGAACCCACATTTCAGCCATCCTTAGAGTCATTTCAGTGTCCATGTCCAATTGATTAAGTGTCTTGTCTTCAGAAGATCTTCTCAGATTCAGAGATATACTTGGATTCATCTAAGCATAAAGAGCTTGATGATGGACCGATTTTTGACTGGACAGACCTTGATAGTCCCATATTTGAGCCTTGTGTCCTCCAATTTGATGAGGTCAATACATTTTTGGAGGACATGATAGTTGACAGCATTGATCCCCAATTTCCTGATGATTCGGCATTACTCCCCGAGGGTTATCTGCGGGAGGATGCCATGGACCTTATGTACTCGGTTTCACTTTCTGAGAGTGCATCCGATCTGTCGGATCACAAGACCGAGTATTTTGATATTTCTGATCATGAGTTTGAGGTTTCTCTCCTCGACGACCCTCGCGAGGATGACCCGATCTTTGAGGTATTCGATGATTTCACTGATTTGTCTACATTATATGCATCGGATATCAGCCTTTCTGGTGAGTCTCCTGATCATGATCTTCCATATCTATTCGAGAAGGTGATTGACGTGGAGGATTCACTGACAGATCCCTCCTTCTCCATGTTCGACTTCTTCAGCTCTGTCCTTTCACTCCATACAGATCTTGAGCCGACGATTTCTTTTGTGCTACTGGAGCCCGATTTCATCTGCCCATATCTTTACCCGGTAGCCGACACCCGCCTAATTGATTACCTGGGTGTCATCCCTTACACTGTTGATCTCGTTGTTGTTCTCCCACCGAGACTGCAACGACAGTACAATATTCGCCTTACAGATGCCGTCCTGAACCTCGATACTACGTTATCCTAACATTTGCGCCCAGCTAGGGGCCTAAACTCTAGCGCTTGTTGAGAGGCACCTCAACATTGTTCGATTATCTAGATCCATTTGTTCATATCATACATTCTTTCTGTCTCACACCCATCTCCATCTCATGATTATTCCATACTTAGGCTGTATTTTACCCTAAGTGAAGGGGGGTGTCAGACTTATGATTATTATTTTGATTTCTTTTGCCTCTGTTTTGCTACCTATACTCAGGGATATTTTACCCTAAGTACAGGGGAGGTAGACTCTGTACATTCTACTCCTCAGTTTTCCCCTTGTGTACAGTCATCTATACTTAGGATTACTTGATCCTAAGTATAGGGGGATCACTGACTTCTATTGATTTTATTCTTTTATTCGTCATTGTAGCATAGTATTCTTTTAGCTTCCAAATACTTAGCATGAGTTATGTCTTTCTTTCCAGCTCTTTGATCACTATGAGGACATAGTTCGAGCTAAGTATAGGGGGTGTCGTATATATTGTATATATACTTTAGCCATAACTCATACTTTCACATCTTTAGTATGGCTAAAATACTGTGTAAATACTTGTAAAAAAAACTAACTAACTAATAAAGAGATGCAGACATTTCCTAAAAAATTCTTTTTGTATATACTGATTAATAAATCAGGTTAAAATATTTTGAAAAATATTTTGAAAGTAGTTTGAAAATCTATTTAAAAATCTTTTGAAAACTATTTGAAAAATGTTTGAAAAATATTTTCAACCTTTGTAAAAATATTGTGGTCTGTAAATTTTTTTCTTTGTTTGAAATAAAATTATTTTGTAAAAACTATTTGCAAATGTTTGGAAAAATGGTTGAAAAATTATTTTGAAAATCTATATATACTGTTGGAAAATTGTTTGCAAAATAGTTTTCAGATGATTGTAAATGATTGTAAAATTGTGTGAAAAATTATTTTGGACTATAGTTTTCAAAATTATTTGTAAAATTATTTTCAAATAAATTTGAGGAATATATGCATCACAAAAAATCCAACCATGTATATACCTGTATAAATTACTCAAGTTGTAAATCTTTTCTCATGACTCTTGAAAATAATTAATTCATTTCTTTGTAATTATATATGTATCTTCTTTAACCCTTAAAAAAATTGTGTATATACTTGTATATATTACTAACTTTTTGCCTAAAAAAACTTGTGCATGTGCATCATCATTTTTCAAAAATCCATAAAAATTTCTAAATTTTGAAAATTGTTTCATAAAAAGATTTTTGATTTCCTTTCCTTGCATGTACATATTTTTTTGCATTTGCATGAGCATTTTTCAGGATGATATGACATTTAAACTAAGTCTGGAATAAATTTGAAGAATGAAGCTTAGTTGGACCTTAATCTACTTACTTTCAGAGTAACATTATAAGAATTGGAGTTAAGACTTTTCAGGTCCTAGTGACTTAATTCTTTGAGTCCATAAGACTATGTTCACATGTCATCTTGATAAGTCTAAGTAGAATATTTAACAACACACACATGATTCTTTCAGATCGTGGCTTACCTTGGACAATACACTCTACATGTAGCTCTTCATGGAGAAGGTAGTGAGGGGGCAGAATCTTTTGGCTTGGGGTAGCATACGAGGGTAGTACATCTCGGCGGAACATCTCGTCCTCCTCTAGGGAGGGAAGTGCATCTCAACCTGGTTTGACAATGTTGAGGTCTAAAGACAAGATGGTGTGGGGATGCAATAATGCTTCAAAATAGGGATAGTCTACTGGCTCAAGAGGAAAAACTCCTTACGTACACCTTGTATATATTGTCAAAAAAAAGAAAAAAGAAAAAAAATGCAAAATCTCCAAAAGTGGACAGGCCTGGTAGAAAAATAAAATGCCTGCTGGAGTGTATATACAAGTGGAAAAAAAAGAGAATAAGAGCTTCAAAGTCAAATATCTGTGAGCTTGCAGTGGGTGACATGGCTACACTGGTCATGCATCCAAGGATAGGTAACTACACTGGTTACCGTCCATTCTCTTCTTCATCCCCTCTTCTTGAGCTGGTTGTACTTGAACTTAGAAGGGAATATGCCCACTCCTCGAGGAATGAGTTGCCAGACTGGGGGATTAGAGCTACCTTGTTGAGAGAGGCTGTTTCTTTGCTACTTTTGAGATGAGGAGATATATTTCACTTACACGTAGAAGTAAGAATTCATAGTCATAAGAATTTGTGTCTGTAGACTTGTTCTGATCTGACTGTTGAGGAGACCTGAATAGGAGTCTTATGGAACTTAGAGGCTGTAAGGTTTTAATTCCATTTCCCATTAAGGTTCTGACACACTAATAATCCAAAGGTCCGACAGAGCTCCATACTACATTTTTTATGAAGATATGTTTAAAAGTCAATGTTGTTCTTATTTCTTTCCTTTTCCTTTTCTTTATTTTTGTTTTCACTTGTTTTCCAAATAAGTGTTTGCTAAGGGACTAGCAAAGGTAAAGTATAGGGGAATGATGAATCCACGATTCATCGTCTTTATTCTTTTATTTTAGCATCATTTCCTTAGTCAAACACCTGTAAATACCACTAATTGCATAAAAATACCATTTTGCATGCATTAGTTAAAATTACATTTTTAACACCTTTTGTACATAAATTAAAGAATAAAGAAGAAAAGAAAAAGAAAAAGATGTGTTTATGCAATAAATACAGACTGACCCGAACCTCGAGAGAAGGTCAAGACTTGACCTGATCGACCAGGAATAAAGTAGGGGGAGATAGGGTCTTCTGTCAAAAATCCAAAAATATTTTGTAAATATAATTCCTATATATTTGTACAAAAATTGCATTATTTTATTTGTACATAATTTGACCTCAAACTAATTATTTTTTTAAATAAAAGTTGTAAATAAAAATGTGTTGTAAATAATAAAAATAAGTGTAAAATAAAATAATGTATATATTGCAAATAATCACCCTAGAAAAAGTCGCAGAGCAATCATTGAAACACCAATTCTGGCTCCATACAAGCTCAAATCAAACCAAACTCACTTCCTTATTTGTACCTATGTACATTGTATTATATGTGTATAATATGTGTATACAACTAACTTCCTTAAATAAAAATCACTAAAAAATTAATTATCTAATATTATTTAAATAATTTAATTTACTTACGAAATTTGTAATTTATTATTTGATTTATGTGATTTATTTGATTTATACACTTACCATGTATATAGGATTTTATTTCATACCTTTAATGACCACCATTATGGTGGCTAATTGATTTTTGGAAATTATTTAATTTATTTATTTTAATTAATTCTGAAATTCGTTTTTAATTAATTAAATAATTTATTTATTTAATTATTTTTTTAATTAACCACTAAACACTTTCCTTATGTGTGAATATCTTCCATTTTTGATTTTTGTCTCTTTTTAGTGGGCTCCTCCTCCTCATTCACTCCTTGATCGATCTTTGGAGGAGAGGAGCCCGATCTTCGAGTACCATCTTGTTGAAGAAGGGTGCCTAGCCTCCGAGCCGTCCGACGACAGCGCGTCGGCCCTCGTTAAGGCCATCATGGCATTTCTAAACCCCGAGGTGAGTTCCAATTTTTCTTCTCGTAATTTTTTCGTAGGAAAATCGTAGGTTTAATTTTTGCTTAGATGTAGTGATTAGTTTTTAGATTAAAAATAACAAAAATTCCATCATGCTCTAATCCACGTCCGACACCGATTTGCCATCTCATTTTCTGACACTCTCATTTCTTTTTCTACCTCACGCAACCTTCCACCTCCGACCATGCACGGTGGTCGGAGATACGGATCTCTCTCTCATCTCGCCGAGATCCGCCCCATTCATGCATCCTGTTATTTTGTATAAGTAAAAAATATATGAAATAGTTTTTCCTGTTTATCTGACATTTGTTTTTGCAGGGAAAATAAAAAATAGTTTTTCTTCTCTCCAATTTTTGTTTTGCAAGTCAAAATAAAAAAATAAAAAAAACTTTTCTCTTTTTATTTCTACTTAAAGTAAAACAAAAAAAATAAAAATAAAAAAGGTTTTTATACTTTTGTGTTTACTGTCTAAAAAAACAAAACAAAAAAAATAAAAATATCAAAGGCAGCCAGGCCGCACATGACCACTCCTCCGCCTGCGCGGCAACCCTCCACTGACGCCGCCGTCCTCGACGCATGGCAACTGCCCTGCCGCGCCCATCC
Organism: Ottelia alismoides; assembly: GCA_037367405.1. Lineage (NCBI taxonomy): Eukaryota > Viridiplantae > Streptophyta > Magnoliopsida > Alismatales > Hydrocharitaceae > Ottelia > Ottelia alismoides. Next base: position 437,293 of record JAZKJV010000756.1, read on the forward strand.
CCTCCAGCTCACGCCGTCGCCGTCCCCACGCTCCACCACCTTCCTGGCCCGCGCGGCAGTGCTGGACTCAACCGCCATGAAGGCGGAGCCCCTCCTACAACTGCCTAGCTCCGCACCTCTCGCCCACGCCTTCCTCACCGCGTGGCAGTGAGGCCAACCACGACATCCACCCCGGTCGTACCGCACGTGCTCCCGCGCCACCATCCAGCCGTACGGAGCCGCCCGCGACATCCCGCTCCGTCAGACCGCGTCCCCTCCAGACGCCAGCGCAGCCCGCCCGTCCAGCGGATCCCCTCCGCTCCAGGTTCTCAACCGTTTCACCAACCACAGTAGCGAACCACTGCACCGTTGGACCTGACCGCACCCCGCGCGACGGCCTAATTCTAGGCGCGAAAGGGCGTGCGACCCCCTCAGCTCCACCGTCCTTCTCCAGCACGATCTCCAGGCCGTACCCAACGCAGCAACACCCGCGCGGCCGCCCTGCAGTGACCCCTGCAGGATGGCCACGCCTCGCATCCCCGCTACCCACGGTGCACCTCCGCGGCCCGATCCTTCACCGTCGTCGCGTTCGACGCCCCTGCCGTGACTGCGCCCAGCCCGTGCCCTCATTCCCGCGTGGGCGGCGGCGGCTCTTGTTTGCCTCCTTTGGTTTGCTTTGGATTGAAAACGAAGCCTTCCAGAAACCCTAGGGTTCTTATTAGAATATTGGCAAAATATCAATGCAGACCTTAAAGGTATTCAGAATTGCAAAGACACCCCTGTTCTACAAAGAAAGTCACGTGCTTCGCACACCCTCTCATGGGTAATTTGTTATTTGATACCTACTGTTTATTATTGTTCTATTCTCTACAAGAACTTTGAGAAATTACATTTTGATCCCTGCATTCTTAGACTTAATTTTCTTGATCTTTTTAATGGAAGAAATGTTTTTATTGTTCGAAAAATTTTGCGAAAAATTGTATATGCTCCTGCTATGTGCTTCTTCGTTGTGTAAATTTTTCATAATATTTGGTTTACTTTTGATATTTTTAAAAAATAAAAAACATTAACTTTTTATCTTCCCAAACTTTAAAAATTCATAAAAATATGAAAAATATCTTAAAAATTCAAAAAAATATTACTGTAGGTGTGTTTTATTGTCGTTTAATTTCAGACTAATTTTTGTGTATTTTCAGTTTATAAAGACAAAAAAAATATGAAAAATGACAATTTTTTAAAAAAATTGTAGAAAATTATCGAAAAATCCAAAAATAGTGATTTTGGTTTCTGATTTTAGATATTGCTTTGTAGTTTCTATTTAAAATAAATTTTGAGAATTTTGGTTTTTAAACGGTTTTTAAATTGCAAAATATTCCTGACTGTGAATAGTTTACTCTTTTTTCACTATTCAATTTTTATAAAATCACAATGATATCAGAAAACTTCGAAAAAATTATAAAAAATATTTTAAAACATAAAAAACACAAAAATATTTTCTCTGTAATTTATGAACATTTTTGACTATTTTGAAAAATACAAAAAGAATGTGGTGTGTGTGTGTTTTTATTCATTTGTGCCTTATTCGAAATTAAAAAAAAAATAAAAAAATAAAAAACCACTAAAAAACATTTTTGAAATTTGACTATTTAGTTTTTTAAATCGTGCTCCTTATGTTCGACCCTGGTCGCTATACCAGGTAAAAAGAATAGCGAATACTGCTTACATTGAATTTCTTGATTTTCGAGTGGTTTAAATTATTTTCCTTATTGACCGATTCGAGTGGTTGAGAACGACGACATTTGTGATTTATTTTCCCTCTCTCGACTTATCGAATCCGTGTCATCAATTAGTCATTACCTCATATGGTGGTTCATACCACATTTCCGACCTGGATTTATTTGAGACCATCTTGAGAACTCTTTCAAACATCCCATATTCATGAGATGATTTATTTGGGACAACACACGAGGAGATTTGACATCAGTTAAGTGTGTGGCACTTCATGCCGATTTAGACTACACACACCAATCAGAGGATATGGATGCTACTATAGATCATATGATGGATGTGTTGACTACGACTGTGAGTTCCCAGAGCCAGACATTGGTTAAGGACCCATTGATTTTACAGCCATATTTTGAGCCAGTCCCGTACTTTCATGTCGATGATTCTTGGATTCTAGATCTGCTAGTATCCCAAGAAATAGAGGGGGATCCCATATTTCAGTCGTCCTTAAAGTCATTTCAGTGTCCATGTCCATTTGATTCAGTGTCTTTTCTTCAGGAGATCTTCTCAGATTCAGAGATACATTTGGATTCATCTCAGCATAGAGAGCTTGATGAAGCACCGATTTTTGATTTGACAGACTTTGATAGTCCCATATTTGAGCCTTGTGATGAGGTCGATACTTTTTTGGAGGACCTGATATTTGACAGCATAGATTCCCAATTTCCTGATGATTCGGCATTTCTCCCCGAGGGTTATCTACAGGAGGATGCCATAAACCTTGTGTACTCGAATTCACTTTCTGGGAGTGCATCCGACCTGTCGGATCACGAGACCAAGTCTTCTGATATTTGTGATCATGAGTTTGAGATTTCTTTCCTCAATGACCCTCGCAAGGATGACCCGATCTTTGAGGTATTAGATGATTTTACTGATTTCTCTACATTACATGCATCGGATATTAGCCTTTTTAATGAGTCTTATGATCTTGATCTTCCTTATCTATTCGAGACTATGAATGACGTGGAGAATTCTCTGATAGATCCTTCCTTCTCCACGTTCGACTTATTTGGCTCTGCCCTTTCACTCCATTCAAACCTTGAGCTGATGATTTCTTTTATGCTACCGGAGCCCTATTTCATCTTCCCATATCTTTACCCGGTAGTAAACACCCGCTTGATTGTTTACCTGGGTGTCATCATCCACTCTATTGAGTTCGTTGTTGTTCTCCCATTGAGACTGTAATGACAGTATGGTATTCGCCTCACAAATACCGTCCTGAACCTCGATACTTCGTTATCCTAGCCTTTGCGCCCAGCTAGGGCGTAAACTCTAGCGCTTGTTGAGAGGCACCTCAATATTGTTCACACTTGTATAGATCGATTACATTCTTTCTGTCTCACATCCCACCTCCATCTCATGATTATTCCATACTTTGGGTGTACTTTACCCTATGTATGGGGGGTGTCAGACTTGTGATTATTCTTTTGATACTTTTTACCTCTGTTTTGCTGCTTATACTTAGGGATATTTCACCTTAAGTATTGGGGAGGTAGACTCTGTACATTCTAACCCTCAATTTTCCCCTTGTATAAGTTGTCTATACTTAGGATTACTTGATCCTAAGTATAGGGGGATCACCAACTTTTATTGATTTTATTCTTTCATTCGTTATTGTAATATAGCATCCTTTTCACTTTTCTATACTTAGCACGAGTTATGTCTTTCTTCATCGCTCTTTGATCACTACGAGGACATAGTTAGAGCTAAGTATAGGGGGTGTTGTATATATTGTATATATACTTTAGCCATAACTCATACTTTCGTATTTTTAATATGGCAAAAATACTATATAAATACTTGTAAAAATTAAAAAAACCCAACTAATAAGAAGATGCAGAAAATTCCTTAATAATAAGTCAGATTAAAATATTTTGAAAAATATTTTGAAAGTAGTTTGAAAATCAATTTGCAAAATCTGTTGAAAACTATTAGAAAAATGTTTGAAAAATATTTTCAAACTTTGTAGAAATATTTTGGCTTGTAACAATTTTTTTTTGTGAAATAAAATCATTTTGTAAAACTATTTGCAAATATTTTGAAAAACGGTTGAAAAATTATTTTGAAAATCTATATATACTATTAGAAAAATGTTTGCAAAATTTTTTTCAAATGTGTGTAAATTTTTGTAAAATTTGTTGGAAAATTATTTTGGACTGTTGTTTTTTATAAAATTATTTTCAAAAAAATTTGAGGAATATATGCATCACAAAAAATCCAACTATATGTATATACCTGTATAAATTACTCAAGTTGTAAATCCTTTCACCTAATTCTTGTAAATAAGTGACTCACTCCTATGTAAATATGTGTATCTCATCCCTAACCCTTATTATATTTTTTATATATACTTGTATATATTACTAACCTTTTGTTTTAAAAAAAACTACAAAACCCAAAAGTTTATAAACATTTGCATAAAAAAACTCTTTTTGCATGTGCATCATCATTTTTCAAAAATCCATAAAAAGTTAAAAATTGGAAAATTGTTTCACAAAAAGATTTTGCTTTATTTTCTTTGCATTGAACATATTTTATGCATTTGCATGTGCATTTTTCAGGATAGTATTGTCATTTAAACTAAGTCTAGAATAAATTTGAAAAAATGGAGCTTAGTAGGACCTTAATCCACTTAATTTCAGAGGAACCTTATAAGAATTGGAGTTAAGACTTTTCAAGTCCTAGTGACATAATTCTTTGAGTTCATAAGACTATGTTCACATGTCATCTTGATTATTCTAAGTAGAATATTTAACAACACACACATGATTCTTTCAGACCGTGGCTTACCTTGGGCATGCACTCTATACATAGCTATTCATGGAGGAGGTAGTAAGGGGGCAGAATATTTTGGCTTGGGGTAGCATACGAGGTTAGTACATCTAGGTGGAACTTCTCATCCTCCTCTAGGGAGGGAAGTGCGTCTCGACCTGGTTTGGTGATGTTGAGGTCTAAATACAGGATGTTGTGGGGTTATAATAATGCTTCAAAAGAGGGATAGTCTACTAGCTCAAGAGGAAAAACTCCTTATGTACATGCTGCACTTTGTAAAAAAAGAAAGAAAAAATGCAAAATCTCCAAAAATGGACATGCCTGATTGAAAAGTAAAATGCCTGCCGGAGTGTATATACAAATGAAAAAAGAAGAAGAATAAGAGCTTCAAAGTCAAAAGTTTGTAAGCTTACAACGGATGACATGCCTACACTGGTCATGCATCGAAGGATAGGTAGCTACACTGGTTACCGTCCATTCTCTTCTCCATCCCCTCTTCTTGAGCTGGTTGTACTTTAACTTAGAAGGGAATGTCCCTGCTCCTCGAGGAAAGATTTGCTAGACTGGCGGATTAGAATTACCTTGTTGAGAGAGGGTGTTTCTTTACTACTTTTGAGATGAGGAGCTATATTTGACTTACATCATAGAAGTAAGAATTCATAGTCATAAGAATTTGTGTATGTAGACTTGTTCTGATCTGATTGTTCAGGAGACCTGAATGGGAGTCTTGTGGAACTTATAGGCTATTAGTTTTAAATCCATTTCCCATTAAGGTTCTGACACATTAATAATCCAAAGGTTCGACAGAGCTCCATACTACAATTTTATGAAGATAAGTTTAAAATCAACATTGTTCTAACTTCTTTCCTTTATCTTTTCTTTATTTTTGTTTTCACTTATTTTTCAAATAAGTGTTTGCTAAGGGACTAGAAAAGATAAAGTATAGGGGAATCCACGATTCATCGTCTTTATTCTTTTATTTTAGCTTCATTTCCTTAGTCAAACACCTGTAAATACCTACTAATTTCATGAAATTACCATTTTGTATGCATTTGTTAAATATGCATTTTTAATACTTTTTGTACATAAATAAAAGAATAAAGAAGAAAAGAAAAAGAAATAAAGGATATGTTTATGCAATAAATACAAACTGACCTGAACCCCGAGAGAAGGTCAAGACTTGACCTGATCGACCAGGAATAAAGTAGGGGGAGATAGGGTCTTCAATTCAAAAATCAAAAAAATAATTTGTAAATTTTTATTTGTATATTTGTATAAAACTTGTACTATTTTATTTGTACATAAATTGACCTCAAACTAATTATTTTTATAAATAAAAGTTGTAAATAAAAATGTAAAAAATAAAAATAATTGCAAAATAAAATAATTTACATATTACAAATAATCACACTCAGAAAAAGCCGCAAAGTGATAATTGAAATACCAATTCCGGCTCCATACAAACTCAAATTGAATCAAACTCATTTCCATTATACTCTAAATTAAATTATCTTTCAAATGGCTATGGTTCATATTTTTTGGAGTTACGGTTGAAAAGTCAGTTTTCTGGGGTGTTTTGTGCAGTTTCACCAATATTTATTGTACATATTTATTCATATTTATTTTTTAATATACATAATTGTAAATATTATTTTCATTAAAAATAAAATAAAAAAATATAAATAAAAAATTATTTAAAAATTATTTCCTTATTTGTACATATGTATATTGTATTGTATGCTCATAATATTTGTATACAACTAATTTCCTTATATAAAAATCGCCAAAAAAATCTAACATTAATTAATTTAATTTAATTACGAAATTTGTATTTAGATTTAATTATTTAATTCATTATTTGATTTAAAAACGTACCTTGTATATAAGATATGATTCCATACCTTTAATAGCCACCATTAAGGTGGCTAATTAATTTCTATAATTTTAATAATCTATTTAATTTATTTAATTCAGAAATTCGTAATTAATTTATTTATTTAAGAAATTATTTGATTAATTTCACTACTAAACACCTTCCTTAAGTGTATATGCCTTCCTTCTTATTTTTCTTCTCTTATTATTGGTTCATTCCTCCCTTATTCATGCTTGATCAATCTTTGGTGGAAAGGAGCCCGATTTCCGAGAGCTATCTTGTTGAAGAAGGGTGCCAGCCTCCAAGCCATCTGGTGACAATGCTTCGTCCCTTGTCGAGGCCATCACGACATTTTCGATACTGAGGTGAGATCCATTTTATTTCCCGTTGTTTTTCCTAGGTAAATCTTAGATTTAATTTTTTGCTTTGATCTCTTGATTGGAATCTAGATCCTAAAATCCAAAATAATTCCATCACACATTTTTGATCTGCCTCCGAAACCGATTTTTCATCTCATCTCGCGATCTCTCCATTTTCACGATTCTATCTCACACAATCTTCCATCTCTGGTCACGCACGATGATCGGAGCCACAGATCTATCTTCCGCTTCTCCACGATCGGAAACCATTAACACATCCTATTTTATTTATAAATAAAAAAAATTAAAAAAATATAGTTGTTTATTCTTAATATTTGTGTTGCAGGAAAATAGAAAAATTTAAAAAAATAATAAAAATATTTACAGTTATATTTACAATTTGTGTTAAGAAAAAAACATTTCTATCTTCAGTTTACAAAAAAACAAAAAAATATATTTTTTTTTAAAAATAACAGCGCGTGGCTTCGTCATCGACGCTACACCGGACTCCCACGCCTCCGTCGTTCGCCAGGCACCGCCTCCGCCCTGGCGCCGCGTCTATGTCTCCACCTCAGCTCTCCCGCCTGTGCGCTGCCCTCTGCGTGGAGGCGTCATCTCTACAGGCGGTGCTCAACCGCACCAGCAGTCCAACACGGATCGCCACGCCCCGAACTGTCGAGCCCTCCACCTCCATTCTCTGTGAGTACCGCCGCACCCACGGTAGCCGATTCTCCAGGCCCTTCCGTGCAGATGCCTGCGCCGCCGTAACACCCTGTGTGAACCCTCCGCTGGTTGTCCCAGACTACTCATATGACGGCACCTCCCTCAACCATCGATAACCACCCCTGGCTCCGCTCCCCTTGCTGTGCCCCTCTGCCTGAGAAGAAGAAGGGTAGGGGTGGCACCCCCTTCCCTTGTAGTTGGGAGAACAAGAACGCCTGAAGGAACCCTAGGTGGGGAGGAACAAACTCAATAAAAATTTTTGGGCAAACATCGTTCAAGTCCTTGGATCTTTTGCACATTACAAAGAGGGCCCCACCAGAACATGCTTTATTGGGTAAATCACATCTATGCCCTTAGGAACTTCCAATAATTACAAAACGAACCCTGCTAGACCAAGGCACGCATGGTGCATGCGTTTCTTGGGTAATTTGTACTGTTTACCATGCAATTTATTTCTATTGATTTTAAATGCATAAACATTGATAAACTACATTGTAGTCCTCCATATCCAGAATTTAAATTGCATTCTTGTTTGATTGAAATAAATCTTTTTCTTATTCAATAAATTAAACAAAAATCACCTAATGTTCCTATTGTAGTGTTTTCATTGTATAAAAATTTTATTGTATTCTGTTTCATTTAATATTTTTAAAAATTCAAAAATAACATCTTTTTCTCTGTATGGACTTCGAAAATTCACAAACATTACAAAATTTACCTAAAAATTCCAAAAAATTAATGTAGGTGTATTTTATTGTCTTCATTCAAATTTCCGTGCATAGATCATTAATAAAACTCCAATAACGTGCGGAAAATTAAAAATCTTAAAAAATGTAGAAAATTCTAGAAAAATCAAAAATCTGATTGTATTCTCTTTTTGTAGATATTTCATTGTAGTTTAGCATAAAAATAATTTCCAGGAGTATTGGGCACTTAAAGCATTTTTATGTTGCAAAATACTCTTGGCTATGCACTGTTCACTTTTATTCCCACTGTTTCATTTTTATAAAATTACAAAAAACATCACAAAAAATTGAAAAAAATACCAAAAATATTTAAAACATATAAAACACAAAAACATTTTCTCTGTAATTTTTTGAGCATTTTTTACTATTCTGAAAAATTCAAAAATAGTGTGGTGCGTGTGTTTTATCCCTTGTGTTTTATTTGAAAATAATAAAAAAATTAAAAATTCAAAAACCACTAAAAATTATCTTGGAAATCTGATTATTTAGTTTTTAAATCGTGCTCCTTGTGTTCGACCCTGGTCGCTATACCAGGTAAATAGAATAGCGAAACTGCTTACATTTTTTTGCTTGATTTATCTTTCATTAAGTGGTTAAATAACTTTTTCTCGTTGACCGAATCGATTGGTTGAGAACTGATGAATACCCATTCATCACTCTTTATTCTTATATTTTAGCTACAAAAACCTTTGCAAATGCATGTAGATATATGTAAATATAAATAATTACCAAAAGCATGCATTGTGTAAAAACCTATAATTAGCATGTTTTTGTGCAAAAATAAAAGAATAAAGATTAAAAAGAAAAAGAGGGAAATATTTAGAATAAATATTGAGCAACCTAACCCAAGGGAGGGCTCAGCATGGGCCTGACCGCATAAAAGCCAAAGTAGAGGGAGATAGGGGCTCATGTGTAAATATTTATGTAAATATTATAAAAATATTTTCCTCACCAAAAATATGCTTGTAGATACTTGTATATATTTATAAATATAAAATCAAAAGAAAAAGTTAAAAATCAAAAAGATCAAAAATACACCTTTCATCATGTACATAAACCACATCTATGTATTTATTTAACCTTGTAAATAAATAAAATTATTTTCCAAACTTTTTGTAAATAGTCTCTATTATATAGTGTAAATAAATAAAATAAAAACAATTAAAACAAAAACAAAATAAAAATAGCAAAAATTAAAATACAAAAACACATTGTACAAATACCATGTATATAGATGTATATATATATATATTTATTTTACCTATGTACATAAATAATCAAAATGAAATAAAAATACCTTTTTCTTCCTTGTTTTATACTATAAATAAATAAAATATAAAGTAGGAGTAAAATTGCATAAAAATAATAATTAAAAATCAAAAAAATAAAAAACCCTAATAGTGTACATATACCTATATAGTACATACTATGTATATAGCTTATTTTTATTTCCAAAAATTAATTAAAAATCACTAAAAAATAGAAAAAAATAAAATAAAATTATTTTGTGTTTTGAGTTTTTGCAAATTCGACCCCTAGCTACCCTTAATTTGCCTTTCAAGATCCAACCACATGGCCGAATTCCATTGGGTCCTGGGGATGTTGACCGCCCGGTCAACTACCCCCCCCAGGACCACCTTCCGCGGATACAAGCGCCTGACCTGATTTCTCGCAATTATACCCGCTTGATCCGACACCCATTTCCCTAAATCCCGGGTCCGAATCGTTAATCGTTCATCCGACATCCTCGCCGGAGCCGCTCCCTCGGGATCCGCGCGCTCCTGAGCTGGCCCGGACCCATCTTTCTCGGACCCCTAGCCTTATAAAGCCGCAGCTCTGCCACCCTCTCTCTCCATCTTTAGCCATTCGCCTTCTTCTCCTGTGAGCTCCAGAGAGTGTGTGAGGTGACAGCTCGCGCCTGAGCCTGTTGCAGCGAGGAGAGGAGGAGTATTCCATCGATCCGGCGACGTAGCTGCCGCAGCTCCGCCACCAGCGTGAGCTTCGAGCCTCGGACCGAGACGATCTTCGAGGCGACGACCAGGAGCATCCCCAGCTCCTTCCCAGTCTCTCCGTTCACCCAGGTACCCCTGTAGCTCCGCCGTTTCCTTTAATTTCTATTTTCGCCCAATTCACGCCGCCGTCGTATTTCTTTGATTCCGACCATCCCGCCACCTATCTCGATCATCGGAATCGACCATCACGTTCGCCTTCGTCCGACGCACCTTCTCCACTCATTCACTCAACCCAGCTCGCACAGGAGCTGGGAACCGAGTTCCTCCGTCCACCACCTTCGCCGGAGCTCGTCGTCCCGAGGCACCAGCCACCCCCACTTCGCCTAACCGGGTCAAGGCAGTTTGCCCTCGACCCGCGAGTCTCCTGAGCTGTTTTGCAGGTGATACTGAGCCCATCTGAGGGCTTGGTCATTCAGGCCAGGAGGTCCAGCTCCGTCGACCCCGTCCGAGCTCCCCGGAGCTTGGCTCGATCATCGGAGCCCACCGGCAGACGCGGGAGCCTTCCGCGATTCTTCTCCGACCTTCAGAAGGCTCCCAGGAGGAGCCTAGCGCACGCACGAGCCCGGCGAGTCTCGCCGGGGACTTGTTCTTCGAGGACCCTCCATCGCCGCTGATCGACCCCCCTCTCTCCAGTATTGATCGTGGCCGTCCATCCTTGGAGCCACCAGCACCGCTCGATCTGAGGAGAGACGATCCGGAGCGCCCACCATCAGCAGCCGTCAGATCTCCACGTGGCGCGCATCCAGCACCCCCGCTTAATAAGGGGTAATTTACCCTTAGTCCCCTGTCTTTGTTTTATTTCGTTCTAGTCCTGTAAATATTAAAGTCAGTTGTTAAGTTTTAGGTTTATTTGCATAGTGGACCCTGAGCTTTAGTTTATTCGCATTTATACCCCTGCCAGTTGTATGCCACGTGCTTCGTCACGTGTTATTTTGGGTTATTTGCAGTAGATACCCTTGTAGTTCTGGATGTTATTAAATGAATGAAAGTTTTTAGATATTTGCATTTATACCCCTGTGTGTGGTTTATTTGAGCATGCGCGCTATATTTTGGGTAATTTGCAGGTAAGCCCCCTGAACTTTTGGTACCTGTTACCAATAAGTCCTCAGGACTTATTTTTCTTACATTTGGGTCCCTGAGTGCCCCAGGCACGCGCGTGGCGTGTGTTTTGCTGGGTATTTTGCACCAGACCCCCCAGAACTTTGGGTATTTGCACTTTGGTCCTTGTGCACAGTACCCTTCCTTTATTTTTGAATAAAATATCAAAACACCTCCAAATCCAACGAAAATTTGACACATGGCTCCTGCCATGGTGTAGGATTTTTGTGGATTTTTGAGGACATTTTTGATTTAGTTTGATATTTTTAAAAAATCAAAAACCTTCATTTTTGTCACTGTCTAATTTGAAAAATCACAAAAAAATATAAAAACTCACTTAAAAATTCTATAAAAATTATCTACTATTTAGTTTGCTTAGTTTGATTTTCTAGCCAATTTTGGCTATTTTCCATTGCTGAAAACCCATAAAAACGTAAAAACACTCAAAAACCCATAAAAATTCTAGTAAATAAATTAAAAATCCAAAAATAATAAAATTGGTACCTAAATTTTCCTTGTTTCATCTTCTTTACAGGAAAATTACCTCTAGGCCATTTAGAGGCCCTTAGATATTTTATCTAGGGCTTTTGGCTCGGCTGGACATTACCCACTGTTTGTTTCACTTTTTGATTTTTAGAAAATTAAATAAACATCAGAAAATTCTCAAAAAATCATCAAAAACACAAAAAAATATAAAATACATAAAAATATTTTTTTTAATTTTTGGTTGATTTTTGATTCTTTGAATAAATTGTTGAAGTGTGCTTTTCCTTGTTTTTCTTATTTTCTTAATATATTTAAAATCCAAAAAAATACAAAAATATTCAAAAACCACTAAAAATGGGTTGTTCTTTTATTTTATTTGTTTTTACTACTTCGTAGGCCTCTCAGCCAACCTGTGCTCCTTGAGTTCGACCCTGGGTACTATACCAGGTTAATCACATAGCAGGACCGCTATTCGTGTTTGATTGATTTTATCGTTATTTAGTGGTTCATTTTTCTGGATCGACACCGTCTGATCGCTTGGGTCGCGACGACCTATCTTTTGTACCTTATACCCGAGCCTTCGGACACGTGTTATCAGAATGGCGCCGTTGCTGGGGAGCACGGCTTAGTAGTTTTTGATTTTGCTTTATTTTTGTTTTCGCGGCTTTTCGCGGCTCTTTCAGAGCTCGCGGCTTTTCGCGGCTTTTGCCCATATTTTTATTTGTGTTGTATTTTGTTTATTTTCTTTTTCTTTTATTTTTGTTTTTGTTTTATTTTGAGTGTTTATTTTATTTTGCATTTTTGGCACATATATCCTTATTTTCATTTTCATTTCTTTTTCTTTTATTATTATTTGATTATCTGGGTCTGACCATTCTTCTCTTTCTTGCGAGGGCCTGACGACCGAGGCGGCTGATCTCGAGAAGCCGACGCAACCGCGGGATTCGGAGGCGGCTCCTTTCTTTGCGGAGCCGCAGGAGAGAGTGAGAGAGAGTGGAGTGGGTGAGGATTAGAATAGGTTTTTATTTTTCATTATTATTGTAATAATACAGGACACTCTCAGGACTTGGACACGGGTGAACTATACTTGCTTAGCGGGTCTGTTTCGCCGAGCGCCGGTGTGCTCGGGGGACCCTTAGGATTTTCGCGGTTTTTCGCGGTTTTGGTTTTCTTTTATTTTCTTACTGCTTTTTCCGGTGTTTACGCGGTTTTTGCTCAAGCCCCTAGACTTAGGAATTTCTATTGCTTGTGCCGTAATTAGTAGGGTCCCAACACTTAACTGCTTGCCTGTTCCTATAGAACGCTAATTGGACTCACTAATAACTAATTAATAAAAATAACCGAATCATCTCCTTCGTAGCCTACGTGCCGCAGCCCGTCCTGTAAAGCGCTTTCTCCTACCCCCGATTTGTCGGACAGAGGAGGGACGGGCCAAGACCGGACTCTTTGGCTTGGAGGTCGGTGACCGGTTAGACGGTTCTTGCGCTAGAAATTGCTCATCTAGGACTCGGCTTTCCCGTTGCATCATATAGGTAGTTTATTTTCAGTCTTTCAATTCTGCACGGATCACTTGCATGTAGAGTGCTGGAGACAAGGTACGCATTTCTTACTCAGCATACATCATTGATTTTATCGCGCATCGGCTTTTTCGACTTCTCCCCCCTGTTTTGGACTTAATAACCAGGAGAACCGAAAAATTCGTTAGGCCTTTTGTTTTGATTTGAAAAATATTAAAAAGAAAAACCATAAAATTGGGACTGGTTAACTCTATTGATCTTAAAAGACGCTCACCCTAAAAATTTTGTCTTGGGGAGAGCAACCCCCTCATTGTATGGTTTGGATGCGCGAGAGAGTGACCCGCACCCTAGGTAGAGCCCTCCGGTGCTAGTCCCGACTGATTACCGACTCTTCCGTGCGGGCCAGTCGGTTGGGATAGCATCGGGTATCCTAACAGGTTACATAAGCGCTCTGATATTTTGTGTATTCACCTAATAAAATCGACAAGATAATTTGACCGAACTTTCACGGTCTTCAGCTCGCGTCGCGTTGGTGAACCGGGGTTTGTTTTGTGATCATAGTTTCTCCAGATCTCATCCGGCCTACTCGCAAGATCAAGATGATGGGTAGACGCTCTCTTAGGCAGCCTCTGGCTGCACCGCTTTCGGGCACGTCTACCCAGTCATCTAGGTTGGCCCGCGAGAGCCGAGACCAGCTCTCCGAGCCCGAGTACGACTCCGCCCTGTTCCCCCTCGACCCCCTTTCTTTCCGACCTGAGAGACACGAGCCCGAGGAGAGATTGATTGATTTGACAACACCTGAGTTGGGCTCATTTGATTTTGCAGACGTCGCCATGGCCGGCTGTTCAGATGATCACTCCCGTCAGCCAGAGCACTTTGTATTAGACTAGGGAGCGATCAACTCCACCCTGATCGCATCACTTGAGACAGTCCAGCAGCAGTTACGCGATCAGGGAGCATTCATGATTGAGATGAGGAGTGAGTTGGAGCGCCTCAGAGCAGAGAGAGATCAGAGCGAGCCTGAGGACGGCCCAGATGCAGAGGCACGAGCCGCAGCAGCAGCAGCAGCAGCAGCAGCCGCCGCCGCGGCAGCCGCCGCGGCAGGAGGACCACCGAGACCGATGCGGGAGTTGCACAACCCCGGATCTACACTGATGCACCATTGGGTGGTGGTACCTGCTATCGTGGGGGACTTCAAGTTCCCCCCGAACACCCTGCAGATGCTTCCCCGTTTTCACGGGCTTGCCACCGAGGAGCCCCATCTCCACCTCCAGGAGTTCCTGATGATTTGCAGTACTGTCCACGATCGCCATGTGGACCAGGATACGATTCGGATGATTGCCTTCCCCTTCTCACTAGCAGACAGAGCAGCCACCTGGCTGAAGCATCTGGGGAAGTTCGTCTACACCTGGGAGCAGCTCCGCACCGAGTACTTGAACAAGTACTATCCACTCGGGCGGACGAATGCAGCGAGGGCCCTGATCAGCAACTTCTCCATTCTCCCCAATGAGCAATTTCATGAGGCATGGGAGAGGTTTAGAGAGCTCACGGACAGATGCCCGCACCACGATATCACGAAGCTGAACCTTGTGCAGAGCTTCTTCAGCGGGTTGACACCAGAGCTTCAGGGTCTGGTGAATGCTTCTTGTGGCGGGTCCTATTTCGCCAAGGACCACGACCAGGTTTGGGCCATCTTCGAGGAGATGGCTGAGAATTATATGGTGATGTCCCAGACCCGGCTGTACACACAGAGACCCCAGCCGCAGCCGCCAGGATCCGTGCAGTACCAGCGGATAGCACGGGTCGATGCAGGTCCATCTAGTTCGTCCGCAGTCGCAGCAGCACAGGCAGAGTCGTCCGCTGCGGATATGGGTATTATCAACGAGAAGTTGGACCGCATGGAGCTGATAGAGAAGAAGCAGTGCCAGAGCATCGCGCAGATGGATCAGATGGCACAGACTCTGAGCGACATGAAGACCCAACTCATGTGTCTCCAGGAGGCACAGACGGCTTCACAGCCCCGTCTTCAGTCGCGAGGCGACTCCGGCAGCAACAGCAGCTCGTCCCAGCGCTCCAGCTCCCTACAGCAGCCTAGACAGGTACATCTTGTACAGGCGGAGCCGTACCAGCAGCCGCAGCCCACCTACCAGTCCCCACCATCTCCAGACATGCAGATGGTGGTCTACCAGCCAGATCAGCCTCTGGCAGTACTCCCGCCAGCCCCCTACGATGCAGAGCCGTTGATGGATGTCAACGGGATTTGGTATGACCTCCCCCAGCATGGAATCCGATGAGACCATCCCGGATTCAGGTGGGGGAGTGGAGGTACCCAGCCCCAGCAGCAGCCAGCCGGTCAGGGAGGGCAGTACTTCCATCAGAGAGATCACCAGCCGCAGCAGCAGCCACCAGCTTATCAGTCACACCAGCCACCATCCTTCGTCCCTCGTCCCTATCAGCAGCAGGGATAGTCGTGGAGACATGAGCCGCAGGCTCACCTAGCATATCAGCAGCACCACCAGCAATTTCAGCAGCCTCAGCACCAGAGAGGCTACCCGTCGGGTTCCCAGGAGAGCCCCGCCTTGGACGACATCGCCCGCCTCCTCACGGATCAGCAGGCCACATTTAGACGGGAGATGGACGAGTTCCGCGAGGAGATGCGGGACCTGGTGAGAGGGAAGGCCGCCATTCCTGCATAGATCGAGCCGAACCCGAACAACCTCAAGAGGAAGTATGAGCAGGTAGTTTCTACTGAGCATGCCACTCCTAGTGACCCATTTGATGATACATCTTCGGATCTATTTGATGCTGATTTTGTTATACTTAGGAGCGGTAGGACACCAGCAGGCGGCGACGCCTCATCTGAGCTTCCCCACGAGGATACGTCCGAGGCGCCACCTGAAGAGGAGGAGAACGGTACTGAGGCCGCTCCAGATGACGATGGTGGCACTGATGCCACCAAGGATGCTGATTCCACCGGTGGTACTGAGGCCGCCGCTTCACCAGATCGAGGAGGTGGTACTGACGCCACCCGTTTAGCCGAGCCAGCCCGCGGTACTGATGTCGCGAGACGTCCAGCAGCAGCAGCAGCAGAGTCAGCCCGTGGTGGCACTGAGGCCACCGGTGTTTGTTTTGACAGAGGTGTTGTTTTTCCTCAAGTTGATGTATCTCAGAATTCTGTTTTGAATAAAGGAAAAGGTTTAGTTTACTCTGGTCCCACTGTGGTGAGTGACGTATGTGTGGATCCGGCCGTCGAGCCGTCTAGGCCTTTTCCTAGTCCTTCATCTGCGAAGGACCCTGTGATCCCCTTCCCTAGAGCCCTTCAGATGGGGAAGAGGAAGAAAAAAGAAAATGATCCAAAAAAGAGAGAGCAGGAGGAGTTCAGTCAGAGCATGATCGATAGATTCCACATCCAGCTGACCCTCCAGGAGGCTTTGCAGCACATCCCCCTTCTCCAGCGATCTTTGAGAGACAGGACCACAGTCAGGAGGAGGAGGAGGAACCACACTTCAAAGATCCACGTGCTGACGAAAGCCACGTGTTTTGCGATCCAGAACCGACTGCTAGCCAAGAGGCCAGATTCAGGGGCCCCGTATATCAGATGCCAGATCAGTGAGCAGAGGTTTGACCGTACTTTATTAGATAGCGGATCGTCGATCAACCTTCTTCCGGCAGCCCTTCTCGACCGCTTCGAGTTGGGCACTCTTCGACAGAGCAGGACAGTCCTTCAGTTCGCTGATCGATCTGTCAAGAGGCCGAAGGGGTTGTTACGAGACGTTATCGTCACGATTCAGGGCCTGAAATTCCCCGTGGACTTCGTAGTGTTGGACATGGAGATCCCTGATTCGGTGACCGATACCCCCATCATCCTTGGTCGTCCGTTCTTGGCCACAGCCAAGGCGGTGACTGATCATGACAGCGGGAAGGTGTACTTTCGCGTCGAGGGCGAGAGTATACAAATAGAGACGGTCGAGGACTACAGAGCTAGAGAGAGAGCACGCTCAGAGGCTAGCACCGATTCAGAGCAGCTGACAGACGCAGAGCCAGACATCCACCAGGACTGTGATTTTTTGATCACAGACGACGAGGCAGCATGGGCAGATCCTGCAGCACAGGCCATCCTCTCATTTTCAGATACAGCTGATGCTGAGATGATAGCAGAGGAGAGTCTGGAGAGCACAGCCCTGGTTCAGGATACCATTGAGGCAGCAGAGCCGGTCCTTGATCGCGACACAGATTTCAGTGATGGTGGTGCTGAGGCCACCTTGCCTTACGGTGGTACTGATGCCACCGCGGTTGATACAGATCCCTCGGATTCAAAGTCTGATTGGGCAGATTGCTATGATCAGATGCCAGACCTGAGTCCCCCTGAGCCTACAGATGAGGAGGAGGTAGATGCAGAGCAGATCAGAGACAGCACAGTTGAGCAGCCTTCTCCCGATACAGTTTGCGAGAGTTCGCTTTCTTTCTCCCAGGCAGATTTGGCAGACTTAGCAGCATTCACTCATTTCCTTCCGCAGCCAGATTTGCCAGCACCCAGCATTCCAGAGCTGAAGTCGCTCCCTACTTCGCTGAAGTATCGATTCCTTGCGGGCGAGCCAGAGATGTACCCAGTCATCATCTCCGCCGATCTGACTGGAGAGCAGGAATCCCGTTTGATGGGGGTTCTTGAAAAGAACCGCAAGGCAATCGGATGGAGCGTAGCAGATCTCCATGGGATTAGTCCATCAGTGTGCTCCCACCATATCTATCTCGAGGAGGGGGCGAAGCCGTCGCGTGAGTTCCAGCGGCGACTGAACCCCAACCTGAGAGAGGTCGTGATGAAGGAAATATCGAAATGGTGGAGTGCAGATTTTATTTATCCCATTTCCGACTCCAAGTGGGTTAGCCCCTTGCATGTGGTGCCCAAGAAGACGGGCATCACGACTGTGATCAGTGAGTCGGGAGAGGAGATTGCTACACGAGTACCCACCTCTTGGAGGGTCTGTGTTGACTACAGGAGACTCAACCTGGCCACCAAGAAGGACCATTTCCCCCTGCCTTTTATTGACCAGATCATTGAGAGACTGGCAGGGAAGAGCCATTATTGCTTCCTGGATGGGTACTCGGGCTACAACCAAGTGGCCATCGCTCCTGAGGATTAGGAGAAGACCACCTTTACCTGTCCCTTCGGCACATATGCTTTTTGACGCATGCCATTTGGGCTATGCAATGCCCCTGCGACTTTTCAGAGGTGCATGTTGTCGATCTTTTCGGACATGGTAGGGGAGTGTTTGGAGGTCTTCATGGACGACTTCTCGGTCTACGGCGACGGATTCGACTCCTGTCTTGACTGCCTAGACCGAGTACTCCAGCGATGTATCGAGTATCATTTGGTTTTATCTTGGGAGAAGAGTCACTTCATGGTGACTCAAGGGACGGTGCTTGGCCACATCATCTCCAACAGGGGCATGGAGGTTGATCCAGCCAAGGTTGATGTCATTAGAAAACTCGCACCGCCGTCCAATTTGAGGCAGCTACGGTCATTTCTGGGGCACGTTGGATTTTACAGGAGATTTATTCAGGATTTTAGCAGGATTGCTCGGCCGTTGACTAACCTCTTGACGAAAGACACCGAGTTCCTTGTCGATGACAAGTGTCTTTCGTCCTTTGCGACTCTCCAGCAGTGTGTCATTGAGGCTCCTGTCCTCCAGCCGCCTGATTGGTCTCTCCCATTCGAGATCATGACGGATGCCTCCGATTTTGCCGTAGGGGCAGTGCTGGGACAGAGGAGGGATGGAGTTCCATTTGCCATTCACTACGCTAGCTGCACATTGGATTCCGCCCAGCGGAATTACACGGTCACAGAGAAGGAGATGCTAGCCGTAGTGTTCGCCCTAGATAAGTTCTGATCGTATATCATTGGATCTAGAGTGACCTTGTACACAGATCATACCGCCATCAGGTACCTCATGGCAAAGAAGGATGCCAAGGCCAGACTGACTAGATGGATCCTTCTACTCCAGGAGTTCGACATTGAGATCAAGGATAAGCCTGGAGTCAAGAATGTGGTGGCGGATCATCTCTCCCGTTTAGAGTAGCCTGAGGAGTCTGAGCAGATTGATCCTATCCGAGATACCTTCCCAGATGAGGCGATCCTTGCTATCGCCTCACTCCCGTGGTACGCCGATATTGTGAACTTTCTCGTTGCTGGGAAAGTCCCACAAGATTGGCCCAGGCAGAGGCTTGAGACCTTCCTTGCGAAGGCCAAGTCCTACCACTAGGAGGATCCCATCCTTTACCACGAAGGAGGGGATAGCGTCTGGCGTCGGTGTATTCCTCAGGAGGAACACCATAGCGCCCTCACTTACTGCCACAAGCTTGAGGCAGGAGGACATCATTCTGGGAGGAGAACGGCATAGAAGGTGCTCCAATCCGGCTTGTGGTGGCCTACCCTCTTCAAGGACTCGGATGAGTTCGTGAAGAGGTGTACTGACTGTCAGAGGATGGGCACTTGTGGACAGCGTGATATGATGCCGATGCAGCCCATTCACTTCTGTGAGGTTTTTGACGCATGGGGCATCGATTTCATGGGTCCATTCCCTAAGAGTCAGGGATTTGAGTACATTCTATTGGCCGTAGATTATGTTAGTCGTTGGGTGGAAGCTATCCCCGCCCGAGCCGCTGATGCGAGGACAGTTTGCAGATTTTTGAGGAAGCATATCATCACGCGGTTCGGGGTTCCACGAGTTCTGATTTCTGATGGGGGATCTCACTTCATCAACGACCAGGTGAAGGCCCTTGCTAGCGAGTTCGGTATAGACCATCGTGTTGCTACACCTTATCATCCACAGACGAATGGTCTAGACGAGGTGTCGAATAGGGAGATCAAGATGATATTGCAGAAAGTCGTCCGCCCTGACCGAAAGGATTGGTCACAGCTTTTGGACTCGGTCTTGTGGGCATATAGGACGTCTTTCAAGACACCATTGGGCACATCTCCCTTTCGCCTCGTATATGGCAAGCCATGCCATTTACCTGTTGAGCTGAGGCACAAGTCACTTTGGGCAGTCACAGATATTCTTATGGATCCAGATGGTATGGGAGACCAGAGGAGGGCAGAGTTAGCTGCCCTGGAGGAGCTCAGAGATTCAGCTTTCTCAAACAGCCTACATTATAAGGAGAAAGTGAAGGAGTGGCATGATTCTCATATCAGCCACAAGCATTTTGAGATTGGACAGAGAGTATGGCTGTTTGATGCGAGGCTACGATTATTTCCAGGGAAGCTACAGAGCAAATGGAAGGGACCCTACTTGGTTAGAAAGGTACACGACAACGGTAGCATTGACATATCTGAGTTGTCTTCTGAGAGTACCTTTCGAGTGAACGGCCAGCGGCTCAAGCCATTTCTAGATCATGAGCCGCGGGTCGCTGATCTTGCCCCTATTCATTTTGCGTGAGATGTGGTCTTTGACTCACATCTAATGCATCTCACGCCTGAGTTTCACTGATCTTCCGCCTTGCATAGATCCAGATGTCCATATCGCTACATTCTTTAGTCCCACATCCCTTTCTTCATCCTGTGATTATGCTATACTTAGGGTGTACTTTACCCTAAGTATAGGGGGGATGTGAGACCTTTTGGGTATTTCTTTTGTTTCTGTCTACCCCTGTTTTTGTTGCCTATACTTAGGGATATTTCACCCTAAGTATGGGGGGGTAGACCCTGTACATTCTCCACTCGGTTTTCCCGTTGTGTACAGCCTGCTATACTTAGGATTATTTAATCCCAAGTATAGGGGGACGACCCGAGACCCTCTTGACTTTTCCATTTCATTCTTCTTCTTTGTATATAGCCTTCCTTTTCACTTTCCTATACCTAGCACGAGTTATGTCTTCTTCATCGCTCTTGACTCTGAGGACATCGTTCGAGCTAAGTATAGGGGGGTGTGTATATATTTCATATATACTTTAGCCATAACTCGTACTTTGTGTGAGTGTGTTGATAAATAAAATGGCTAAAAACCACACAAAAAAATTAAAAAATTTTCATGTACATAAACTTCTTTTATTTGCACATAAATAGCTAGTGTACAAATTATTTTTGTAAAAATGATTTCAAAAATCTTTTGTGTAAAGCTTGTGTAAATATTTTCGTATCAAAATTATGTATATAGTACAAAATTTTTCCAAAATGTTTTAAAAATCAAAAGTTTGCAAAAATCTCGTGTAAATGTGTGTAAATATCTTTTTGCAAAACTTGCACTTCATGCATCATCATTTCATGATTTCAAAACATTTTTCAAAAATTTTGCATGATTGTAAAATTTGTGTAAATAAGCATCTTTTGTACATATGTATATAGTTTTTCTGGATGATAGTTGACATTTAAACTAGCCTGGAATCAAATTGAGAAATGGAGCTTGATTAAGATCTTAATCCACCTAATTTCTAAGAGGAACCTTATAGGGCTTAGGTTTAAGGCTTTTCAGGTCCATGGTGACTTAATTCTTTGAGTCCACTAGGCTATGATCACATGTCATCTCAATGAGCCTAAGTAGAGCACTTAACAACAACACATGACTCATATAGACAATGGCTTTACTTGGACACCAGCACTATGCACCGAGCTCTCTACGGATGAGGTGGTGAGGAGGCAGTCCTCCTTGACTTGGGGTAGCATATGAGGGTAGTACTTCTAGGCGGAACCTCTCTTCTTCTTTTAGTGAAGGAAGTGCGTCTCAACTTGGTCTGGTTGCCATGAGGTCTAACGACGGGAGTTGTGGGTTGCAATAAAGCTTAAAAAGAGGGATAGTCTACTGGCTCAAGAGGAAAAACTCCTTGTATATATGCTGTACATGTATATGTTGTATAGATGCACTTAGAAAAAAAATGTGCAAAAAGAAAATAACTCCAAAAAAGTGGTGGGTCTGATAGAAAATGATAATCCCACCGGAGTATGTATATAGAGTGCAATAAGCAAAGCTTGGTTTCATGTTCCACCTGTTGTAGCTTGCAGCAGGGAGACTTGGCTACACTGGTCAAGCTCCCAAGGGTACTTGGCTACACTGGCCTTGACCCATTCTCTTCTTCCTCCCCCTCTTGAGCCGGTTGAACTTGAACTTAGAAGGGAATACCCCGCTCCTCGAGGAAAGAGTGGCCAGATTGAGGTCATAGAGTTACCTTGTTGGGGAGGGTTTTCAAGTTGCCATTTCTGAGGTGGAGAGCTTAGACTTCACATTCACAGGACAAGAAAAGATTCATGGTCTTCAGGGTTTGTGATTGATGACTTGTTCTGATCTGGAGCATTGAGGAGTCTTGGTTATAGATTAGTGGAACTTAGAGGCTGTTAGGTTTTAAGCTTAAGTCTAAATAAGGTTCCGACACATTAATAATCCAAAGATCTGATCGAGCTCCATACCCCAATTTAATGAAGGCAAGTTTAATAATCAACCTTGATCCATGTACATCCTCTTTTTCTTTTTCTTTCTTTCTTTTTCACTTCTTTTTCAAATAAGTGTTTGCTAAGGGACTAGCGAAGTTAAGTATAGGGGGGTGATGAATACCCATTCATCACTCTATATTCTTATATTTTAGCTACAAAAACCTTTGCAAATGCATGTAGATATATGTAAATACAAATAACTACCAAAAGCATGCATTGTGTAAAAACCTATAATTAGCATGTTTTTGTGCAAAAATAAAAGAATAAAAATTAAAAAGAAAAAGAGGGAAATATTTAGAATAAATATTGAGCAACCTAACCCAAGGGAGGGCTCAGCATGGGCCTGACCGCATAAAAGCCAAAGTAGAGGGAGATAGGGGCTCATGTGTAAATATTTATGTAAATATTATAAAAATATTTTCCTCACCAAAAATATGCTTGTAGATACTTGTATATATTTATAAATATAAAATCAAAAGAAAAAGTTAAAAATCAAAAAGATAAAAAATACACCTTTCATCATGTACACAAACCACATCTATGTATTTATTTAACCTTGTAAATAAATAAAATTATTTTCCAAACTTTTTGTGAATAGTCTCTATTATATAGTGTAAAAAAATAAAATAAAAACAATTAAAACAAAAACAAAATAAAAATAGCAAAAATTAAAATACAAAAACACATTATACAAATACCATGTATATAGATGTATATATATATATATTTATTTTACCTATGTACATAAATAATCAAAATGAAATAAAAATACCTTTTTCTTCCTTGTTTTATACTATAAATAAATAAAATATAAAATAGGAGTAAAATTGCATAAAAATAATAATTAAAAATAAAAAAAATTAAAAACCCTAATAGTGTACATATACCTATATAGTACATACTATGTATATAGCTTATTTTTATTTCCAAAAATTAATTAAAAATCACTAAAAAATAGAAAAAAAAATAAAAAAATTTTTTGTTTTGAGTTTTTGCAAATTCGGCCCCTAACTACCCTTAATTTGCCTTTCAAGATCCAGCCACGTGGCCGAATTCCATTGGGTCCTGGGGATGTTGACCGCCCGGTCAACTACCCCCCCCAGGACCACCTTCCGCGGATACAAGCGCCCGACCCGATTTCTCGCAATTATACATGCTTGATCCGACACCCATTTCCCTAAATCCCGGGTCCGAATCGTTAATCGTTCATCCGACATCCTCGCCGGAGCCGCTCCCTCGGGATCCGCGCGCTCCTGAGCTGGCTCGGACCCATCTTTCTCGGACCCCTAGCCGTATAAAGCCGCAGCTCCGCCACCCTCTCTCTCCATCTTTGGCCATTCGTCTTCTTCTCCTGTGAGCTCCAGAGAGTGTGTGAGGTGACAGCTCGCGCCTGAGCCTGTTGCAGCGAGGAGAGGAGGAGTATTCCATCGATCCGGCGACGTAGCCGCCGCAGCTCCGCCACCAGCGTGAGCTTCGAGCCTCGGACCGAGACGATCTTCGAGGCGACGACCAGGAGCATCCGCAGCTCCTTCCCAGTCTCTCCGTTCACCCAGGTACCCCTGTAGCTCCGCCATTTCCTTTAATTTCTATTTTCGCCCAATTCGCGCCGCCGTCGTATTTCTTTGATTCCGACCATCCCGCCACCTATCTCGATCATCGGAATCGACCATCACGTTCGCCTTCGTCCGACGCACCTTCTCCACTCATTCACTCAACCCAGCTCGCACAGGAGCTGGGAACCGAGTTCCTCCGTCCACCACCTTCGCTGGAGCTCGCCGTCCCGAGGCACCAGCCACCCCCACTTCGCCTAACCAGGTCAAGGCAGTTTGCCCTCGACCCGCGAGTCTCCTGAGCTGTTTTGCAGGTGATACCGAGCCCATCTGAGGGCTTGGTCATTCAGGCCAGGAGGTCCAGCTCCGCCGACCCCGTCCGAGCTCCCCAGAGCTTGGCTCGATCATCGGAGCCCACCGGCAGACGCGGGAGCCTTCCGCGATTCTTCTCCGTCCTTCAGAAGGCTCCCAGGAGGAGCCTGGCGCATGCACGAGCCCGGCGAGTCTCGCCGGGGACTTGTTCTTCGAGGACCCTCCATCGCCGTTGATCGACCCCCCTCGCTCCAGTATTGATCCTGGCCGTCCATCCTTGGAGCCACCAGCACCGCTCGATCTGAGGAGAGACGATCCGGAGCGCCCACCATCAGCAGCCGTCAGATCTCCACGTGGCGCGCATCCAACACCCCCGCTTAATAAAGGGTAATTTACCCTTAGGCCCCTGTCTTTATTTTATTTCGTTCTAGTCCTGTAAATATTAAAGTCAGTTGTTAAGTTTTAGGTTTATTTGCATAGTGGACCCTGAGCTTTACTTTATTCGCATTTATACCCCTGCCAGTTGTATGCCACGTGCTTCGTCACGTGTTATTTTGGGTTATTTTCAGTAGATACCCTTGTAGTTCTGGATGTTATTAAATGAATGAAAGTTTTTAGATATTTGCATTTATACCCCTGTGTGTGGTTTATTTGAGCATGTGCGCTATATTTTTGGTAATTTGTAGGTAAGCCCCCTGGACTTTTGGTACCTATTACCAATAAGTCCTCGGGACTTATTTTTCTTACATTTGGGTCCCTGAGTGCCCCAGGCACGCGCATGGCGCGTGTTTTACTGGGTATTTTGCACCAGACCCCCCAGAACTTTGGGTATTTGCACTTTGGTCCCTGTGCACAATACCCTTCCTTTATTTTTGAATAAAATATCAAAACACCTCCAAATCCAACGAAAATTTGACACATGGCTCCTGCCATGGTGTAGGATTTTTGTGGATTTTTGAGGACATTTTTGATTTAGTTTGATATTTTTAAAAAATCAAAAACCTTCATTTTTGTCACTATCTAGTTTGAAAAATCACAAAAAATATTAAAACTCACTTAAAAATTCTATAAAAATTATCTACTTTTTAGTTTGCTTAGTTTGATTTTCTAGCCAATTTTGGCTATTTTCCATTGCTGAAAACCCATAAAAACGTAAAAAACCTCAAAAACCCATAAATATTCTAGTAAATAAATTAAAAATCCAAAAATAATAAAATTGGTACCTAAATTTTCCTTGTTTCATCTTCTTTACAGGAAAATTACCTCCAGGCCATTTAGAGGCCCTTAGATATTTTATCTAGGGCTTTTTGGCTCGGCTGGACAATACCCACTGTTTGTTTCACTTTTTGATTTTTAGAAAATTAAATAAACATCAGAAAATTCTCAAAAAATCATCAAAAACACAAAAAAATGTAAAATACATAAAAATATTTTTGTTTTAATTTTTGGTTGATTTTTGATGCTTTGAATAAATTGTTGAAGTGTGCTTTTCCTTGTTTTTCTTATTTTCTTAATATATTTAAAATCCAAAAAAATATAAAATAATCAAAAACCACTAAAAATGGGTTGTTCTTTTATTTTATTTGTTTTTACTACTTCGTAGGCCTCTCGGCCAACCCGTGCTCCTTGAGTTCGACCCTGGGTGCTATACCAGGTTAATCACATAGCAGGACCGCTATTCGTGTTTGATTGATTTTATCGTTATTTAGTGGTTCATTTTTCTGGATCGACACCGTCTGATCGCTTGGGTCGCGACGACCTATCTTTAGTACCTTATACCCGAGCCTTCGGACACGTGTTATCAAGAACAACGGCACAATTACTTAATTTAATTCATCTTAACCGCATTGGATTTTGTGTCATCATTAATACATATTAAGGCATCTCTATCCTCATCATCAATACGATTTACAGTGTTCTTACCTTTGTCATTTTCTCCTTTCTGCTTTCTTGGGGCCATGTATTCTGTCTTGTAATGCCTCATTTGATTGCAATTCTTGCAGACTACAGACTTCTGATCTCTGGATTTGGATCTTCCTCTTATGGACTTTTCCCTGGAATGCTTTTAGTTCCTATAGCTCTTCTTGCTTCCTCCTTCTGTATTCAAGGCAAAACCTATCGAGTGTTCTTCTCCAGACGTCTTCCTTCGTGCCTTTTTTCAAGAAGAAGACCGACAACATCCTCGAACTTTAACTTTACAAAACCAGAGGAGTTGCTAACGTCTACAACTAAAGCCTTCCAACTATAGGTAAACTAGAAAGAAGTAGAAGAGATTTTACCTCATCATAAAACACGATCTTCACATAATCCAATTGGTTGATGATACTGTTCATATCATTCAAATGTGAAGCCACTCCGGAGTTCTCACTCATCTTTAAATTGAAAATCTTCTTCATCAAATATACATTATTTGATGTGGATGGATTCTCGTAAATATTTTCAAGAGCTTTGAAAAGATTCGTCGTTGTCGTCACCTTTGGGATATTTGAAGCCACTGATGGAGCAAGGCTGAGCCTTACCATTCCTTGAGCCCTTCGGTCTAGGACATTTCACTCATCATCTTTCATGTCTTCGAGCTTCTTCCTTTGATCAGAAGATAGAGATCCTTCTGATATAAAACATCTTCAATCTGCATCTTCCAAAACATGAAGTTCGATCCATTGAACTTCTCGATCTTGACATTCGATTCTTCCGCCATCTGTGTAGAGGTTGATCTCTGAACCTTGCTCTGATACCAGATGTTGGGGATGGATCCGATCGAGCACCGCACGACTAGAACCACGATCAAAGAAGAAAGCACGCATAATCGCACAAGACAAGGATTTATAGTGGTTCGGTAATGTGCTTACTCCACTTGCTCACAACCGACACTCTACTATTGTTTGAATGATGTTTGGAATACAATATGTGGTGCCACAAGTCTCCTTTTATACTACAAAAAAAGAATACCAATCATTCGAAAATCCCCACCATCAACTCTCAGCCAATCAGGATGCAGGACATGGATTAAGCATCTCAGCAATCCAACCCAACAACTCTCAGCCAATCAGAATGCAGAAAGCGGATCAGACACCTCAGCAATCCAACCCAAGAGCTCTTAGCCAATAAGAATACTTGAGGGTAACCAGCCACATCAGTAATGCTCTCCACTTGTATTCAACTAATCGGTCTTCACATGATAAATCTCAACACATATATGTTCTTCTACCATATCCATATCTATTTTATATACATTTTTTGACATACGTGTTCTTATCCAATAAAAATGAATATGGATACGAACATCATTTAGATATCTCTATATCTGTTTTAATGTATAAATATAATCGTAGATTATTTATATTATATATAACAAAATTTTATGTCTTCTTTCCCATATATATTTATTATTAAATAAGTACATCTTACATATTTGTATCATTCCCAAACCATTCAATACAAATATAGTTAAGCTAATATATAAAATACTTCTTATATTAACACTTTCTGATTTATATATTTTTTTATTCAAAACTATTTTTAAGGATATTGTAACGTAATTTTCATATCCGTCAACATATCTATTCACACACACACACATACACACACACACACACACACACACACACATATATATATATATATTCATATTTTAAATAAGATCGAGACATAATTATTACCTATTCATTTGGACCTAGAGATGCAAAAGCATATGAATATATCACCATCTAGTCTGCCACTATATATGATTTATACAAATTTTGATATCAGTATCCATATCCATTTTAAACTAGATATGAGTATGAACATTACTTTGACATCGCAAACATCTGTATCCGTATATCTATTTTCATATATAAATATAGTTTTTATTTTTTTGTAACAGTATATAACTGGAAAGAGAAGAAATAAGAGTCGTTAAATGAGCTGACAAATTAGCTTTACTGTTGTTGAGGCGACTACTCAAATCTCTCGGCTATTTCAACAATTAACCCACATAAATAATTAATCAATTAATAGAAGGAGTTAAAATTTATTATACCCTACTAAAGATGTATAGTGACAAGCAAGTAGGGGTCGAACTCAAGAAGCAAAGGTGTAGAGCTATGTAAGATAAAATCAAAGCACAATCTGTCTTTCTAACACTTAGCTAAATTATGGTTTTTATGGGCCTTTATTTGATATTTTTTTATGTTTTTTGTCTATATATATTCTTAATTGTTTTTAATTTTATATTTTTTTTAAATTATTTGATTTTTTAGTTCTTTTTCTTTTAAGGATATAATATAAGATATATAAGGGTATATATATAATATAAGATAAAGTAATATAAACACTAATAAAAATAAACAAAATATATACAATAAATTAATTTGGGTTTTAGTAGTTTTTTACTGTTTTGGTGAATCTTAGTGATTTTTTTTAATTTTTATATATATTTTTAAAGTCAAAAATATCACAAATGAGGGATTAAATAAATAACCCGAATTGAAATGGAAATTAAAAATAGAAAATAATGTTCAAAATTTTCCAAATTAATTTTACTAAAGATAATTCTATCTAGAAAATTACATAACATAAATAAACATTTTAAGGATTTTAAAGATTTTTTTAGATTTTTATAATGGATTTTTGAGTTTTTTAATTCTTAATAATTTTCTTTTTCTATTTTTATGGATTTTTAATCTGAAGGCTTAAAGATACTTAAATAAACAAAATATATTTTTTAGGAATTTTTTAAAATGATTTTATATTTTTTATGGGTTTTTAAATCAAATCAAGGAATATTTGTGCTACTTTTGATTTTTAATAAGTATTAAAATGCCTAGACATGAAATGCAAATATATATTGTGAAAGTACACTACAACAGACACATAATCCTATTTTTGGGGATTTTTTATTGCAATATCATTTTAAATAAATAGAAAACAACAACAAATATTAATGTCCAGATAAGGGCATATATGTAAATAAAATAAAGTATAGGGGAGATCATGCAGTTTTTACATAAGTATATAACCAAAACTAACATTTCTTGGGCCAAAATGAAATACATAAAGTAGTAGGGGCTCAAGTGCAAAATGCCCTCCTCACGTGGGACCGCACGTGAGGTGAGCTGACATGGACTCGATAGTAAATATAAATAATTTGGGAGCTTTCTTACAAATTATCCAAAAATATAATAAGGGTCGATGAAAGTTTAAGTGCTAGATATTAAATACAAAATGTGAGCTAGGCCTAGAACGAAAAATACCCAACTTAAGAACGATCTAACGGGGACGATCCTTTCACTTTCCACGCGTCGCAACGGGGACGTGTGATGCCAGTTCCTGCATCGATGGTCAAGATTAGATCTCTTGCAGGAGATCGATGGTTCTGGCTCTGCTTGATCTGGCTCTAGTTGTGCTTCTGGAAGAACATGGCCACTATTGACGGCTCTGAAGCACAGAGGAAGAACGACCGAAGAACACGACCTGGTTGAACTTTAGTCATCAAAACCTCCATGCCCGGAGCTCCTACTTTGCTTCTGAAAGTCCCAAAAACATCTCAGGACCCTCCTGTGTTGAATCGATGTGTCAAAATGACCTGAGGATCTCCGATGATGGCTGGCAACGTAGGTGGGAGCTCCTCCTTGTTTTGATGAGGGTCTAAGAAGACCCCTTTCTTGGTCTTTTCTGCATGGGTTAGTCCACAGCAAAAATACAAAGCTCGGGTGAGCTTCAAATGGATGGATGGAGGCATGGGTGGCTCAGTGGTGTCCCTCCGACGAGAAGTAGAGAAGGAAGTCCTGATATCTCATTCTATGCAAGAACGAGGCGACTGGAAGCACCTGAAGCGATCAAAGGGCGGAAGAGGAGCTT
Organism: Ottelia alismoides; assembly: GCA_037367405.1. NCBI lineage: Eukaryota > Viridiplantae > Streptophyta > Magnoliopsida > Alismatales > Hydrocharitaceae > Ottelia > Ottelia alismoides. Next base: position 467,767 of record JAZKJV010000756.1, read on the forward strand.
GTAGAGGTGACATGCGAGGTGGCGGGGGTCGAGTATGGACGGAGTCGGGCAGCGGAGTTCAGCTCTGACATCCGATTTTTTTTTGTTTTTTGGGAATTAAGCGATAAGTTCAATGAAATAAAGATATGACTACACTACTACTATGTCTACAAAAGGAAATAATAGGAAAATGGGTAGCGAGACTCATCGGAGCACCTCCTCGACGGAAGATCAGGGCGACGGAGTGGAGAGCTGGATCGAACCTCGATTCGACACCGTTCTTCACACCAAAAGGCGCTGATCAGTGCCTACTGTCACCAAGAGACTGAATCGAAGCTCATATCTATGGTTAAGAGGCAGAATATGGATCAATCGATCTAGGTTTGATGGAGGTGATTGTATATACACTTGCGGAGAGGGGGTAGTTGGGTTAGGGTTTGCGAGCAGATCGAGAGAGGTTTGACCTCAGATGAGGTCTGGCGCGAATATGGACGGATCAAGGGACGATTTGGTGAAAGTTCATCGTGATTTCGAGTAGTGTGCGAAACGAGAGAAATCAGAAAAGAGGTGCTGGTCATCGGGCGAAACGAGGAGCATCAGAGCTATAGGGGCTAGTCAGACAGTTGACCGAGGTCAACTATCGATTCCACCTGGTTGGTCCACGTGGACCAACCAGGAAAAACCCCGCTCTAAATTTATAGGAAAATACATAATAATCAGTAAATTATTTTATTAAAATAAAATTCTAAAATAAAAAATGTTTACTATTGTATAAAGTATGTTATTATTATTGTTTTTTCAAGGTGTTTTATTACAAGTTAATTTTGGTGGTTTTATTCATAGGTATAATTACCTACGTTTTGTATCTTTTTATTTTTATTTTGTATTTTTGGCTTTATTATTTAATTTTCTTATTTTATATCTTTATAACATATTTTATCTGCATAAATATATTTTTATTATTTTTATGATATAATATTTACACTTAATTAAATATATGTGTTTATTGTATAGTTACATGTATTGTATATTCATCTATGTCTTTTAGTATATTATTTTTTTACGATATATTTATGGTTTTATTTTATTTGAATATGTACATATACTATAAATAATATTTACAAACTTATAAAAATATAAAATTATAAAAACAATAAAGAATAAATAAAATGAATATTTAATCTATTTCTGGCCCTTATTTCCCCTACTTTATTCCTTGTCGACAAACTTGGTCTCAGGGTTTAGGGTCATAAAATACCTTTAGCATTTTATTCTTTTTCTTTTCTTTTATTTATTCTATAATTTTGGCATTAAACACAATATTATACACATTATTTATACGACAAAGGTTGAATATTAATTTGTACAAAATAATGCTATTTACATGCATTAGATAGGGTTTTCAAGGCCAAAATGATAGAATAAAGGTGATGAAATGGAGATTCCTCAACAACATAATTCGATACATTATTTTATTACATTTGGTATCATTTAGTGATATTAGTACATTTTTTATATTTATATCATGTGTATTCCCATCGGCACATCTATATTTAAGCTAATCTATGAATTATTTCTAATCTTACTCATATATGAAGTGTCTATTTTATACCCATTTTATTTTTTAAGGATATGAAAGTATAGTTCTACTATTCATCAATATCCATATAGTCATCCATATTCGTATTTAAAAACGGATAAGGATATTGAAACATCTGTATCCGTATCCATCCGTTTGCATCCCTATTTTGAACCATTTGGATGCCTTACTTATGGAGTGCAATTACTCTCTATATAATAAATTTTATTTATTATTTTAATAATATTACTTTATAGATATATAGATACATGTTGAAATTAATTTGTATTTCAAAAATCAATAAGATCACTGTATAAAAGTATTTTAATAGATATTTTTTCAATACAAAACATATGAAATAAAGGTTTCCCGCCCCTGTCTCCGTCACCACCTCTTGCAGCAGCATTAGCAAACCGCATCTTCCTCATCAAGTCTGCAGCCAGAGCTCGAGGCTCCGGGCCATTCGCCCCTCTCCTCCCTCGCACGAGCAATGCCTCCACCTTGTGGGATCATGCCACATGCATGTCGCTATCGTCAACCGTAAGAGAGTGGAGCTCCATTCGCTACAAGGAGAAAATGAACGGGGGTTACAACAATCTTCAGATTAATCAAAGATATCAGAGTTCAACAGACCAGATTTGATCCGTGGTTTGTAATTTGTGGCCTTTAGGTTACAATTCGATCATCATTCCTTTGATTGGAGCTCAACCATCCATACATAGATGGACGTTCAAGATTTCACATGAGGTTGATTATCTCAACTTTAACCAAGATAAGTTGTTAGAAGATATGCCAAATTAACAGCATGGTTTGTGGTGTAAGATATAACAAGTTTACAAGGCCGATGGGATAATAACGATGTTTACAAGATTGAAGGGGTAACTTACAAATATTTTAATGTTTGTTGAGTAAAAATTCCTATTTCATTTCGTCTTTAATTCAATTATATTAATGTAATTATTATGTTACTACTAGTCTTACAATACAACTAAAAAGCAAGTTTTTTATTATAAAAGGACATGTATTGCACCTTTCTAAATTATAATATAATTAGTAAAAGGGTTTGATGGGGCTGTGCAAGTCTGCCCCGACTATTTTTAGTATTTTATATTTGTCGAAAAATATGATTATATGTATATTCATCGATATATCCCTCGAACATGCCATTCAAATTTTGTCAGAGACGAAGACACCTACGCCCTCCATGTAGAACATATCGATTACAGCAGTGTTTAGACCATTAAAATTACATGTTCTAGATGAAGGGTATATAAGTCCCTGTTTCTAATGAAATTCAAATGACTTATTTAAGATATATATATATAGATGAATATATATGGTGATATTTTGTAAAAAAATAAAAAATTACGAAAAAGTGACCGGAGACAACCCATTGGCAGCCCCTAGGGGCAGTCCTATTTTTTCCTTAGTATGATGTAAAGAGTTTGAATAAATTTGGTGAATGATTATATCTAGAAATAAAGTTTTTGTCCACACAAAATTAAGCCTTAAGGAGAGGAGTGCATATTTTAATTGCCAATTTGTAAATCATAGTTGTGCGTGTTATTATAATCAATAATGATATACCAGGAAAAATGGGGCAGCTTCCTTGGGGAGCTAACGTCGCTCCCTCACCCTATTTTCCCCATATTTTATTTTTTTGAAAAATGAAGCAGTGGAAATTCATCACTATATTCCTATATTATGTCATTTAAGATTCGTGAGAAATATAGACTCATAGGCCTTCATCTTGAGAGTCATTTTTTAATAATCGCATGATTGTTGAAATTAATCTCGTCTAGATGGAGCTCGTAGGAGTCTCTATTTCGCATGAAGTTTGAATGACATAATATATAGATATAATAATAATAATAATCCATGGAAGTATCTTTTAAAAAAAGTAAAAATATGAGGAAAATGGCGATATGAGGAGCCAAGTTACCTCCTTTTTGGGGACATCCCCATTTCCCCTTATATATATATATGAAAAAAATGGGGTTGTCCCCGCTGCATTTTTTCGTAATTTTTTTAAAAAAATATCACCATGTATATTCATATATATCTTTCTCCAATATGTCATTCGAATTTCGTCAGAAACAGAGACTCCTACTCCATCTAGAACAAGTAATATTAACGATATAAAGATTGTTGTAATCGACTTGTTTTAGATGGAAGGCATATGAGTCTCTGTTTCTGACAAAATTTGAATGACATATATGATGAATATATAGATGAATATACATGGTGATATTTTTTTAAAAAATAAAAAACATTCCAAAATGAGGTGGGGCAGCCCATTGAGCTCTCTCTCTCTCTCTCACACACATATATGAGAAAAGGGAGCCTACATATGGAGGTGTAGATAACTACCTATACCCGGGTCTATTTTTCAATATTTTTTGATTTTTTAAATTTTTTTAGGAAATTAGATCACCATATATCACCAACATTCCAAATTCAACTTAATTTGAAATTATATTATCTCCTTCAAGACTATCAAATTTTAACGCTCTCCGAATTACTGAAATTGATCCCTTCTAGAGAAACGTGTTAGGAATGATTGTTCTGCATGAAACTTGAAATACATATTCTCCTAAATATATTAAGCAAATTCCTCTAAGGTTTCCTTCAAAAAAACAAAAAAATAATGAAAAAGAAAGCCAAGTGTAGGTAGTTACCTACACCCCCGGGTGTTGGCTCCCAGCTATATATATATATGTGTGTGTGTTTGTGTGTGTAAAAAACTTGAATTGAGGTGAAACCTCTCCATATATATGGTACGACACCCTATTCGAGCCATTCAATTATGATCCACGGTCCTTGTGAAAATCACCCTTTGGATCGAAAATCACTTATCTCGAATGATCTCGATTTGCCATTTTAGTAAAGAATATTTCACATTTATTATGGAAAAGTGTCATCTTAGGTCGCTGGATGATAATCGAGGTTGCGCGAGGGTCTAAATTAGTCCACACAAGGCTGGACCACAGTGTCATTGAGCGACCGCTCACGAAACCTCAATTAATCGACAATTAACCCACAACAATCAAGTAAAGAAGTAAAAGTAAATGTGGAGTTAAAACTTATTATAACTCTACAACAAAGATGTGTATAGGTGCAAGTATGTGTAGTGGTCGAACACAGGGAGCAGAAAGGATAGATTGGGGCAAACGAATGCACAAAATGTGAATGTGATCAAATGTCTATCTATGCTAGTTTTTGTGGGTTTTTAATTTTATATTTTTAATTTTGATTTTAAATTTTATATTTTAGTATTTTGATTTTTAATTATCTGATTTTATAATTTCTTTTTATATTTTATATTTTTTTATATTTTCTTTTTTTTCTTTAAATAGAATATATACAAAGTATAAGAAAAGAGAGAATAAGGTATTTATAAAAATAGGTATAAATACTCAAAAATAAGGAAATAAAATATTTTTAGGTTTTTTTATATTTTTCTAATGTTTTTTGTGATTTTTCTAGATTTTTCTTAATTTTTTTGGTATTTTTAAAGTCAAAAATACTGAAAATAGTGAACAAAATTAAAAGCTGAAACTAAAATGGAGAAATAAAATATCAAACAGTAAAAAAATTCTCCAAATTAATTTTCAATTAAAGATAATAAAATAAGGAAAATTCAGACACAAAGATCATATTTTTAAGGATTTTTTATGAATTTTTAATATTTTTATAAAGGTTTTTGGGATTTTGTAATTTTAGGAGTTTTGTTTTATATTTTTTTATGATATTTGGAGTGAAGTTAAAACAAACTAAAAGATACAAAATATATTTTTTTGGAAATTTTCTGAGGTGTTTTTATAATTTTTATGGATTTTATAATGCAAACAATGTTGTGAGTGTTTTTGATTTTTTATAAATAATAAATTTGAGATCAAAGCATCTGTTCATCCTGGTGATTGTCTCAATCTGTGGCTGGTAGTCCCGTGCGTCGAGTCTTCCCGTGAGCCCTAATTGACCTAATTAATCCACACAGCCTACACCCACACCTTCGAGAGGTGAGCACCGTACTCTTGTTATAGTTCAACAAGAACAAAGACCCGCCCCTCGCGATAGCGAATCTGCCCTCTAGGAGAGGAGGTCCTCGCATCTTCGGGACCCTCAACATCTATAGTAGAATAGAGAAAAGCTTAATAACAAGCGCATGTACGTCGCCCTGGCGGAGCCAACCGAGTGGGAGTCAAATGAACGAGAAGAGGGGGGAGTGGACCGGCCACACAGGCTCGTGCTATACAATACTATATCTGCAGGGCAGTTCTCTAATCCACTAGTTCAAGCGGAGGTCAACCTTCATGCATAGCCGCACCCGCTGAGTGGAAGTCCTTTTCCTACTCCTGCGCCAAGAGATGGTCCTCCCTCTGACAAATGCCCCCTGCACAAGCCTCGGGGCCAATAAGTGGTCAGCAAGTCGTCTCTTGGAGATGATTTTGTACATAACCTTGTAGCAAGCGATTAACCTGTAATCCGATATCCTTTCCACGCCCCTTGGTAACCAATTCCCTCTGCAAAGAAGAACCTCACTTCCCTCTCACTCTTGTTGTCTGCCTGCGCTTGTAGACCAAGCCCTCGCTCTTGCCCCATTATCTCACAAGATGCTCTGAAATGGAAAATCAAAATGGGAAAGAGGCAACTCACTCGCCCTGTTATTTTATATAGTCTTTCTTTGACGGGATGAACATGCGACGATTTCGCTGCCCTTATCTCGCCTACGCTGTGTTTAGCTCTCCTTACTGCTCGTAGAGAGGCTTTCGACGCACCTCTCCCTTCCTCCCGAAAGAGTGAGGTAGACCTCTACTTCTTTGAGGGTGAAATTGAGGTACTGCTCGGAGCCTCAAGAGAGCGATCCGGTTCACATGGTGCAATGCGAATAGGCTGACTTCTCGATACGGAGAGGAGGGACTAGACTAGGAGATGAGCCCAATCTAACTAGCCTCAGAAATCTCTAGTTATCAAATCAAATATTCTCATATTAAATCAAATACCCACAACAACAATTGAGAGAAAATGCAATGAAATGCAAATATGAAAATATGGCGAGGATCTATAATGCAACATGAACTTATACTATTTTTTTGGTAATTTTTGGAGTTTATAAATGCGTGCAAAAAATAGAGGAAGCAGCAAGAAAATACACACATGCTAGGGGTATTAATGTAATTATCAGAAAAGTCAGGGGCCTAAGTGTAAATTTTCGCAAAACTTATACTGAATATTAAAACTTTGTGGACTAACAATGAATAGCTAAAGCTACAAGGTTATCTCCGTAAAATGCCCAAGCCCATGTGCGTAGGCGTGCTCCTGGCAGGGGTGTTTTTGTAAATAAGTAAAAGTTAAAGGGCTTAATTGCAAAATTTCCAGAAACTATTTAACTAAATTAAAAAGTTTACATACTAAACATGAACGCCTAAAAATATGGGACCTTAGCTGCAAAATGCCCACCTCACGTGATCGCCCACGTGAGGTAAGCTGGCCAGGACGGAATTGCAAATAGATAAACTATGGGTGGGGGTTTAGTAAATATTACAAAGATTTTTAACTGCAGATGAAGGTTTGAGAATTAATAACTAAATAACAAAAATACGCGGGTGAGTTGCGCAAAATACCCACTCCAGGGGTGCATCCAACGGTTCTTGATGCTTCACTAATGCCACGCATCACGCCCCGGTTGCGCGATACCCATTCGCCCGTCGACGGTCGAGATTAGAACGTGGAAGATCGATCGGACGGCTGGGCGGGATCTGATCCTACGGTGGCTGCTCACCTGGATGATCGGGGGGGGGGGGGATCCAACGGTGTTGGGTTGACCAGGAAGAACATGCGAAGAAAAGGAGCCTGGCGAGATTGGATCGGCCAGAGCTCGAGCCTCCGTGCACCTGGATCTCCTCCGACGGTCTCTTCGTGCTCCTGCAGCGCTCCCGCGACTCCCAGGTGGATTAGATGGGGTCGAAGACCAAGGGATGGCCCTCCACCCCTCGAGGACGCTCCGGCGGACCTGGGAATGTGTGCTTGCTCAAAATCGCCTCCTGGTTAAGGCTCTTGCTCATGGACCTGCAAAAGAGATTAGGTGTAGCCACGGGCAAAGTGCCGCAGCCCACCAGGGGGTGGAATGGTATAGGAGTGGTGCAAAATGGGGTTCGCCGGAGCAAGCTCCGGCGAGGTGGTTTCGCGGGTGATCTAAGCATGCGAATCGAAAGGAACAAGGCTGGACTACTCCTAAGGCTAACTAGCTTAAAAATGCAAGAAAAATGAAGTGAAACAGACCTCGATTGGCTTTAAAAACCAAGAGATGGGTACCTCACGGCCGTCGGCCGGAGATGGGGTGGAAGCTCCTCTCGGCCCTTGCCTGGCCTCGCGCAAAGGAGCTGGAGATCACCCTGTCACAGGGATCGATCCAAAGCTCCAAAACGAGTGTTCAAACTTGGGTCAAAAGGGTTCAATTTTCAAAAGAGGTTGGATGGGGCTTTTGAAGAAGATGGCGGACAGGGCGAGAAGAACGAGGCGTATCGAGCGAATCGTCACTCCAACAATCGATGCAAGCCTAGGGCGTGTATGCCCAATGACCGAGGAAGAAAAGTTGTGAAGAACTAGACATGAAACGGTGAAAGACGAGAGTTGACCCAAGGTCAACTCTCCAGCCCACCTGGTTGGTCCACGTGGACCAACCAGGAAAAAGACTAGAAAAAAAGTTTCGTAAAATCAATTTAAAATAGTAAACTATTTCATTATTTTTATGTTATTAATAAAAAATATTTATTATTTTATAAATTATTTTATTATGAATTTTATTTATTTCTATGGGGTGTATATCTACAAGTTACCATTTATACCCCTTATAGGTATCTATATCTATATATTTAAGTATTTTTTTATTTTATGTATTTAATTAATTTATTTATTTTTGTTTATTATTTTATAAATTCATAAAGTATTTTTATACACTTAAATATATTTTTAATTTTTTCTGAAGTATTTTGTACACTTAATAAAATAGGATTATATTCTATGTAGGTATATTTACAGGTATTATAGCTAGGTATGTAATATACAAGTATTTTAATTTTGTATTTCTTTTGAGTTTTTATTTTGATATTATTACACATATTTATTATAAATAATAATTACAAAATTATAAAAATATAAAATTATAAAAATAATGAATAAATAATAAAATGAATATTTTAATCTGTACAAGTATACAATGGGGGTCCAAAACTCAACTTTCAAACCGTAGCTCCGCCCAAATGTGAAACCAGTGCCATTAAATAGCTTATTTTAAATTATAGACAATTAAAGGTGAGTGGAGTTTTTATTTAGGAGATACAAGTCTGGGAAGTTGGGATTATGGATTTTTATTCAGACCATAACTTTTTATCAGTGTATTTTTTTTGGGTGAAATCAATTTTGTATTTTTATTTATTTAATTATCTACAACTTTCATGTACAAAGTTTTTTATTTGAGGTATAAAAAGTTGAACCAAAAATAGGTCCCAAAATGAATAAAGAATGAATAAAATAAAAGGAATTTTTATTGGTATTTTGGCCCTTATCTCCCCCTACTTTATTCCTTGTCGATCTAGTCATCAAGATGGATAGGTCTTGGGGTTTCAGGTCATAAAATATTTACAATATTTTATTCCTTTTCTTTTCTTTCATTTATTCTATAATTTTAGCTTTAAAAATCACATTTTATACAATATTTATACAATGATGCATGAATGCTAAAATGCCTAATTTAAGCCTATTTATACGTATTTACTAGGGTTTTTAAGGCCAAAATGATAGAATAAAGATGTTGAAACGTAGATTCATCATCCCCCTATACTTGCCTTTTCTAGTCCCTAGCAAACACTTACGCAATAAGTACAGAAAAGAAAAACAAAGAAAAGAAAAAGAAGAAAGATGGATGAAATTTAATTATCAAACTTGTCTTCACAAAATCAAAGTTTGGAGCTCAAGTCGGACCTTTGGAATTTTAGTGCGGGCGGAACCTTATTGAGAACCGAATTTGAAATCCAACAGTCCCGGAGAATCCCAAAACTCTGCCCAAGTCTCCTCAATAGCCAGGTCAGAAATATCTCAACTCATACGCAAACCCTTATGACTGAGTCTGACTCGTACAGTGTAAGTGATAGTGACTCTCCCCAACTAGAACGACAAAGAGACTGACTTCTCCAGTATGACAACCCAATGATTCCCCAATCCAATGACCCCTTCCTCGAGGAGCGGGGTATTCCCTTCTAAGTTCAAGTGGCAACCGGCTCAAGAGGATGGGGTGAAGAGAAGAATGGACGGTAGCCAGTGTAGCTACCTATCCTAGGATGCAAGACCAGTGTAGTCAAGTCATCCAGCTGCAGGCTTACATAATTTGAATTTGGAACTCAAGCTTGCTTATTGACTTTACAACATATGTACATACTTTGCAGGCATTTTTTTTTGTACAGGCCTGACTATTTTTTTCTTTTTTTTGTATTATGTTTTTTGAAATACTATTCACAACAGCATTTACATAGGGAGTTTTTCCTCTTGAGCCAGTAGACTATCCCTCTTTTGAAGCTTTATCGCAACCCACACTCTCCTGTCTTTAGAATTCCTCATCACTGGACGGGTTAGGGTGCACTTCCCTCCCTAGAGGAGGACACATGTTTCCACTTGTGTACGTCTCATGCCAGCAAATCCAATCCCCTCACCACTCCAACTGAGTTGAGCCATGTGAAAGTGCATGATTCCAAGATAGGTCATTATCAACAAGAGTCGTGCGTGTGCTCCGAAATACTGTACTTAGGCAGTCAAGAATCCATTGAACCAAGTCTCATGATCCTCAAAGAATTAAGTCAACTAGACCTGAAGTACCTTAACCCAATTCCTATAAGGTTCCTGTTATTAGGTAGATTTTAAGGTCCAATCAAGCTCCAATCTCCGGATTTTACTTAGACTCGTTCAACTATCAAACTCAATCCGAAAAATGATCATGCTATGCGATGCAAGAAAAATTTTTGTGATGCAATTTTCAAATATTTTGAACTTTTTATGGGTTTTTCTTTTTGAAAAGATGATGATGATTCATATGCCTTTTTTGTATTTTTCAAAAAGATTTTCAGATGTTTTTGGTATTTTAATTTTGCAAATGTTTTTGGGAAAACTAGGTACAAATATTTACACGGGCATGCTTCTTATATATACAAGAAGTGGATTTTAAGAATTTACAAGGGTAAGTGGTCAATTTTATAAGTATATACAATAAAGAATTTTAGTAAGATGTATATAATCCTCAAACTTATTTTGACACAGGTTTTTCAAACAATTTTGAAAACTATAGTCCAAAATAATTTTTCAAGCATTTTTACAAACATGTACCACACATTTGAAAATCATTTTGCCAAGGTTTTCAAATAGTATAGATAGTTTTTTCAAAAATATTTTTGCAACCATTTTTCAAACCATTTACAAATCATTTTTTCAAACATTTTATTTCACACAAATAAAATTTTGCAAACAACACATTTTTACAAAGGTTGAAAACATGTAACAAAACGTTTTCAAAAAAGTTTTCAAAAGATTTTTCACAAGGATTTTCAAAACTATTTTTCAAACATTTTGCAAAAACATTTGCACCTGATTTATTAATCAGTAAATACAAAAAGAATTTAAGGAATGATAACATCTTTTTATTACGGTTTTTAATGAATTTTTAAAGAATTATTAGCCATATTATTAAGAAAATACGAAAGTACGAGTTATGGATAAAGTATATACGTAGTATATACGACCCCCCTATACTTAGCTTGAGCTATGTCCTCATAGATCAGAGAGAAAATAGAAGACATAACTCGTACTGAGTATAGAAACGTCTAAAGAATAAATAAAGAAATGAATGAACAAATGATAAGTTGACCGTCCCCCCTATACTTAGGATCAAATAATCCTAAGTATAGCAGACTGCACACAAGGCAGGGAGGGTCAAGGGTGGGAATGAATAGATCGTACTCAGGTTGTCTCCCCCCTATACTTAGGGTAAGATATCCCTAAGTATAGACAAGAAGAGGAGACAATGGAGAGGATCGAAAATAATGAAAACTCGGGGTGCACACCCCCTATCCTTAGGACAAAGTACGTCCTAAGTATAGAAGACTGTCTACAAGGGACGACACCTTTTAGATACAAAAAGAAGATAGAAAAAGAAAAGAAGAAAAGAGATCAGATGACGGAACAAGATAGAAACGGATATACGCATCACTCCCCCTATACTTAGGGTAAAAGAAGCCCTAAGTATAGGCAACAACAGGATTAATGAAACGGAACGATGAATGAACACCCGGCTCGTCCACCCTCCTATACTTAGGACAAAGTATGTCCTAAGCAAGGCAAACACGAGAATGGGTGGACGAGCAATACAAAAGATAGACAGAGATACACACGAGAGAATATACAACAGAAATGGATGTACATCTGATCAAGAAGGTGGGAATCAAACCTTCTTGCGGGACTGTTGAGGGATAGATCTGGTGTGGTGCAGGTCGACATCAGGGTCCACAGTGGACAGAAGCCGATCAGGGTCGACAGAGTGAAGGCCCTCAGTGGAGTCGAATCGAAAAGGGATGAACTGGTCTATGGAAGTAGCATGGCTAGGTTCGCCCTTGGTGGTCCTATGGTGTGAAAGCAGAGACGAGTGAGTGGAAGAAGTACGGCTAGGTCCGGCCTTTGAAGTCTCGCTGATATCAAAGTGGAATGGGACGAACTCATCATCATCGGAAGTAGTGTACTCAGTGTTGTCCTATGAGGTATCGTCCAGGTCAAAACCAAAAGGAACGAACTCATCGGTGGAAGTAGTCGAACTCTGTTCATCATCTATAATCTCAACCGGATCATCTTTCTCATCAAAAGGCCCGAATTCCCGAATAAAAGCAATCAAATCAAATTCGGCCTTTGGCTCATTCGATGTTAAGTGAACAGGAGCGGACCCATCGGTGAAAGAAGTCGAAACATGTCCGTCTTATCTAGTCTCTACATCTGCCCTCCGCTCAATGGTATCGATCGTGTGAATTCCGCGGATGTCATCAACACATCGCCAAGTCCCGGAAGAAGGAACGTCAAGGTCCCATGCTTTCCGAGTCTTCCTCAACAGGGAGGAATTCTCGGGTCTCAGTGGAATCCAATAAGCAACAAAATTCTCTGATAGTATCATCAAGGTCATGGTCCTCGAGGTCAGCCAGAATAGGTGAAGTCGCATCAGGTGCAGGTCTCTGGTCGACAGGGGGTGATGTGATCAACGCTTCGCTCTCGTCAGCAGGACGGAAGCGAATCTCTCCTGATCCATAATCAATAACGACCCTCGCAGAGGTGAGGAATGGTCGTCTCAGTATGATTGGAGAGTGCTCCCCTGTGGAGGTCTCCATGGGCAAAACGACAAAGTCAACATGGTAGCTCGTGCCCTGAATCGAAATGACGGCATTTTCAAGGATACCCTTCGGCCTCTTTATTGATCCATCAGCAAACTGTACGATTATCCTGGTCTTATTGAGAGGCCCTAAGTGAAGAGACTGTACCAGCGAGAAGGGTAATATGCTAATCGAAGTACTGTCGTCGAGGAGAGTGTGATCACATGTAAAATTAGAGATGGTGCATATGATGAATGGTGTAGCTGTGTTCCTCTTCCTAGGAATGGGACGGTGTGTGATGGCGTGGGCAGTGGCCATGGTCAGAATATGATGCTCAGATCTGCTCCTCCGCTTTCTCTTCTTGGGAAGAGGAGCAGATAAATCAGTCATGGCCTGCTGAAGTGGGGCACGGATAATCTCATGAATGGTGGCCACCACTTCGGGTTTAGTCAACATCTTTTTGAATTTTTGGACCTCCTACATATAAGGGATGAAGTCAGAATCATCATATACACGAGGCATGCCAAGAGCAGTCTGTACAGCGGCATCCTCGGGGTCGAAGGTGGGACAGTGTATGAATGAATGTGTGGTCAAGGGGTCTGGCATGTGGTACCCCTCCTCACAGTCTGACTCGATCATGTGTCTCCCGAACTCTTTTTGGATTTTTAAATTTCCTCATTTTTTGTTTTGTGGACGATTGCAAGCTCTCATGGAAATCCTCGAATGAACCCATATCATCAAATGGTGAAATATCATGGTCGCTTTTGGTGAGGTCGTCAATCCTCTATGTCATATGATCCATCATCGGGGTCAAGTGCTCAAGGGTGGACTCCATGAAAGGTGACTCCAACAGATAAGCCTCGGGTGGATGTGAAGGTGGATAATATACAGGTGGAGGTGGAGGTGGGTGTGGATAGAAATCCGAGTCTTGATATTGTGGCTGAGGTGGATATGTACAAAAATCAGGAGCAAAGTCCTCCTGGAAAAAGTGAGGTGGACTGGCTGGAGCGAACGAGGGATCCGTAAAGTCCGGATAGAAAATGCTCCTGGGGTCCATCTTGAAACAAAAGGAAACGATCGAGAGAGCATGACGGTCAAGTCAAGAGAGTGGAGAAGAAGGCGCAAATGCGCAAAAGCGATCTGGTATGCACACAAAACAATCACAAGCAAAAATCACACAAGACAAACCCTCAATTCACCTACTCAACTCGGTAGAGATCGTAAAATGCGGTCTTTTAATCTTTTGTCTGTTTTAGAGTTAGGTGAGAAGTCCAAAAGTTTCACATACACTTAGGGGCTGAATGAGATTTGGGCACTATCCTTAAGTGTGTGCGGGAGCAATGTAAAACGAAGACAATGAGGGGATTACTCACCCCAAGAGAATGTTTCTTTTTGATTTTTTAAGGTCAAGTAATATTAACAGTCCCAATTTTTATTGATGATCACTTTTTTTTTTGAATTTTTAGTGAGAAATGCACGATCCTATCGGGGATTCAATTCTTTTAAACTCCTAGGTTGGCAAAATCAGAGGGAGAGTCGGAAAAACAATGCAAGCGACAAACAATGATGAATGCTAAAGCGTAAATGCTCACCTTTCCTCCAGCACTCTACATGCAAAGATGCTCAACAGAATTGAAGCCTAATCTATATGCAAATGCAAAGCCGATGAAATCGCCCTAAGTTTTAGAAATTGCTATTAGAGGGAAGCACCACAAGTCGGTCACCGATCTTCAATCCAGGAGTCCGGTCTAGGCCCACCCCTCCTCCTCTTGACACATCGAGTTCAAGAGCAACGCTTGGTAGGTTGGGCTCGCGGCATGAAGGCTCGAAGATGATGAGGCGACTGTTTAAAGTTTGAAACTAAGTCCAAAGCGCACTATAGGTACATGCAAATATTGTTAGGTGTTTGGACCTAATTTACTATCGTCAAGCAGATCCTACAACTAAGGGCTCAATCACACAAAGGAAATAAAATCAAAACCGAGAAAACAAAATAAAAAATAAAAAATAAAAAATGCGATGAAAAGCCGACAAAACCACGGTGAGCCCCCATGTGTACAGACACCTGAAAATTAGGCTCAAGAGTCCAATGTCTGAGTACATGTATTATTACAAATTAAAGAGTCTCTTTCTCTCTTAAATTTACAAAAATAAATGCAATAAAATAAAAGCTTAGGATTTATCTTCAAAATTCCCTCTAAGTCTGCCTTGGTGCGAAGCCAAAGCCACGTCACGTGGTTGCATGAGCGCTCCTAGAAAGGAGTGCCTCCCTCGATCCGCGTACCTCGCACAAAGTCAAACAAGAGGGTGGTTAGACAATTCACACAATTATATCAAAAGTGTGGAAAATAAAATAAGTAAAAATAAAAGCCGTGAAATAGACAAACAATCACAAGCACAAATAAAAAGCAAAAACTTGAACTATGCGTTGTTGCTCCCCGGGAACAGCGCCATTTGATAACTGAGATTTGGCGAGGGTCTAAAGTAGTCCACACAAGGTGGGACCACAGTGTCGCTGAGCGGCCGCTCACGAAACCTCAATTAATCAACAATTAACCCACAACAATAAAGTAAAGAAGTGAAAGTAAATGTGGAGTTAAAATTTATTGTAACTCTACAACAAAGATGTATATAGGTGCAAGTATGTGTAGAGGTCGAACACAGGGAGCAGAAAGGATAGATCGGGGCAAACGAATGCACAAAATATGAATGTGATCAAATGTCTATCTATGCTATTTTTTGTGTGTTTTTAATTTTATATTTTTTATTTTGAATTTTTATTTTATATTTCTGTATTTTGATTTTTTATTTTCTGATTTTATAATTTCTTTTTATATTTTTTATATTTTCTTTTTTTCTTTATATAGAGAATATACAAGTATAAGAAAAGAGAGAATAAGGTGTTTATAAAAATAGGTAAAAATAATCAAAAATTAAGAAATAAAATATTTTTAGGTTTTTTATATTTTTCTAATATTTTTGTGATTTTTCTAGATTTTTCTTAAATTTTTTGGTATTTCTAAAGTCAAATATACTGAAAACAGTGAACAAAATTAAAAGCTGAAACTAAAATGGAGAAATAAAATATCAAGTAACAAACATTCTCCAAATTAATTTTTAATTAAAGATAATAAAATAAGGAAAATTCAGACACACAGATCATATTTTTAAGATTTTTTATGAATTATTAATATTTTTATAAAGGTTTTTGGGATTTTGTAATTTTTAGGAGTTTTGTTTCATATTTTTTTATGATTTTTGGATTGAAGTTAAAATACACTAAATGACACAAAATATATGTTTTTGGGAATTTTCTGAGCTATTTTTATAATTTTTATGTATTTTATAATGCAAACAGTGTTGAAAATGAGTGTTTTTGATTTTTTATAAATAATAAAATGCAATGAAATGAAAAAAAAATAAAAATATGGCGAGGATCTATAATGCAACAGGAACTTATACTAATTTTTTGGTATTTTTTGGAGTTTTATAGATGCGTGCAAAAAATAGAGGAAGCAGCAAGAAAATACACACAGGATAGGAGTATTAATGTAATTATCAAAAAAGTCAGGGGCCTAAGTGTAAATTTCCGCAAAACTTATACTGAATATTAAAACTTTGGGGACTAATAATGAATAGCTAAAGCTGCAAGGTTATCTCCGCAAAATGCCCAAGCCCACGTAAGTAGGCACGCGCGCCTGGCCGGGGTGTTTTTGTAAATAAGTAAAAGTTAAAGGGCTTAATTGCAAAACTTCCAGAAACTATTTAACTAAATTAAAAAGTTTACATACTAAACATGAACGCTCAGAAATATGGGACCTTAGCTGCAAAATGCCCACCTCACGTGATCGCCCACGTGAGGTGAGCTGGCCAGGACCGAATCTCAAATAGGTAAACTGTGGGGGGGGGGGGGGTTAGTAAATATTACAAAGATTTTTAACTACAGATGAAGGTTTGAGAATTAATAAATAAATAAAAAAACGCGCAGGTGAGTTGTGCAAAATACCCACGCCCGGGGCGCATCCAACGGTTCTTGATGCTTCACTAATGCCACGCGTCGCGCCCCGGTTGCGCGATACCCATTCGCCCGTCGACGGTCGAGATTAGAACATGGAAGATCGATCGGACGGTTGGGCGGGATCTGATCCTACAGTGGCTGCTCGCTTGGATGATCGGGGGGATCCAACGGTGTTGGGTTGACCAGGAAGAACACACGAAGACCAGGAGCCTGGCGAGATTGGATCGGCCAGAGCTCGAGCCTCTATGCCCCTGGATCTCCTCCGACGGTCTCTTCGTGCTCCTACAGCGCTCCCGCAACTCCCAGGTGGATTAGATGGGGTCGAAGACCAAGAGATGGCCCTCCACCCCTCGAGGATGCTCCGACGGACCTGGGAATGTGTGCTTTCTCAAAATCGCCTCCTGGTTGAGGCTCTTGCTCATGGACCTGCAAAAGAGATTAGGCGTAGCCACGGGCAAAGTGCCGCAGCCCACCAGGGGGTGGAATGGTATAGGAGTGGTGCAAGATGGGGCTCGCCGGAGCTTGGTTTCGCAGGTGATCTAAGCGTGCTAATCGAAAGGAACAAGGCTGGACTACTCCTAAGGCTAACTAGCTAAAAAATGCAAGAAAAATGAAGTGAAACGGACCTCGATTGGATTTAAAACCAAGAGATGGGAACCTCACGGCCGTCGACCGGAGATGGGGTGGAAGCTCCTCTCGGCCCTCGCCTGGCTCGCGCGAAGGAGCAGGAGATCCCCCTGTCACAGGGATCGATCCAGAGCTCCAAAATGAGGGTTCAAACTTGGGTCAAAAGGGTTCGATTTTCAAAAGAGGTCGGATGGGGCTTTTGAAGAAGATGGCGGACAGGGTGAGAAGAACGAGGCGTATCGAGCGAATCGTCGCTCCAACGATCGATGCAAGCCTAGGGCGTGTATGCCAAATGACCGAGGAAGAAACGTTGTGAAGAACTCGACATGAAACGGTGAAAGAATTCACCTCGAAAAAATCGAGAAAAGGGTCAAAAACTCGTTCTGACAAGGACACAGGCAGGGGTCAGAGAGTTGACCCGAGGTCAACTCTCCAGCCCACTTGGTTGGTCCACGTGGACCAATCAGGAAACAACCTGGAAAAAAAAGTTTCGTAAATTCAATTTAAAATAGTAAACTATTTTATTATTTTTAGCTTATTAAATAAAAAATATTTATTATTTTATAAATTATTTTATTATGAATTTTATTTATTTTTATGGGGTGTATAATTACAAGTTACCATTTATACCCCTTATAGGTATCTATATCTATATATTTAAGTATTTTATTTTTATTTTATGTATTCAATTTATTTATTTTTGTTTATTATTTTATAAATTTATAAAGTATTTTTATACACTTAAATATATTTATATTTTATTTTTCTGAAGTATTTTGTACACTTAATAAAATAGGAATATATTCTATGTAGGTATATTTACAGGTATTATACCTAGGTATGTAATATACAAGTATTTTAATTTTGTGTTTCTTTTGAGTTTTTATTCTGATTTTAATACATATATTTATTATAAATAATATTTATAAAATTATAGAAATATAAAATTATAAAAATAATGAATAAATAATAAAATGAATATTTTAATCTGTACAAGTATACAATGGGGGTCCAAAACTCAACTTTCAAACCGTAGCTCCGCCCAAATGCGAAACCACCACCATTAAATAGCTTATTTTAAATAATATACAATTAAAGGTGAGTTTGATGCATTTGGAGTTTTTATTTGGGAGATACAGGTCTGGGAAGTTGGGATTCTGGATTTTTATTCAGACCATAACTTTTTATCAGTGTATTATTTTTGGGTGAAATCAATTTTATATTTTTATTTATTTAATTATATACAACTTTCATGTACAAAGTTTCTTTATTTGAGGTATAAAAAGTGGAACCAAAAATAGGTCCCAAAATGAATAAAGAATGAATAAAATAAAAGGTATTTTTATTGGTATTTTAGCCCTTATCTCCCCCTACTTTATTCCTTGTCGACCTAGTCATCAAGATGGCTAGGTCTCAGGGTTTCAGGTCATAAAATATTTACAATATTTTATTCTTTTTCTTTTCTTTTCTTTATTCTATAATTTTGGCTTTAAAAACCGCATTTTATACAATATTTAAACAATGATGCATGAATGCTAAAATGCCTAATTTAAGCCTATTTATACGCATTTACTAGGATTTTTAATGCCAAAATGATAGAATAAAGATGATGAAACGTAGAATCATCACTGGATGATGAATGTACAAGTGAGATTGAAACCACTAGGTGGTTTTCATGTCAACTAACATTCCTAATATGGGGATGGATTAAATTAGTACTAATTTAGTAAAATACATGTCATTGATCATTCTATATTTAGGTATACGTCGAGTGATTTACATATTTTTTCAGAAATATCTGATGGAATAATTGTTCGTGTTTTGTATTAACTTTTAATAATTTACAAACGATTGAGATATTTTACAATTTCGTATTGTAAATTACAAAAGCATAACTACTGATGTTTGTAAAAAAGCTCAAATCATACGAAAATTTGTATTTTTTGTGTAGATGTGTTTATTAAAATACATGGTGCTTTGATCAAGTGCTAATAAATTGATATACACGTGAATAACATTCCTAAAATGATGAGATTTTTGTTATAATTGTATTTCCTAATATCTTAATTGGTGTAAATTGCAAACACATTAAATATGTTACACATCATATGCATATTAATTTTAAGGGGTATTAACATGTAGTGTATTTGTTTAATTTTCAAATTACAGGAAATACACATCATAATAATACTAAATTTCATTTTCAGCTAACATTAATGTTTGTAAACCACCTTATTTTTTGTAAATTTTGTGATCTATTTTGTAAATTGTAGATGATTTTGGCAAAATGAAATGCTAGTATCTAAATTTGTTTTCAACCAAACAGTCCGTGGGAGTATTATTCGAAACTTTGATGTTTTCTTTGTAAATCTCATGGTCGCTTTTGTAGACTAAATGTGATTTTTATAAGATGCAGCACTTGGTAGTAAAACATGTGTTTGCCAAAGACTTATGATTTTCTAGTTTTTTATACAACATTGTGTGAAAGCAATGTTTGTAAACTGCATTATTTTTTTTGTAAATTTTGTGTCTCTTTTGCAAGCTTCATGCATTTTTTGTAAAATAAAATTATTTTATTAATGTATAAATTATTTTATGTTTCTAATCAATGAGTTTGCCAATATCATGTGTCCCTCAAAATTCGTCATACGTTGTAAAGTTTATGTGATTTTTGTAAAACCCATGATCTCATTGTAAAATTTATCTGTTGACCTGTAAAATAAAAATTCCGTTAGTAATTTATCATCTATTCTTTAGAAAAATAACATGTAAAAATGTATATAAAATTACAGTCTGGTTAATAAAATGTAACTTATGATATCAATTATTTAAATTAGTAGATGAAAACGTACAACATTTTCATGCTAATGAAACGATTAAGAAATCCTACAGAATATTAACGGATCAAAATATATCTGAATCTCACGCTCAACCAACTCGCATATCAGATAAAACTTGTCCAAGTGAAATCACCTTAAATCCAAAACACATGTTAATAATCGCAGTAGGAAATTTGATTATAACTATTGGATTAAAACTTGAAAAAATAAATGTGGTCTATTCTTCAAAAAAGAAGCTGACAAACAAATCAGTCACCCAACATCTTCTTTGATTTCTTTCCTTACATGATTTCTTTTTCATATAGATAGGGGGTCCCCATTCGATCTGGCCTTGCGCTTCGATTCCCCGATCTGAGTTTGAACTAGATTGAAAGTAGCATGTACATGATTTACTGAATTCCGCTCTCAGTCAGTCGCGTCTCTGCCCGTTGGATGAGGAGGGTGTCAGTTGAGCAGGGGGTACAGTCTGTGTGAGATGTCTGTCAATTCCGAGCGTTCAAGATCCTTCGAGTTAGTCTCGACCAGATATGGATCATCTTACTCTCGTCCTGAAAACGAGTTCGCCTCAACGATTCATAAGTTAGAAATCTTTTTTGAAGAAGACAATGATTAAAAAATAAAACATAGAAGAAATGTTATAAATTATGAAGATTATTGCTTTAAAATCGATACAAAAAACATATGACAATAACAAAATATTGGTAAAATACTGAAAAATTGAAATGGGAAAAGTATGCATACACGATACTGGAGCAATTGCAGTATGTTAAAATAAGACCTAATATAACTGAAAATTCGAGAGAGAAATGCCATTATCGTGATTGTATTTATCCACACATCCCGATCAAACCGCATTATCATGTTTTAGATTCATGACATACAAAAACAATAGTATTTTGGAATGAACCATATCTAATAAGAAAGATTGAATGCTGAACCATCAAGTTTACTAGTAATGTTTTTATGATCTAAACATAAATTAAGGAATATGATTTACTTCCAGTATATGACATAATAGTTTAAAAAGAACACAAAAGTAAGATGTCTTTGTTCGCGAAAAAAGAATAAACGTGTCAGGGCTCGCTGGTGCAGTAGATGGGAGTATCAGACATTATACCATGGAGATACCATTAGTGTCATTTCTGGAGCATAAAGAATGAGTGAGGCCTTGGCCTGTGCGAATAGATGAGCTCTTGAAAAGTCTTTTCCTTGATGATGAGGTCGCTGAAATGTGCGTGAGGGGGGGCTTAAAATGCAAGAATTCTTGACGACGAAGGCATGCAGAAGAGTGCGTGGGGAAGAAAGGGGATCGAGGGAAGGGTACAAAGATGGGGATCAAGGAGCCGAGAGGCGTACGATGGAGGGGATAGAGTAGGTTTCGGTTCCATTGAGTTGGGTTGTTTGTTTTGGTAGTTAATTACACGTAATAAGTATTAGTGTGGAAATTGAGATTGATAATAGTTGTGAAATATTCTTTACTAAAAATGGCAAATCGAGACCATTCGAGATAAGTGGTTTTCGATCCTAAAAATGGCAAATCGAGACCATTCGAGATAAGTGGTTTTCGATCCGAAGGGTGGTTTTCACGAGGAACGTATATCATAATCGAGTGACTAGAATAGGGTGTCGCACCATATATGGAGAGGTGCCACCACAACTCAAGTTTTCCCTATATATAGGGTTATATGAGGCTGCCCCCTAGAGACAACCAACATGGCTGCCCCCGCCTCATTTTCCATAATTTTTTATTTTTTTACAAAATATCATCATTTTTATTCATCTATATATCCCTCCTATATGTTACTCGAATTTCGTCAGAAACAGAGACTCCTAAAATAGGTTGATTACAACAATGGTTAGAACGTTAAAATTACCTATTCTTGATGGAGGGCATAAGAGCCTCTGTTTCTAACGAAATTCGAATGACATATAAGAGTGATATATAGATGAATATACACAGTGATACTTTACAAAAAAATAAAAAATTGCAGAAAAATGAGGCAGGGTAGCCAACGGGTTGCCCCGCATCATTTTTCCGTAAAATTTTCTTGGCTGACCCGTCTCATTTTGCAGCATTTTTTTTGAAAAATATCAATATGTATATTCATTAATATATCTCTCCAATATGTCATTCGAATTTCATCAGAAGTGGAGACTACTATGCCCTCCATCTAGAATAGGTCGATTACACCAATGTTCAGACCGTTAAAATTACTTGTTCTAGATGGAGGTCATAGGAGTATCTATTTCTATCGAAATTCGAATGACATATTGGAGGGATATATAGATGAATATACATGGTGATATTTTCAAAAATTGCATAAATAGCACGCGGGCGGCCCCATTTTTTCCTATATATATATGGGGAAAATGGCGGTTACCCCCTTGCTGGAGCTAACTTGGCTCCATCATCCCATTTTTCTCACTTTTTTTTTGAAAAATGAATCCGTAAAAATTCATCACTATATCTCTATATTATGTCATTCAAGTTTCTTGCAAAACGAAGACTCCTACAACCTCAATCCAAACAGTCATTTTTTAAAGGTCACAGAATTGTTGAAATCGACCCCATCTTAATGGAGGCTGTAGGAGTCTCTGTTTCACACGAAACTTTTATGACATAATACATGAATTTGGTTATGAAAATATATGGATTCATTTTTAATAAAAAAGTGGAGAAAATAGGACGGGGAGCCAAGTTCGTTCCTCTGAGGGGGCAACCCCATTTTACCCTATATATATAGGGTTAAATGGCGTTGCACTTTGGGACAACCAACGAGCTGCCCCTGCCATATTTTTGACGATTTTATTTTATTTTTTTGGAAAATACCGTCATATATTTTCATAATTATATCCCTCTATTATGTTATTCTAATTTCATCAGACACAGAGACTTCTATTCCCTCCATCCATATCTTGTCGATTACGATAATTCTAAGATCGTTAAAATTACATGTTCTAGATGGAGGGAATAAGAGTATTTATTTCTGATGAAATTAGAATGACATATTAGAGGGATATAGTGATGAAAATATATGACAGTATTTTCCAAAAAAAATAAAAAAATCTTCCCTCATTTTTCTCACATATATATGGGTAAAATGGGGGTACCCCCTACGGGAGCTAACTTGACTCTCCACCTCATTTTTCCCATTTTTAATTTTTTTTTGAAAAATGAATCCGTGAAAATTCATCACTATATCTGTATATTATGTCATTCAAGTTTCGTGCGAAATAGAGGCTCATACGACCTCCATCTAGACAATCATATTTTAACGGTCGCAAAATTTTTGAAATCGTCCGTCTGGATGGTGTCCGCAGAGTTTCTGTTTGAACACAACTTGGGTGACATAACATAAGGATATAGTAATGAAAATCCATTAAAACATTTTCAAAAAAAAATAAAAAAAGTAAGAAAATAGGGTGGACAAGCCAAGTTAGCTCCCCACGACAACCCCACACCCACACATGCACATAGAGACGCACGCACACATGCACGTGCACGCGGACGCACGCACCCGCGTGCACACACACACAAAGAATAGAAGACGCATTCACTTTGCCAGGCGTTGTAACAACCCCAAAGCTCCCAATAGACTCCCAACAGCAGTTGTCCCCTGTGAACAACACCAGAGATGGCCTTCTCCTCTCAGGATGCCGAACACAAAACAAAGAGATAGTCGCTCTACCTTCTCATGATGACAACGCTGATATGAATCATTAACTCCCGAAAATAATGTAGGAGTATCACGTTGGTTAATATAATTAACGATCGAAATAACTTATTAAAGATTCGAGTTTAAGATGCGGATAACACATCACATAGCAGCTATCAAGACATGCCTTTGGTGAGGGATAAGGAATCAGAAGGAAAACATGAAAAAGAAGAGTTACAATAATTTTGAAAAAAGATCACTGAACTTACGAGTCGATTTCAACGTAGTACACAAATATTAAAAAGTCACAATGTGATTAACTCCCTCCCCTCCCTTCGTCTTCCTCCCATCTCAAGCTTTCCTCCCGTTCATATCCGTTGGAGTATTTGTTATGTGTGCCTACTGGGCTGTAGGAGGGTAAATGGATGCCTTCCATCCAGTTGTTTAGTCCCACATTGTCTAGTGGTGGAACTTGGAGGCTCTGTGGAGGCTATATAAGAAGCTCCAGACCTCCTGTAACCATTGTGAAAGTCAATAGACAAACACCGCCTTTTGATGCCTTCTCCCGTGGTTTCATCCCGCTCCTCACGGAGTAGGGTTCCACGTAAAATCCCTTCTTCTTATTTTCTTTATCTTTATCCATGTTTTCGCTTCCGCTTCCTATTTTCTAACAAGGTATCAGAGCAGGTCGATTCTCGTGGATTTTATGTTGATTATTTGTTCGAGATTCGAGTTCTTTTTGATGTGCGGTTATTGAAGATCAAATTTCATGAAGATTTCTTGTTCGATTCAAGTTCTGATTCTTATTCATCGAAGCCCTAGCCATATCTCCTGCTAGTTTCTGTTGAAGGCATCAACTGGAAGATCTGTGATCTATTTGCAAGGGTTCCCATGAACCCTAACTCCGTACTACAGCCGTATCTTCAGCCTTCGGCGGTGCTGCCATGCAACCTCAAAGATCCTAGGGTTCTTCCTCATGCATCTTCCATGCAGAAAGCCCTAGGCGGCGCACCTCCAGATTCCCAGCACGCCAACTCGCGTTCTCATCGGCGCAACCCAGGCCAGAGCTGATGGATCCTCCCCCTTGGCAACAGAACCCTTGACGGCTGGCAGGGATGAAACTGCTCCTCGCGCAGCCCTAGCGCGGGGGAGCCCTCTTTGCGCCTCCTGCTCACCCTTGGAGGCATCTTCCTCGCCAATAGGTTGAGAATCCTATCTCGCGGCTCCTGCAAATGTTCCAGGCCGCGTACACCATCCCTCGCGCAGCCCTAGCCAATCACCACAAGCAGCTCAAGCGGCACCACACAAACCTCCAAGCGGTGCCATCCCCTCCTCTGCTCCTCCGATGCCGTTCAGGCGGCACCGAACGCCCGCTACGAGCAGCTCCAGGCGACTGTCCATGGCATCGACAACCTCCAAGTGCGCGATCTTCAGGCGCCTCCATTTCTCCCAAGCACGTGAGCCCTTTTCGGTGCCCTCCTAGCGGAGGCAACCACATAAGAAAGTCCCTGCGGGGGCATTGGCGATACGAAAGGGTTCCCACGATGGGAACCCTAGGCATCTATTTTAAAAAAATATTATAAAGCCACGTGGGTCGCCTATTTTAAAAAAAAATTGAAATGGCTGCCGAGAAAAAAAAGAAAGGTTGTGATAAAAAAAGGAGCGAGAGAAAAAATGTGATGGTTATTAAAAAAGGAAAAGAAAAGAAAATGGAATAGCCAGAAAAATTACAAGAGAAGCTGTAAAAAAATGATTGAAATGGCTTAAAAATGTGACAGCTTAAAAAAATTGAAAAGCCGCAAGAAATTCTTTGAGTATGTTTTGTTTTCCCACATATTTATATATCATTGGTGTCTTCTCCCAAATTGGTCGATGCCATTTTCTGACAAGTATGAGAGAAAGGAGGAGTATATGTAGAGTCACATGTCTTTATCCAGATTCCAGATTCAGATGCCAGTCTCCAGACCAGCCAGTTGATCAGACTCTACAGATTCCAGTTTTAGACTCGACGATTGATTCCGAGTCTCCAGTTTCAGACACGTACAAGTATGTGGTCTTCATTCAGATGTGCAGATGTTTGCCATCTTCAGTTCATGGTCCCTATCAGTCTTGTTATTGTCGGCCAGAGTTTTTATGTGGTATCATAGGTACTCCAAAGTAGAGCACCATTCTCCGAGCCAGATGGGAGAGACCCAGTTCTCTGATGAGGGGACTCCAGGCGCAGTTTTAGCTCGATGGTCAGATTCCGAGTCTTCAGTTGACTCACACTCTAGCCCGTTTGTCCTCCTCACCTGCACGGCATGAGAAGCAACGTCTTCGACAGCAGCAGTTGTGCGCGTTGGGTTGATATTGTCCGTAGTGTCCTGTAGCGTTGAGTTGAGTCTCTTTCTGTTTGTCCAAGCTGAGCATTGCATGCTCCAGCTTGAGGGGGTGTTGGAGTATTTGTTATGTGCGCGTATTGGGTTGTAGGAGTCAAGATCCATTTACCCCATCCAATTGTTTAGTCCCACATTGTGCAGTGGTGGGACTTGGAGGCTCTGTGGAGGCTATATAAGGAGCCCCAGACCTCCTGTAACCATTGAGAAAGTCCATAGACAAACACGGTCTTTTGAGGCCTTCTCCCGTGGTTTCATCCCGCTCCTCACGAAGTAGGGTTCCACGTAAAATCTCGTTCTTCTTATTTTCTTTATCTTTATCCATGTTTTCGCTTACGCTTCCTATTTTCTAACAATATCCAAACTTGCCAAATGCCT
This sequence comes from Ottelia alismoides, assembly GCA_037367405.1. Classification (NCBI taxonomy): domain Eukaryota; kingdom Viridiplantae; phylum Streptophyta; class Magnoliopsida; order Alismatales; family Hydrocharitaceae; genus Ottelia; species Ottelia alismoides. Next base: position 494,615 of record JAZKJV010000756.1, read on the forward strand.
CTACCCGATCTCCATCACCTTCTCCAGGCTATCCACGAACTTCCTGACCGATCCTCCGCCACGTCCTCCTTCCTCCGATACTTCCATCTCTCTTCCATCTACCTTCGTGAGCTCCCACCCATTTTCTGCGAAGATCACTGGAACGTACATGACCACCTTCGCATCCAAACATCGATAGGAAAATAACTACCGAGGTTGTTCCACATCACCTGTCTTTGGGCTACCGCCGAGCATCTAATCTCTATCGTAGCTTTTTAAAGTTACGATAATTAAATTGAGTGTATACACAACAAAAAAATTTGGTTATAGTGACAGTTTTTTCAAATTCCGTCACTAAATTAGCTGTTGTTAAATATATAACGACGATATTATTCGTTGCGAAATGAATTTTCATACTCGAAATTAGCGACAAATATCATATATGTCATTATATCATTAGCAACGATCCACATAGTGATGAGCCGCCCGAACGACTAAGGTAAATCAAGTGTCACTAAGGTCGTTGTGACCTCAGTCACTCGGGACTCAAAGCTCAATCAAGAAAAAGAATCAGACCACCAGTCAGAGATAAAAATCGATAAAAATCAAAATAGTGGTCTCGCTATGATATTAACCTGGTATAGCACCCAGGGTCGAACTCGAGGATCACGAGATGGCCTTGCGGCCAATGAAGTAGTCTTAAAATAAAGAAAATAAAAACAAATAGTTTTTTTGGTGTATTTTAATATTTTTATAAATTTTTGGATTTTTAAATATGACGAAAAATAATAAAAAGATAAAAACAAGCATAAACAACAATTTATTTCACTACTCTAAAAAGCTCCAAATATTCAAACAAAAATGTTTTAAAGTTTTATGGATTTTTTACTGTTTTTGATGAATTTGTGATAATTTTATTTTTTTATGGAATTTTATAAAAATGAAAGAAGGCTGAAACAAGGGAAAACTGTCCAATCAAGCTTCAAAGACCATTTAATAATATCAAATTGTCTGATCAAGGCCTGGAGGTATTTTCATGTGAAGTATAAAAAAAGAAAAAAATCAGAAAAAAGATTTATTAATTTTTGGTTTTTTTTAATTTTCTAGAATTTTTATGAGTTTTTCAAGGTTTTTTAATTTTTATGGTTTTTATAAATCTAAAAATAACCAAAAGTGGAAAGAAAATCAAAGATACAAAAACACACAAAATATAATTTTTTTTTGTAATTTTTAAAGTGGTTTTAATATTTTTTTTAAGAATTTTTATTCTGAACAAGCAGAAAAATAAGGGTTTTTGAACTTTTAAAAATAATAAAAGGGCTAAAAAATGTACCCAAAAATTGGTGAAAATTTTACACAGTGGCAGGAGCCAAGTGTCCAATTTTCACTCAATTTGGATTAATTTTGATATTTTATTTAAAACAAACAAGAGCCCACAGTGTATAGGGACCTATTCGTAATAAAAATATGTTCTGGGGGCCAAAACATAACAAACTCAGAAACTAGGGGGTCCTTGTGCAAAATCTCCAATATCTCACGCCAAGCACGTGTACTGGGCACGGAAGGACCAATATGCAATAAAAATACTTCCCCGGACTTATTAGCAACATGTGCTAAAAGTCTAGGGGCAAAGTTGCAAAATACCCACGATATTCAACACATGTCAAATTAAACCATTCACAGGGGCATAAGTGCAAATATCGAAAACTAAATTTCTTTCATTAACACCCAGAATCTATAGGCCCAGATAATGTAATTTTCACATAAACCACGTGACGATGCACGTGTCCAACACTCACAAGGACTGAATTGCAAATATCAAAAAGTGCCAGGTCCTAAGTGCAATTTTTACAATAATAAAAGAACTATATAAACTAATTATAGGACTAAACAATAAAACAAAACAGCATGGGGCCTAAGTGATATTTACCCCTTATTATCCGAGGACTGGCGGTGCGCCACGTGGCTGATCTGGCGGTCGAGATGCGCTGCGCCTCAACAAGGGGCCCTGGCTATGATTGGATGGTGGAAGGCTCGCCACGTGGAGGATCAAACGACTACGGTATGTTGTGGCTAACCCTTAATCAGGAAGGACGGTCTAGATCCAGCCTCAGATGATCGAACGGTGGTCTGTTGCTTCTCAAATGGACGACGTAGATCACAACTGGAGCTCGAGGCTGAATCGGTTGGGGAAGGTCCTCCAAGAACAGGTGGCCGACGAACTTTGCCGGCCCGATACTCGCGCTGGATGCCTCCTCCTCTGCTGCTAAGATGCGGAATGGATCGGCCTTGACGTCCCGCAGCTGATGCGCCTCTCCGATGAGGTCGGCGACCACCGGAGTGGCCCGGCGACGGCGGTGTGATGAATACTCATTCATCACTCTTTATTCTTATATTTTAGCTACAAAAACCTTTGCAAATGCATGTAGATATGTGTAAATACAAATAATTACCAAAAGCATGCATTGTGTAAAAACCTATAATTAGCATGTTTTTGTGCAAAAATAAAAGAATAAAGATGAAAAAAGAAAAAGAGGGAAATATTTAGAATAAATATTGAGCAACCTAACCCAAGGGAAGGCTCAGCATGGGCCTGACCGCATAAAAGCCAAAGTAGAGGGAGATAGGGGCTCATGTGTGTACATATTTATGTAAATAAAATAAAATATTTTCCTCACAAAAATAGATGTAAATTGGCTTATAAATATTTGTATATATTCCTTAACATAAAATCAAGATAAAAATGAAAGAAAATCAAAAAGAACAAAAACACCACTTGTGTATAGTCACCTTGTATATAGACCATCCCCATATTTATTTAGCTTTGTAAATAAATAAAATTAATTTCCAAAATTCTTGTAAATATCCTATATTATATAGTGTAAATAAATAAAATAAAAACAATTAAAACAAAAACAAAATAAAAATAACAAAATTAAAAACACAAAAATATATTGTAAATATACCATGTATATAAATGTATTTATGTATTTATTTCACCTATGTAAATAAATAATAAAAATGAAATAAAAATATCTTTTTATTCCTCATTTTATAATATAAATAAATAAAATATAAAATGGGAATAAAATTGTATAAAAATAACAATTAAAAATCAAAAATCAAAAACCCTAGATATTGTACATATACCTATATATAACTATATAATGTAGATACCTTATTTTTATTTCGAAAAATTAATTAAAAATCCCTAAAAAATAGAAAAAAAAATAAAATAAAAATATTTCATGTTTTAACTTTTTGCTAAATCGGCCATTTGCTACCTTAATTTTCACCTTCAAAATTCAGCCACGTGGCCGCTTCCTACTGGTCCTGGGATTGTTGACCGCCCGGTCAACTACCCCCCACAGGACCACTTCCCACGGGTCCTTAGCGGGTACCCGACTTCTCGGATTTTTCCATGCAAAACCCGATCATCCCTTGCTTAAACCCTGGGTCCGAATCACTAATGCTACATCCGAGACCCTTGCCGGGGTATCCACATCGGGATCCGCACGCCTCCACGCCCTACCCGCGCCTGTCTTCCCGGACCCTCACCCATATTTAGCTCGAGCTCCGCCTCCTCATTTCTCATCTTTGGCCATTCGATTCCACCTCCCGTGAGCTCCATTGCATAGGCGAGAGTGACAGCTTGTCCCCTGTGGTGTCGAAGCGAGGAGAGGGAGCGAAACCACTGATCCGGCGAAGCTTCGCCGCCTTGCTCCGCCACCAGCAGGAGCTCGAGCCTCGGACGTCGGCGCTCCGTGAGGCGAAGACCCAGAGCTGCGCAAGCTCACCCACAACCCATTCAGCCACCCAGGTAGACCCGTAGCCCTCTCTGTTCCTTTAATTTCTAGTTACCCCCAAATCGCCGCTCCGCCGTGTTACGCCAATTCCGACCACTCCATAGCTCTATTCGATCATCGGAATCCACATTCACCATCGCCTCCTTCTCGCGCACCTTCTTCGTATCCCCATTCAACCCAGCTCGCACAGGAGCTGGGATTCGAGCTCCACCGTCTACCCCCCTCGCCGGAGCTCGCCCATATCGCTCCACAGTCCACCTTCACCCGCCTAACCGGGTTGAGGCAGTTTGCCCTCGACCCGCAAGCTTCCTGGACTGCTTTGCAGGTTCAAAAAGGGCCATCTGAGGCCCTTCGACATCGATCCAGGAGGCGCAGCTCCGCTGACCTCGCCGGAGCTCCTTAGAGCTCGGCCGGGTCGTCGGAGATTCCCATCCGACGCGGAGGCCCACTCCAGACTTTTTCCGATCACCAGCACCCCGCGAGGAGGTCAGGAGCGCACGCACGAGGCCGGCGAACTTCGCCGGCGACTTGTTCTTCCTCGACCTTCAGCAGCCGTCCGATCAGACCTCCAGCTCCAGTTTGCATCTGGGCCGTCCGTTCAGGAGCCGCATTCACCATCAGATCTGAGGAGGATTGATCCCAGCCGTCTGATGCACGAGGGTTAGCCACCTGTGCCCAACACCGTTCGATCATCCACGTGGAGGAACCCCCGCCGTCGGATTCGCTCGAGGAGCCTAGCTGTGGAACGCCCGTTGTTCCCAACCGTCAGATGCTCCACGTGGCCTCCATCCAGAGCTCCATAAAGGGTAAACTACCCTTAGGCCCTTCTGTTTATTTAATTTCGCATTTAGTCCTGTAATTAGTTAGCGTAGTTGTTTAGTTTTTGGGATATTTGCATAGTGGACCCCGTACTCTGTTTAGTTTGCATTTATGCCTCTGTGTATGGTCTGACACGTGCATCGACACGTGAGTTTCTGGTGTATTTGCAATACATTCCCTTGTAGTTCTGGTTGTTCCTTAATGAATGAAAGTTTTTAATTATTTGCATTTATACCCCTATGCGTGATACATTTGAGCATGTGCAGATATTTTTGGGTATTTTGCGAATAAGTCCCTGAACTTTTGGTACCCATTACCAGAAAGCCCTTGGAACTTATTTTTCTTACATTTGGGTCCCTGAGTGCCCCAGGCACGCGTGTAGCACGTGTTTCGCTGGGTTAATTGCACCATACCCCCTAGACTTTCGGGTATTTGCACATTGGTCTCTATGCACTGTGCCCTTCTTTATTTTTGGATAAATAAGCAAAATACCTCCAAATCCAACGAAAATTGGACACATGGCTCCTTCCATAGTGTAAAATTTTCGAGTATTTTTGAGGACATTTTTGTTTTCATTTGATATTTTTAAAAATTAAAAAACCACCATTTTTGCTAATGTCTAACTTTTAAAACTACAAAATATATTAAATAGTGTCTAAAAATTACAAAAAAATTGTCTACTGTCTACTTTGTTGTGTTTGATTTTCTAGCCAATTTTGGCTATTTTTCATTACTGAAAACCACTAAAAATTGAAAAACACTAAAAATCTTATAAAAGTTCTAGTAAATCAATTAAAAATCCAAAAATACTAAATTAGGTGCTTAAATTTTCCTTGTTTTATTCTCTTTACAGGAAAATTACCTCCCAGCTAATTTGGGGCCTTTAGATATTTTATCTAGGCCTTTTTAGCTCGGCTGGACAGTACCTACTGTTTTAGTCACTTTTAGATTTTTAGAAAATTAAATAAATATCAGAAAAATACCAAAAATTCACCAAAAACACTAAAATTTATAAAACACATAAAAATATTTTTGTTAGAATTTTTGGTTGATTTTTAGTGCATTAAATAAATTGTTGAAGTGTGTTGTTTTCTTGTTTTTATTATTTTCTTAATTAACTAAAAATCCAAAAAAAATTATAAAATAATTAAAAAACGACCAAAAATATTTTCTTATTTCTTTTTGACTACTTCGTAGGCCGCGAGGCCACCCCGTGCTCCTTGTGATCGACCCTAGTCGCTATACCAGGTTAAATTAATAGCAGGACCGCTTTCGTGTGTTTGACTGATTTTATCTCTCTTGGTGGTCTATTTTTCTTGATCGAGCCATCTTGATCGCTTGGGTCGCAACGACCGATTAGCTCCTTTACCTTAGTCATTTGGCCCGCTCATCAGAATGGCGCTGTTGCCGGGGAGCACGGCTTAGTAGATTTTGTTTTTGCTTTATTTTTGTCTTCGCGGCTTTTCGCGGCTCTTTCAGAGCTCGCGGCTTTTCGCGGCTTTTTGTTTATATTTTATTTTTGTTTTATTTTGTTTTATTTGCTTTTCTTTTATTTTTGTTTTTGTTTGTTTTTTGTTTGTTTATTTTATTTTGCATTTTTGCATATATACCCTCATTTTCCTGTCATTTATTTTTCATTTATTATTTGATTATTTTTATTTGGTCTGACCACTTGTCTTCTTTCTTGCGAGGGTCTGAGGACCGAGGCGGCCGATCTCGAGAAGCCGACGCAACCACGAGACTCGGAGGCGGCTCCTTTCTTTACGGAGCCGTAGGAGAGAGCGAGAGAGAGTTGAGTGGGAGAGGTTTTACTTTTATTTTTATTTTTATTTGATCATTATTGTAATAATACAGGTACTCAGAGACACTCTTGTGGACTTGATGAACTTAGCGGGTCTGTTTCGCCGAGCAGCGGTGTGCTCGGGGGACCCTTAGGAGTTTTTCGCGGCTTTTTCGCGGTTTTGTTTTCTTTCTTTTTACTGCCTTTTCCGGTGTTTACGCGGTTTTTATCGAGCCCCTAGATTTAGGATTTTATACTTGCTTGTGCCGTAATTAGTAGGATCTTCACACTTAATTATTTGCCTGTTCCTATAGTACGCTTAATTGGACCTACTAATAATCAATTAATAAAAATAACTGATTCATCTCCTTCGTAGCCTACGTGCCGCAGCCTGCCCCGTAAAGCGCTTTCTCCTACCCCCGATTTGTCGGGCAGAGGAGGGGTAGGCCAAGACTGGACCCTTTGGCTTGGAGGTCGGTGATCGGTTAGACGGTTCTGCGAGTAGACTTGCTCATCTAGGACTCGGTTTTCATCGCTGCATCATTTAGGTAGTTTATTTTCTGTCTTTACATTTATGCGTGGATCATATTGCATGTAGAGTGCTGGAGACAGGTACGCCTTTCTGACTTTGCATGCATCATTGATTTATCGTGCATCGGCTTTTTCGTCTTCTCCCCCCTGTTTTGGATTAAATAACCAGGAGAACCGAAAAATTCATTAGGCCTTTGTTTTATTTGAAAATAATTAAAAAGAAAAACCATAAAATTGGGACTGGTTAAAACTATTGACCCTAAAAGACACTTCACCTAAAAACTTGTCTTGGGGAGAGCAACCCCCTCATTGTTTGCTTTGCTTGCACGAGAGAGTGACCCGCACCCTAGGTAGAGCCCTCCGGTGCTATTTCCAGCTGACTACCGACTCTTCCGTGCGAGCCAGTCGGTTGGAGTAGCATCGGGTATCCCAACAGGTCACGTAAGCGCTCTGATAGATTCATTGTTCACCTAATAAAATTGGATAAGATAATTAGACCGAGCCTTCACCTGAGGAGAGATCAGGGAGCATTTATGCTCGACATGAGGAGAGAGATGGAGCAGATGCGAGCAGAGAGAGCAGAGCGCGAGCAGAGGAGAGAGGGACCGAGGATCCCAGAGGATGCTGATGCAGCAGCCGCAGCAGCAGCCGCAGCCGCAGCAACTGTGGCAGGAGGAGCACCACGACCGATGCGGGAGTTGCACAACCCCGGATCGATGCTGATGCACCACTGGGTAGTACTTCCAGCCATCATGGGGGACTTCAAGTTCCCCCCGAACACCTTGTAGCTACTCCCTCGTTTCCACGGGCTCGCTACTGAGGAGCCCCATCTCCACCTCTAGGAGTTTCTGATGATTTGCAGCACTGTCCCCGACCGTCAGGTGGACCAGGATACGATCAGGATGATCGCCTTCCCCTTTTCCCTAGCAGACAGAGCAGCCACCTGGCTGAAGCATTTGGGGAGGTTTGTTTACACCTGGGAGCAGCTCCGCACCGAGTACTTGAACAAGTACTATCCACTCGGGCGGACGAATGCAGCGAGGGCCCTGATCAGCAACTTCTCCATGCTCCCCAACGAGCAATTCCATGAGGCATGGGAGAGGTTCCGTGAGCTCACAGACCGATGCTCGCACCATGATATCTCGAAGCTGAACCTTGTGTAGAGCTTCTTCAGCGGGCTGACACCAGAGCTCCAGGGCCTGGTGAATGCTTCTTGTGGCAGGTCCTATTTCGCCAAGGATCACGACCAGGTCTGGGCCATCTACGAGGAGATGGCCGAGAACTATATGGTGATGTCCCAAACCTGGTTGTATACTCAGGGCAGACCCCAGCAGCAGCCAGGACCCGTGCAGTACCAGAGGATAGCACGGGTCGATGCCGGTCCATCCAGTTCATCCGCAGTTGTAGAAGCACAGGCAGAGTCGTCCGCTGCGGATATGGGTATCATCAGCGAGAAGTTGGACCGCATGGAGCTGATCGAGAAGAAGCAGTGCCAGGGCATCACTCAGATGGAGCAGATGGCACAGACTCTGAGCGACATGAAGACCCAGCTCAAGTGTCTCCAGGAGGCACAGACGGCTTCACAGCCCCGTCTTCAGTCGCGAGGCGATACTGGCGGCAGCAGCAGCTCGTCCCAGCGCTCCAGCTCCTTTCAGCAGCCTAGACAGGTTCACCTTGTACAGGCGGAGCCGTACCAGCCGCAGCAGCCCTCTTACCAGTCACCACCATCTCCAGACCTGCAGATGGTGGTATACCACCCAGATCAGCCTCTGGCAGTACTCCCGCTAGCCCAGTACGATGCAGAGCCATTGATGGATGTCAACGGGATTTGGTATGACCGCCCTCAGCCTGGGATCCGACGAGACCATCCCGGATTCAGGTGGGGGAATGGAGGTACCCAGCCCCAGCAGCAGCCATCTGGCCAGGGAGGCCAGTATAGCCAACAGAGGGATCACCAGCAGCAGCAGCACCCAGCCTACCAGCCACACCAGCAGCAGCAGGGACAGTCTTGGAGACGTGAGCAGCAGGCTCACCAGCCACACCAGCAGCAGCATCCGTCCTCCTACCCCTCTCAGCAGCAGCAGCATCAGTTCCAGCAGCCTCAACACTAGAGAGGCTACCCGTCGGGCTCCCATGAGAGCCCCGCCTTAGACGACATAGCCCGCCTCCTCACGGACCAGTAGGCTACCTTTAGACGGGAGATGGACGAGTTCCGCCAGGAGATGCAGGACCTGATGAGAGGGAAGGCCGCCATCCCTGCACAGATATAGCCGAATCCGAACAGCCTGAAGAGGAAATCTGAGCAGGTAGTTTCCACTGAGCATGCCACTCCTAGTGATCCATTTGATGATATGTCTTCAGATCTGTTTGATGATGATTTTGTTACACTTAGGAGCGGTAGAGCACTAGCAGGCGGCGCCTCATCTGAGCGACGACTCGAGGATCCACCCAGGGCTCCAGATGAGGAGGAGGAGAGCGGTACTGAGGCCGCACACGATGATGATGGTGGTACTGATGCCACCAAGGATGATGATTCCACCGGCGGTACTGAGGCTGCCGCTTCACCAGTTCGAGGAGGTGGTACTGACGCCACCAGAGTAGCCGAGCCAGCACGCGGTACTGAGGCCGCGAGACGTCTAGCAGAGCCAGCCCGTGGTGGTACTGAGGCCACCGGTGTTCGTTTTGAGAGAGATGATGTTTTTCCTTCTGTTGATGTATCTCAGAACACTGTTTTGAATAAAGGAAAAGGTTTAGTTTCTTCTGGTCCCACTGTGGTGATTGATGTATGTGCGGATCCGGCCGTCGAGCCGTCTAGACCTATTCCTAGTCCTTCATCTGAGAAGGACCCTGTGATCCCCTTCCCTAGAGCCCTTCAGATGGGAAAGGGGAAGAAAAGAGAAAAAGACCCAAAAAAGAGAGAGCAGGAGGAGTTCATCCAGAGCATGATCGACAGATTTCACATACAGCTGACCCTTCAGGAGGCTTTGCAGCACATCCCCCTTCTTCAGCGATCGTTGAGAGATAGGACTATAGTCAGGAGGAGGAGAGGAACCATCATTCAGAGATACATGTGCTGACGAAAGCCACGTGCTTCGCGATCCAGAACCGTCTGCCGGCCAAGAGGCCAGATTCAGGAGCCCCGTATGTCAGATGTCAGATTAGTGAGCAGAGGTTCGACCGTACTCTATTGGATAGCGGATCGTCTATCAACCTCCTTCCGGCAGCCCTTCTCGACTGCTTCGAGTTGGGCACTCTTCGACAGAGCAGGACAGTCCTTCAGTTTGCTGATCGATCTGTCAAGAGGCCGAAGGGGTTGTTGCGAGACGTTATCTTCACTATTCAGGGCTTGCAATTCCCCGTGGACTTCGTAGTGTTGGACATGGAGATCCCTGATTCAGTGGCCGATACCCCCATCATCCTCGGTCGTCCGTTCTTGGCCACAACCAAGGCGGTGACTGATCATGATAGCGGGAAGGTATACTTTCGCGTTTAGGGCGAAAGTGTACAAATAGAGACGGTCGAGGACTACAGAGCCAGAGAGAGCATGCTCAGAGACCAGCACAGACACAGAGCAGCTGACAGATGCCGGGTTAGACATCCACCAGGACTGTGATTTTGTGATCACAGATGATGAGGCAGCATGGGCAGACCCTTCAACACAGGCCATCCTCTCATTTCCAGACACCACTGATGCAGAGATGACAGCAGAGGAGAGCTTGGAGAGCACAGCCCTGGTCCATGATACTACAGAGGCAGCAGAGCCGGTTCTTGATCGCGACACGGTTTTTAGTGATGGTGGTGCTGAGGCCACCTTGTGTGATGGTGGTACTGATGCCACCTTATTTGATGCAGATCCCTCGGATTCAGAGTCTGATTGGGCAGATTGTGATGACCAGATGTCAGACCTGAGTCCACATGAGCCTACAGATGAGGAGGAGGTAGAGGCAGAGCAGATCAGAGACAGCACAGTTGAGCAGCCTCCTCCAGATCTAGTTTGCGAGAGCTCATCTTCTTTCTCCCATGCAGATTTGGCAGATTTAGCAGCATTCACACATCTTCTTCCGAAGCCAGATTTGCCAGAACCCAGCTGTCCAGAGCTGAAGCCGCTCCCTACTTCGCTGAAGTATCGGTTCCTAGCGGGCGAACCTGAGATGTACCCAGTCATCATCTCCGCCGATCTGACTGGAGAGCAAGAATCTCGTTTGATGGGGGTTCTTGAAAAGAACCGCAAGGCAATCGGATGGAGCTTAGCAGATCTCCATGGGATTAGTCCATCAGTGTGCTCCACCATATTTATCTCGAGGAGGGGGCGAAGCCGTCGCGTGAGTTCCAGCGGCAGCTGAACCCCAACCTGAGAGAGGTCGTGATGAAGGAAATATCAAAATGGTGGAGTGCAGATTTTATTTATCCCATTTCCGACTCCAAGTGGGTCAGCCCCTTGCATGTGGTGCCCAAGAAGACGGGCATCACGACTGTGATCAGTGAGTCGGGAGAGGAGATTGCTACACGAGTACCCACCTCTTGGAGGGTCTGCTTTGACTACAGGAGACTCAACTAGGCCACCAAGAAGGACCATTTTCCCCTGCCTTTTATTGACCAGATCATTGAGAGACTGGCAGGGAAGAGCCATTGTTGCTTCCTGGATGGGTACTCGGGCTACAACCAGGTGGCCATCGCTCCTGAGGATCAGGAGAAGACCACCTTTACCTGTCCCTTCGGTACATATGCCTTTCGACGCATGCCATTTGGGCTATGCAACGCCCCTGCGACTTTTCAGAGGTGCATGCTGTCGATCTTTTCAGACATGGTAGGGGAGTGTTTGGAGGTCTTCATGGACGATTTCTCGGTCTACGGCGACGGATTCGACTCCTGTCTTGACTGCCTAGACCGAGTACTCCAGCGATGTATTGAGTACCATTTGGTTCTATCTTGGGAGAAGAGTCACTTCATGGTGACTCAAGGGACGGTGCTTGGCCATATCATCTCCAACAGGGGCATGGAGGTTGATCCGGCCAAGGTTGATGTCATTAGAAAACTCGCACCGCCGTCCAATTTGAGGCAGCTACGGTCATTCCTGGGGCACGTTGGATTTTATAGGAGATTTATTCAGGATTTCAGCAGGATTGCCCGGCCGTTGACTGACCTCTTGACGAAATACACCGAGTTCCTTGTCGATGACAAGTGTCTTTCGTCCTTTGCGACTCTCCAGCAGCGTGTGATTGAGGCTCCTGTCCTACAGCCGCCTGATTGGTCTCTCCCATTCGAGATCATGACGGATGCCTCCGATTTTGCCGTAGGGGCAGTGCTGGGATAGAGGAGGGATGGAGTCCCGTTTGCTATCCACTACGCTAGCCGCACATTGGATTCCGCGCAGCGGAATTACACGGTCACAGAGAAGGAGATTCTAGCCGTAGTGTTCGCCCTAGATAAGTTTCGATCTTATATCATTGGATCTAGAGTGACCCTGTACACAGATCACACCGCCATAAGGTACCTCATGGCAAAGAAGGATGCCAAGGCCAGATTGACTAGATGGATCCTTCTACTCCAGGAGTTCGACATTGAGATCAAGGATAAGCCTGGAGTCAAGAATGTGGTGGCGGATCATCTCTCCCGTTTAGAGCAGCCTGAGGAGTCTGAGCAGATTGATCCCATTCGAGATACCTTCCCAGATGAGGCGATCCTTGCTATCGCCTCACTCCCGTGGTATGCCGATATTGTGAACTTTCTCGTTGCTGGGAAAGTCCCACAAGATTGGACCAGGCAGAGGCTTGAGACCTTCCTTGCGAAGGCCAAGTCCTACCGCTGGGAGGATCCCATCCTATACCACGAAGGAGGGGATAGCGTCTGGCGTCGGTGCATTCCTCAGGAGGAACACCATAGCGTCCTCACTTACTGCCACAGGCTTGAGGCAGGAGGACATCATTCTGGGAGGAGAACGGCACAGAAAGTGCTCCAATCCAGCTTGTGGTGGCCTACCCTCTTCAAGGACTCTGATGAGTTCGTGAAGAGGTGTACTGACTGTCAGAGGATGGGCACTTGTGGACAGCGTGACATGATGCTGATGCAACCCATTCACTTCTGTGAGGTTTTTGACGCATGGGGCATCGATTTCATGGGTCCATTCCCTAAGAGTCAGGGATTTGAGTACATTCTGTTGCCCGTGGATTATGTTAGTCATTGGGTTGAGGCTATCCCTGCCCGAGCTGCTGATGCGAGGACAGTTTGCAGATTTTTGAGGAAACACATCATCACGCGGTTCTGGGTTCCACGAGTTCTGATTTCTGATGGGGGTCTCATTTCATCAACGACCAGGTGAAGGCCCTTGCTAGCGAGTTTGGTATAGACCATCGTGTTGCTACACCTTACCATCCACAGAAGAATGGTCTAGCCAAGGTGTCGAATAGGGAGATCAAGACTATACTGCAGAAAGTCGTCCGCCCTGACCGAAAGGATTGGTCACAGCTCTTGGACTCGGTCTTGTGGTCATATAGGACGTCTTTCAAGACACCATTGGGCACATCTCCCTTTCGCCTCGTATATGGCAAGCCGTGCCATTTGTCTGTTGAGTTGAGGCACAGGTCACTATGGGCAGTTACTGATATTCTGATGGATCCAGATGGTGTAGGAGACCTGAGGAGGGCAGAGTTAGCAGTCTTGGAGGAGCTTAGAGATACAGCTTTCTCAAACAACCTACAGTATAAGGAGAGAGTGAAGAGTGGCATGATTCTCACATCAGCCACAAGCATTTTGAGATTGGACAGAGAGTATGGCTGTTTGATGCGAGGCTTCGTTTGTTTCCAGGGAAGCTGCAGAGCAAGTGGAAGGGACCCTACTTGGTCAGAAAGGTACACGACAACGGTAGCATTGATATATCCGAGTTGTCTTCTGAGAGTACCTTTCGAGTGAACGGCCAGCGGCTCAAGCCATTTCTAGATCATGAGCCGCGGGTCGTTGATCTTGCCCCTATTCATTTTACGTGAGATGTGGTCTTTGACGCACATCTAATGCATCTCACGCCTGAGTTTCACTGATCTTCCGCCTTGTATAGATCCAGATGTCCATATCATTACATCTTTAGTCCCACATCCCTTTCTTCATCTTGTGATTATGCTATACTTAGGGTGTACTTTACCCTGGGGATGTGAGACTTTCGGGTACTTCTTTTGTTTCTGTCTACCCCTGTTTTGCTGCCTATACTTAGGGATATTTTACCCTAAGTACAGGGGGGGTAGACTCTGTACAGTCTCCCCTCGGTTTTCCCTTATTATACAGCCTGCTATACTTAGGATTTCTTGATCCTAAGTATAGGGGAAGACCCGAGATCCTCTTGACTTTCCATTTCATTTATTCGTCTTTGTATATAGCCTTCCTTTTCACTTCCCTATACCTAGCACGAGTTATGTCTTCTTCATCGCTCTTGACTCTGAGGACATCGTTCGAGCTAAGTATAGGGGGTGTGTATATATTTCATATATACTTTAGCCATAACTCGTACTTTGTGTGAGTGTGTTAATAAATAAAATGGCTAAAAATCACAAAAATTAAAAATTTTCATGTACATAAACTTCTTTTATTTGCACATAAATAGCTAGTGTACAAATTATTTTTGTAAAAATGATTTCAAAAATCTTTTGTGTAAAGTTTGTGTAAATATTTTCTTATCAAAATTATGTATATAGTACAAAATTTTTCCAAAATGTTTTGAGAATCAAAAGTTTGCAAAAATCTTGTGTAAATGTGTGTAAATATCTTTTTGCAAAACTTGCACTTCATGCATCATCCATTCATGATTTCAAAACATTTTTCAAAAATTTTGCAAACCTTCTGCTCCAACGTGCTACGCCTCGCCGTCATCCTCAACCTCCGCCAATAGCAGCTCCGCCGGACCGCCTCTCCCCTCTGCATTGCGCATCCGGGCGAGGCCCGAGGCCCCCACTCACGCGCTACGCACGTGAGTCTGGGGGAACTTGCATCGGCACCCCCAGGCTCTCCACAGTTCGCCAAGAGATCCAGGGGGGTCACAAGACTTGCATGTGACCCCTGGGTCATTTACATCAAACCCCCTGGAGATTCCTCTATTTCCGCGCCACTCCAGCCAACCAGAGGGCACGTGCTATGCACGTGCCTCTCTGGTAAAATTGCACTTCTCCCCCCCAGTTATCTAGGTAATTATAAATAGGTCCCCTCTGCATTGTTATTATTTATTTAAATATTTACATCTGTACTCCTGCGTTCCTCGTTCAGTGTAGGCCTCTGTTTTCCATCATTTTATTTATTTAAAAATAGCATTTTATTCATCTTTTAATTCTCTACATGTTGACATGTCATGGATATTTTTGTGATGACCGATTAATTATTAATTAATTATTCTGTGGAATTTACCATATTTTGTCCACTCTGTGCTCTTCAAATTTTATTTAATTAACCGTGACTCTAAAAATTCCCCAAAAATCAAATATCGTAGAGATTCCTTTGATTAACATTGTGCCCAAAAATCTTTGCATTTGCATGCATATTTTGCTTTGTAAAAATCATTTTGCATATTTCATGGTTTAATTTTTAATAGATATTAGATCCTACATTTTTGAGGTTTAGGATTTTTCTGAGATCCATCACCTATTGATAGATCTTAGATAATTTTAGTTCTCGAAAATAAGTAGGTTTAATATTTATTAAAATTAAATATTGAAAATTAATTTGTTTGCACTTAAAAATTCATAAAAACTTCATATAGCATCTAAAAAACTCCAAAAATATTACAGTGCACTCATTTCATCGTCCTTTACATTTTGTCCAAGTTTCGTATTTTTCGGACATCGTTTGATTGAAATTTATATTTTAGTCCCTAAAATAGGCTGAATTTGCATTTTGCATCTCATATTGCATTGAAAAATTCCAAAAAAAAGACCGCCTTGAAACCTGAACTAAAAATTGGATGGACACAACTCTAGGTTGTTCCTTTGCCTCCTTGTGATCGACCTTGGGACTTGCCCAAGTAAAATAAACATAAAACCACTTGATTAAATTTGATTAAAAATTGTGGTTATTTCTTGACTGTTTCCGATCGGCCGCCTACAACGAACGACTCTAATTATTTTCACGAACTAACGTTAAAAACACATTCTTAACGCGGCTTTTGCGGACCCGTCAGATGGCGCCGTTGCCGGGGAGGCAAACGGTTTAGTTTTTTGTTTTGAAAATTTTTTTGTTCGGTTTTTCGAATTTGGGTAGTCCGACCCTCGAATTTTTCATTGTAAATCCCATATTTTTTCCCAGCATTTATTTTCTTATTTTATTATTTTTTGAGTCATTCTCTTACATCTTCTCTCTTATTTTTCTTGCGAGGTACTCGGCGCACGTGGAGCGGTTTTTCAAGGAACCGACGCATCTTCACCGACACCCGAAGAAACCGCAATTAAATTAAGATCGAGTCGAGTCGTGAGAGAGAGTAGAGTCTAGGTTTTTAATTTCTGCACTTATCATTTCTGCTCATTTATAGCGGTGTCCGTTTGGACTCTCGCGTGTGTAAAAAGATCTTGAACTTTATTTGTGGTGTGTCGTGGCCCTATTCACTCTCCGGAGAGGGTGGGGCCTGACTTGAGTGGCGATTAGGATAGACCTGCACATACGGCTCTCAGAGCAATTTTATTTTTTTGATTGTGCTCGTAGGATCTTAAGCCACACTGCACTTTAATCAAGACACACATAGATCGTTCAACTTAGCCAAATTTAATTCAATTCTTCCCCGCTAATAGAACTTTCTACTTAGGTGCGGCTTTTCATCGGCTTGCATTCATTTAGTAAAAATTTTTCAATTATGTATTGCATCCCACATGGAGATTGCGAGGAGGCGGTGTAAGTCTTCTAACTGAGCATTCATCATAGTTTTCCGCGTGCATCGGCTTTTCCCGAATTCCTCTCTCTTGTTTTATCACATAAATCTAAAGGAAATTGGGACTGGACGGTAGACGTGTATTTGTGTTCATCTAAATTCTTCAGTGATCACCTCATTAAAATTGGGACTGCTAAATATAGCCGATCTTAAAAACCCATAAAATCAAGAATTTTTGCGGGAGAGCAACCCCGACATTGTTTGATTTTATCTTGCAGCGAGGAGAGAGACGCACACTAGGATAGAGCCCAGCTCCAAACCTAACAACTCTTTTAAACGGCTTGCAAGATTGAATTTATCACCAACTAAAATTGAAAAGATAATAGCCGAACTCTTACGGCTTCATTGTGTGAGTTGGTGAACCTGGGGTTTGAATTGTGTTTGCATTGGTGTGCGTGAACCGATTTCAAGATCAATAGCCGCACATTCGATAAAAATTCTCTTGACTATCCCGTGCAATCATCTCTTCCCTCTCTTGATTTAAACCTCATAATGGAACTCTTGTCCAAAAACTCTCACAGATCCAACTCCCCATTCCTCTCAAAAATGACCGAACACCCATCAGAGCTATACTTTGAAAATGAATTTGTTTCGGTTAGGCCCAAATCAACTCAATCCCCTTCTTTCAATAATCCTCCAACATTTGCGGGAGTCTTTCACCCGCAGATAAATTCGGCCTCCTCATTAAATTTCTATTCGAACCACCCAACCGCAAATGACCACCTACCATCTTGGACTGAATCGCCTTATTCTCAGTTTCTCGCCAATAAAACTTTTCAAGATCAAGACCCCTTCAAATCTCATGACTGGCAGAGAAACCAAACTCAGATGGATAGACATGCACTGAATAATCATCGACATTGGATTGACCATGACAGACCCCTCGTCAGACATGATACTCATACAGAGGACTGGACTGACCGCTTAGAAACACATAAACCGTGTATGTTGACTCCACAATATCAAGGTCTGACCAATCAACGACACATGTCTGAACCATATGAGCAGCCTCCTTCCATTATTTTTGAGGAGAAATTTTCAGAAAATAATGATCATATTTCGGATATTCCAAGAAGCTCTCCTCTCAACACAAAGGGAAAAATGGAAGATGAAATTATCGAACATACACCTACTGCTCCCATAATTAATCATGAACCAAATCTTGAGGAGGATATTTCGAGGATAAATAAGAAATTCAATTCAATAGAGGAGAGATTTCAAAAATTTACCGATCGATTCATCGCATTCTATGGTGGCTCGGACAGTAAAATGAATGAGGAAATAACTGGATCTGAGATTGAAAATTCTGAGGATATTCAGGGACCTATGGATAATTCTGAAAATGATTATGCTTCTGACCCTCACCCTGAACACCAGAGCCCCTTTTCATCTGAAGAACATCCCACACCCCCACACCACCCAGAAAATACCAAAAAATGGAAATATTTGAAAATCACAAAAAAATTGAAAATTCAGAAAATTTCATAAAAATTAAACTGAAGATGATTTGAGGAATTTGGATCCGACTGTACGGGAAGCACTGGAAAAACGCTTGATATTTGAACTTCCCTTTATACAGGCCATTGAACACTTCCCCGACCTTAAAAGATTTATAACAGATAAATTAATGAACAAAAAGTCGGGTAGGATACGAACAAAGACTGAAAGACATATCTTGTCAATGGCCTCCTCCTTGGTGTTGAGGAGAAAAACCAAGAGCCGCATAGTGAAGCGGTTGCCCAGATTTGACTGTGAAATCAAAGATACAATTTTCACCCATGCTCGGATTGATGACGATTCACCAATTAATATCCTCCCGGCCTCTGTATTTCATGAACTCAAACTCGGTCCGATTCGGAAGATACGAGAGATTGTACAATTAGCGGATCGATCGATAAAGCGGCCGAGAGGAATTATTTCTGTCATCATGAAATTCCAAGGTGCTCCGCTCAAGGTAGAATTCATGATCATTGATATTGAGCATCAAGGAGAATTCACCCAGTCTCCAATCATTCTCGGAAAGCCATTCTTGGCATTGGCCAAGGCGAGTATCGATTGTGAGACTCGGGAAATAAATTTCACAGCATTGGAAGCACTTAGATCTGACCCTATCTTTGAGGAACCACGATCTTCTGAGACAGCCCACGAAGTCCCGGACAACCGTAACCATGAAGCGGTAGAAGAGCCCTACCTTGCAGCCAGATCGGAGATAACAGTTGTTGATGAGACTATTGGTGTAGAAAATCTCCCCCCTGCTCCATTCCCAACCACTCTCACCATGGACAACCATGTATATGAATCATATGATCCGGAGACTTATGCATGGGCACACCCTGGAGCAACATTCTCTGACTACATGGATGACATCAACTCGACTCAGGAATGCACCAACATCGAATCAATGGAGAAAGAACATGCAGAGACTCTCCCCAATATTCAAATCCCCGAAGATCTCAAAATAGACAAATCTTTCTACTACGATCCTGAGACATATGCATGGTCACACCCTGGAGCAACATTCTCTGAATATCTTGACCAAATCATCCCAAATCGAGAGTGCTCAAACATTCAGGAGAATAAGAACAAGCCCGCATATCAAACACCGTCCAAGGAGAATTCAAATGGCTATTCATCTGGATACTCAAGTGAACCGACACCTTCACGACAAAATAAAAAGAGAGTCACCTTTGACCTTTCGGAAGAGGAATCAGTTGATGATCCCTCATCAGGTCCGGAAAAGATGGTTTACATGAGTGAAGTCTGTTCGGCAGCCCTAAAGCCATATCTTCGTAAGGATCTAAAATTCAATCCTCGTTGGACAACTCCCGTTCCTAACTACTACTCATCCAAAGCTGATGCTCCTGCATTCTTCAAGTACATTGGAATTCTTTCATATGAGCTGACTGAGACCGGTGCTTCTGAGCATTCATCCGAGGACAAACTGAACGACCCCAAGAAGGAACGAATTCTGAGAAAACAATTGAAGAAACAAAAAGACCAGAATACTTGGAGTATGTCCACTTTCAATTACTACTCCTCTGAGGATAATTCCGATGATGGATATCTTTCATCTGACTCAAACAATTCATCCACTATCCATCATAATTTATCTGAGGATGACACTGACAATAGTTGGGAATCATATGCCTCATCTCCGACTCATCATTATGATCTCCCACCGTAGGCTTACAAAAAGATCAGCCGAAAACCGCCTTAATCATCGGCTACCCACCCTCCCTCCCGACCACATCGGTTCCCTTGTACGGCTTCTTCCTCTACTTAGGCCAAGGCCTAAGTATAGGGGGGACCGATGCCATCTGTATATACCATTCTTCTCATGACGCCTAATCGCTCCATTTACACCCTCCCTCCGTACCTAGGCTAATCAGAACATAGGTATAGGGGGAACCGACATCCACCCGTATATACTCTCCTCATTTCCTGACCGCTTTTCTTTTCATTTTTTTCTTTCTTTTCTTCTTTTTTTTCTTTTTTCTCACTCTCTTACGCTTAGCCCGAGCTATGTCTTCTTTATGCTTCTTGTGCTCTGAGGACACAGCGCTCGCTAAGTATAGGGGGTCTGTATATATACTTTGTATATATTTTACCCATATCTCGTACTTTCGCGTAAGTCTATATGTATTTACGGGGTGGGTACTAACTTTAAAAAAAAGAAAAAAAGAGGCTTCTTATTCCATTTTCCGCATAAAAAAATCCCTTGCACAAAATGTCAAAAAAAAGTGTCTGTATTTCACGCACCTGCACTCCATCCAACATCACATGCATTTGCATCTGTGAAAAGTCATTGGGTTCTGAACCGAGTTATGAGCCGAAACCGAGAGTGGTCTGGACTTGACCTTAATCCACCTAATTTTCAGAGGAACTTCACCGAGAAATAGGATTTTAAGAGCTTCAGGTCTTTTTGACTTAATTCCTTAAGTTCCACATGACAATGTACAGCGTTTGACTCTTAGTGTCTAACCTGGTCTCTTCATTCTGGGTACAACTCTGGAATAGGGAATTAATTCACACTCTCGCACTATGCACTTAGCTCAACCCAGACGGGATGTTGGAAGACTGTGTGAATCTCTTTTCTGGTAGCGTGGAAATCTAAAGACCGGAGTACGGGTTGAAATAAAGCTTCGGAAAAGGGATGGACGGCTGGGCACAATTTTTCTAAGACCCCAAAAAAATGTATGGAACAAAAAGATTCTATATCCGTAGGGGCACAACAAGATCCAAGTAGAACCACCAAAAATTCCAAATACATAGAAGCATTCTACCAAATAAAAAAATCCGACCAAAAAGGTCCAAGTTTCAGAACCTGCAGATCTTGGTGGAGACTTGGCTACACTGGCCATCTTCACAAGGAGAGGTGACTACACTGGCCACCCTCCAGTTCTTTTCTCTTTCTTCTATCTTCTCCCTCATTCGATTGTGAACACAGCACAACAGACCTTAGAAGGAAATACCTGACTCCCCGAGGACGAGTTACTAGAGAGGAGAGGAACATGGTAGTCCGGCAGTCTGGATGGGAAGAGCTAAAAACCTTCACACACTTGAGTCGGTTATTCAATGTTCATAGGGTATACTTTGGGAAGAGGATTGATCTAAGATGACTTCTGAGCCGAAACTGTGGCAATGATGTGTAGAACTTGAGGACTGTTGATTTTAAAATTCTAAGTCTCACAGAAGTTCCTCCACATTATTAATCCAATGGTCGAGTTTAGTTTCACTTTCACCTTCAGTTCATGGTCTTGGTATGGAACCCAGTCTCATTTCACTTCATGGCATTTCTTTTTGATGCTCAGGGACGAGCATGGTTTAAGTATAGGGGGATGATGAATCTCGGATTCACCATTCTAAGTCTCATTAATTAAGCTCAAGTCCCTCAAAATCAACTGCATTTCGGCATCTATTTCACATAATTAGCATTTATGCATGATTTCATAAGAATTACATTTTAGCATTAATTTCTGCATAAATTAAGGAGCCAAAAATCCAAGCCAAAAATGACCTGTAAATAGCCTAACTTCCCCTATTTTTAACTCCTTCATGCTAACACCGCATACCACAAACTCACTTCCACTATGTACACATCACTAACAAGAATAAATAAAAAATACAAAAAAATAATTAACCCAGTTAAGTGGACCAAAAACTCAAACCCTAGTTTCAAGATTTTCGGATTAAAAGCCCCATATCTTCTCCATCCAGTGTCCGATTTGATCCTACTCACTTTTGAACTAGTGTACGTTCAATTACCTTCAAAACAAGACCAAGTTCAAGTGAATCGGAGCTCATATGTGAAAGTTGGGTTTTGGGCCTCTTTTGTACATTGTATTTTTCGCGGCTTTTGACCTTGTATTTTATGTATATATTTTCTTAATCAATAAAAATCCAAAAAAATTAGATTTAGATGTCTTTTATTTATCTTTGATTTTTCCATATTTTTACAGAGTTTTATCTTGTTTAAAAGTAACAAAAAATACAAAACCTAAAAATCAAGGTATTCTATGTACATGGGATACCCCAAAAATTCACTTTTTACATTTGACCGAATTTGACTTTGATGTCTTCATGAAAGTTGTAGATCTCATCGAGACGAGCATTTTTCGTGAAGGATCTTTTTCGATCCGAGGTCATTTGCTATTTGTTTTCGATTTTACAAAAGATTTTATCTTTGATTTTTCTGGTGCTGACACGTGGCAGCCCCAGAGGCCGCCACGTGTCAGCGTTTTTTAGTATTTATTTTATCGATTTTTAATAAAAAAATATATAAAAAAATTAATAATCACGCACGTGCGTCGCACGTGCCACCCAGGCACGTGCTTCGCACGTGCTCCGTCTGTCCTCATCCCCTCGCCACGTGGCTCCTCTTTGGCCGTCCGATCTCGGACAATCGGACGGCCCACCCGCATCTCCTACCTCCCGCGCCCCCCCCTCCGTAACTTCCGCCGCACCTCTCGCCAGCCACCAACCACCTCCGCTGACCGCCCAACGGCCCCGGGTTTTCTCCTTTATCCTCGCAACCACCTACCCGATCTCGCTCTCTCCTATTTAAACGCCATCGCCGCCCCCTACTCGAATCATCCGCCGCTGTGAGCTTCACGAGGGTGACAGCCTCGCCTGGGCTGAGACGGCGAGATCCGAGAGTCGATCGACCCTCGTTGCAGCGCGACCTCCTCGCCTGAGCTGCTCTCGCTCCGAGCTTCTCGTCGAGCAAGTTTCTTCGTCAACGACTCCAACTCCGCTTCAACGCCTTCGTCATCTCCGCCCTCTTCACCGGCCACCGTCGACGACTGCTGCGCCTCAGCAACCACCGCCAGCCACCTCGCTCCGACCGTCGACATCTCCAGCTTCGACTCCACCGACCGACATTCTCCACCGGCCATCAGAACACCCTCGCCGCCAAGGCTTCATCTTCCCCGTCGCCCCTCTAGGAACTACATCTCCAGCCACGACGTTGCGCCATCGGCAGCCAGCGCCTCCTCTACTCCATCGACAACCTTCTGCTCCAACGTGCTACGCCTCACCGTCATCCTCAACCTCCGCCAACAGCAGCTCCGCCGGACCGCCTCTCCCCTCCGCATTGCGCATCCGGGCGAGGCCCGAGGCCCCCACTCACGCGCTACGCACGTGAGTCTGGGGGAACTTGCATCGGCACCCCCAGGCTCTCCACAGTTCGCCAAGAGATCCAGGGGGTCACAAGACTTGCATGTGACCCCTGGGTCATTTACATCAAACCCCCTGGAGATTCCTCTATTTCCGCGCCACTCCAGCCAACCAGAGGGCACATGCTATGCACGTGCCTCTCTGATAAAATTGCACTTCTGCCCCCAGTTATCTAGGTAATTATAAATAGGTCCCCTCTGCATTGTTATTATTTATTTAATTATTTACATCTGTACCCCTGCATTCCTCGTTCAGTTTAGGCCTCTGTTTTCCATCATTTTATTTATTTAAAAATAGCATTTTGTTCATCTTTTAATTCTCTACATGTTGACATGTCATGGATATTTTTGTGATGACCGGTTAATTATTAATTAATTATTCTGTGGAATTTACCATATTTTGCCCACTCTGTGCTCTTCAAACTTTATTTAATTAACCGTGACTCTAAAAATTCCCCAAAAATCAAATATCGTAGAGATTCCTTTGATTAACATTGTGCCCAAAAATCTTTGCATTTGCATGCATATTTTGCTTTGTAAAAATCATTTTGCATATTTCATGGTTTAATTTTTAATAGATATTAGATCCTACATTTTTGAGGTTTAGGATTTTTCTGAGATCCATCACCTAGTGATAGATCTTAGATAATTTTAGTTCTGGAAAATATGTAGGTTTAATATTTATTAAAATTAAATATTGAAAATTAATTTGTTTGCACTTAAAAATTCATAAAAAAATTCATATAGCATCTAAAAACTCCAAAAATATTACAGTGCACTCATTTCATCGTCCTTTACATTGTGGCCAAGTTTCGTATTTTTCGAACATCGTTTGATTGAAATTTACATTTTAGTCCCTAAAATAGGCCGAATTTGCATTTTGCATCTCATATTGCATTGAAAAATTCCAAAAAAAAGACCGCCTTGAAAACCAAACTAAAAATTGGATGGACACAACTCTAGGTTGTTCCTTTGCCTCCTTGTGATCGACCTTGGGACTTGCCCAAGTAAAATAAACATAAAAACCACTTGATTAAATTTGATTAAAAATTGTGGTTATTTCTTGACTGTTTCCGATCCGCCGCCTACAACGAACGACTATAATTATTTTCACGAACTAACGTTAAAAACACATTCTTAACGCGGCTTTTGCGGACCCGCATAATATATACAATTCATTTTATTCTATTTTTTAGAGGAAAATATTTTTATTATATTTATAGATTTATTTACACTCATGAGCCCCTATCTCGCTCTACTTTGGCTTTTATGCGGTCAGGCCCATGTTGAGCCCTCCCTTGGGTTAGGTTGCTCAATATTTATTCTAAATATTTCCTCTTTTTCTTTTTCATCTTTATTCTTTTATTTTTGCACAAAAACATGCTAATTATTACTGTTTACACCATGCATGCTTTTGGTAATTATTGGTATTTACAAATATATACATGCATTTGCAATGGTTTTTGTAGCTAAAATATAAGAATAAAGAGTGATGAATGAGTATTCATCACCCCCCTATACTTAACTTTGCTAGTCCCTTAGCAAACACTTATTGAAAAAGAAGTGAAAAAGAAAGAAAGAAAAAGAAAAAGAGAAGAATGTACATGGATCAAGGCTTAATATTAAACTTTCCTTCATTAAATTGAATTATGGAGCTTAATCAGATCTTTGGATTATTAATGTGTCGGAACCTTATTTGGACTTAAGTTTAAAACTCAACAGCCTCTAAGTTCCACCAACCTATAATCAAGACTCCTCAATGCTCCAGATCAGAACAAGTCATCAATCACAAACCCTGAAGACCATGAATCTTTCCTTGTCCTGTGAATGTGAGGTATAAGCTCTCCACCTCAGAAATGGCAACTTGACAACCCTCCCCAACAAGGTAACTCTATGACCCCAATCTGGCCACTCTTTCGTCGAGGAGAGGGGTATTCCCTTCTAAGTTCAAGTTCAACCGGCTCAAGAAGAGGAGGAAGAAGAGAATGGACCATGTCCAGTGTAGCCATGTATCCTTGGAAGCTTGACCAGTGTAGCCAAGTCTCCCTACTGCAAGCTACATAAGGTGGATCATGAATCTCAAGCTTTGCTTATTGCACTCTATATACATACTCCGGTGGGATTATCATTTTCTCTCAGACCCACCATTTTTTTGGAGTTATTTTCTTTTTGCCTTTTTTTTTTCAAGTGCATCTATACAACATATACATGTGCAGCATATATACAAGGAGTTTTTCGTCTTGAGCCAGTAGACTATCCCTCTTTTGAAGCTTTATTGCAACCCACAACTCCTATCGTTAGACCTCATGGCAACCAGACCAAGTTGAGACGCACTTCCTTCACTAAAAGAAGAAGAGAGGTTCCGCCTAGAAGTACTACCCTCATATGCTACCCCGAGTCAAGGAAGACTGCCTCCTCACCACCTCATCCGTAGAGAGCTTGGTGCAATGTGCTGGTGTCCAAGTAAAGCCATTGTCTATATGAGTCATGTGTTGTTGTTAAGTGCTCTACTTAGGCTCATTGAGATGACATGTGATCATAGCCTAGTGGACTCAAAGAATTAAGTCACTATGGACCTGAAAAGCCTTAAACCTAAGCCCTATAAGTTTCCTCTTATAAATTAGGTGGATTAAGATCTTAATCAAGCTCCATTTCTCAATTTAATTCTAGGCTAGTTTAAATGTCAACTATAATCCAGAAAAACTATATACATATGTACAAAAGATGCTATTTACACAAATTTTTACAAACATGCAAATTTTTTGAAAAATGTTTTGAAATCATGAATGGATGAATGCATGAAGTGCAAGTTTTGCAAAAAGTATTTACACACATTTACACAAGATTTTTGCAAACTTTTGATTTTCAAAACATTTTGGAAAAATTTTGTACTATATACATAATTTTGATACAAAGATATTTCCACAAACTTTATACAAAAGATTTTTGAACCCATTTTATTTATTTACACACTCACACAAAGTACGAGTTATGGCTAAAGTATATATGAAATATATACACACCCCCCTATACTTAGCTCGAACGATGTCCTCAGAGTCAAGAGCGATGAAGAAGGCATAACTCGTGCTCAGTATAGGGAAGTGAAAAGGAAGGCTATATACAAAGATGAATGAATGAATAGCAAGTCAAGAGACTCTCGGCTTCTCCCCCTATACTTAGGATCAAGTAATCCTAAGTATAGCAGGCTGTACACAAAGGGAAAATCGAGTGAAGAATGTACAGGTTCTACCTCCCCTATACTTAGGGTAAAATATCCCTAAGTATAGGCAGTAAAACAGGGGTAGACAGAAACAAAAGAAATACCCAAAGGTCCTACATCCCCCCTATACATA
The DNA here is from genome assembly GCA_037367405.1 of Ottelia alismoides. NCBI lineage: Eukaryota > Viridiplantae > Streptophyta > Magnoliopsida > Alismatales > Hydrocharitaceae > Ottelia > Ottelia alismoides. The sequence continues at coordinate 521,452 of JAZKJV010000756.1, forward strand.
GGGTAAAGTACACCCTAAGTATAACATAATCAAAAGATGAAGAAAGGGATGTGGGACTTAAAGAATGTGTTGATATGGACATCTGGATCTATACAAGTCGGAAGATCAGTGAAAATCAGGCGTGAGATGCCATAGATGTGAGTCAAACGACCACATCTCATGCAAAATGAATCGGGGCAACATCAACGACCCCCGGCTCATGATCTAGAAATGGCTTGAGCCGCTGGCCGTTTACTCGAAAGGTACTCTCAGAAGAAAACTTGGATATATCAATGCTACCGTTGTCGTGTACCTTTCTCACCAAATAGGGTCCCTTCCACTTGCTCTGTAGCTTCCCTGGAAATAGGCGAAGCCTCGCATCAAACAGCCATTCTTTCTGTCCATGCTCAAAATGCTTGTGGCTGATGTGAGAATCATGCCACTCCTTCACTCTCTCCTTATACTGTAGGCTGTTTGAGAAGGCGGTATCTCTAAGCTCCTCCAGGGCAGCTAGCTCTGCCCTCCTCTGGTCTCCTACACCATCTGGATCCATAAGTATCTCAGTGACTGCCCAAAGTGACCTGTGTCTCAACTCAACAGGCAAATGGCACGGCTTGCCATATATGAGGCGAAAGGGAGATGTACCCAATGGTGTCTTGAAAGACGTCCTATATGCCCACAAGATCGAGTCCAAAAGCTGTGACCAATCCTTTCGGTCAGGGCGGACGACTTTCTGCAATATAGTCTTGATCTCCCTGCTCGACACCTCGGCTAGACCATTCGTCTGTGGATGGTAAGGTGTGGCAACCGATGGTCTATACCAAACTCGCTAGCAAGGGCCTTCACATGGTCGTTGATGAAGTGAGACCCCCCATCTGAAATCAATACTCGAGGTACCCCGAACCGCATGATGATGTGCTTCCTCAAAAATCTGCAAACTGTCCTCGCATCAGCGGCTCGGGCGGGGATAGCCTCAACCCAACGACTAACATAGTCTACGGCCAACAGAATGTACTCAAATCCCTGACTCTTACGGAATGGACCCATGAAATCGATGCCCCATGCGTCAAAAACCTCTCAGAAGTGAATGGGTTGCATCAGCATCATGTCACGCTGTCCACAAGTGCCCATCCTCTGACAGTCAGTACACCTCTTCACGAACTCATCAGAGTCCTTGAAGAGGGTAGGCCACCACAAGCTGGATTGGAGCACTTTCTGTGCCATTCTCCTCCCAGAATGATGTCCTCCTGCCTCAAGCTTGTGGCAGTAAGTGAGGACGCTATGGTGTTCCTCCTGCGGAATGCACCGACGCCAGACGCTATCCCCTCCTTCGTGGTATAGGATGGGATCCTCCCAGCGGTAGGACTTGGCCTTCGCAAGGAAGGTCTCAAGCCTCTGCCTGGTCCAATCTTGTGGGACTTTCCCAGCAACGAGAAAGTTCATAATATCGGCATACCACGGGAGTGAGGCGATAGCAAGGATCGCCTCATCTGGGAAGGTCTCACAAATAGGATCAATATGCTCAGACTCCTCAGGCTGCTCTAAACGGGAGAGATGATCCGCCACCACATTCTTGACTCCATGCTTATCCTTGATCTCAATGTCGAACTCCTGGAGTAGAAGGATCCATCTAGTCAGTCTGGCCTTGGCATCCTTCTTTGCCATGAGGTATCGGATGGCGGTGTGATCAGTATACAGGGTCACTCTAGATCCAATGATGTAAAATCTGAACTTATCTAGGGCGAACACTACGGCTAGCATCTCCTTCTCTGTGACTGTGTAATTCCGCTGGGAGGAATCCAATGTGCGGCTAGCGTAGTGGATAGCAAAGGGGACTCCATCCCTCCTCTGTCCCAGCACGGCCCCCACGGAAAAATCGGAGGCATCCGTCATGATCTCGAATGGGAGAGACCAATCAGGCGGCTGAAGAACAGGAGCCTCTATAACACTCTGCTTGAGAGTCTCAAAGGACGAAAGATAGTTGTCATCGATAAGGAACTCGGTGTCTTTCATCAATAGGTCAGTCAACGGCCGGGCGAGTCTGCTGAAATCATGAATGAATCGTCGGTAGAAACCAACATGCCCCAGGAATGACCGTAACTGCCTCAGATTGGACGGTGGTGCGAGTTTTCTAATGACATCAACCTTGGCCGGATCAACCTCCATGCCCCTGTTGGAGATGATGTGGCCAAGCACCGTCCCTTGAGTCACCATGAAGTGACTCTTCTCCCAAGATAACACCAAATGGACCTCTATACATCGCTGAAGTACTCGGTCTAGGCAGTCAAGACAGGAGTCGAATCCGTCGCCGTAAACCGAGAAATCATCCATGAAGACCTCTAAACACTCCCCTACCATGTCCGAAAAGATCGACAGCATGCATCTCTGAAAAGTCGCAGGGGCGTTGCATAGCCCAAATGGAATGCGTCGAAAGGCGTATGTGCTGAAAGGACAGGTAAAGGTGGTCTGCTCCTGGTCCTCAGGAGCGATGGCCACCTGGTTGTAGCTCGAGTACCCATCCAGAAAACAATAATGGCTCTTCCCTGCCAGTCTCTCAATGATCTGGTCAATAAAAGGCAGGGGGAAATGATCATTCTTGGTGGCCTGGTTGAGTCTCCTATAGTCAACGCAGACCCGCCAAGAAGTGGGTACTCGTGTAGCAATCTCCTCCCCCGACTCACTGATCACAGTCGTGATGCCCGTCTTCTTGGGCACCACATGCAAGGGGCTGACCCACTTGGAGTCGGAGATGGGATAGATAAAATCGGCGCTCCACAATTTCGAGATTTCCTTCATGACAACCTCTCTCAGATTGGGGTTAAGCCGTCGCTGGAACTCACGCAACGACTTTGCCTCATCCTCGAGATAGATATGGTGGGAGCACATGGCCGGACTAATCCCCTGGAGATCTGCTACGCTCCATCTGAATGCCTTACGGTTCTTTTCAAGAAACCCCATCAAACGGGATTCTTGCTCTCCAGTCAGATCGACGGAGATGATGACTGGGTACATCTCAGGCTCACCCGCAAGGAATCGATACTTCAACGAAGTAGGGAGCGGCTTCAGCTTTGGACAGCTGGGTGCTGGCAAATCTGGCTTCGAAAGAAGCGTCGTGTATGCTGCCAAATCTGCCTGGGAGAATGAGAACGTACTCTCGCAAACTGGATCTGAAGAAGGCTGCTCAACTGAACTGTCTCTGATCTGCTCGGTATCTACCTCCTCCTCAGGTGTAGGCTCAGTGGAACTCAGGTCTGGCATATAATCCTCGCAATCTACCCAATCAGACTCTGAATCCGAGGGATCTGCATCACACAAGGTGGCATCAACACCACCATCATCACAAAAATCTGTGTCGCGGTCAAGAACCTGCTCTGCTGCCACTGAAGTTTCCTGAACCATGGTTGTGCTCTCCAAGCTCTCCTCTGCTATCATCTCTGCATCAGCGGTGTCTGAAAATGAGAGGATGGCCTGTGCTGCTAGGTCTGCCCATACTGCCTCATCGTTTGTGATCACAAAGTCACAGTCCTAGTGGATGTCTAGCCCTGCTTCTGTCAGCTGCTCTGCATCTGAAGTGGTCTCTGAGCATGATCTCTCTCTGGCTCGGATGTCCTCGACTGTCTCTATTTGTACACTCTTGCCCTCGACGCGAAAGTATACCTTCCTGCTATCATGATCAGTCACCGCCTTAGCTGTGGCCAAGAACGGACGATCGAGGATGATGGGGGTATCGGTCACTGAATCAGGGATCTCCATGTCCAACACTACGAAGTCCACGGGGAATTGCAGGCCCTGAATAGTGACGACAACGTCTCGCAACAACCCCTTCGGCCTCTTGACAGATCGATCAGCAAACTGAAGGATTGTCCTGCTCTGTCTAAGAGTGCCCAACTCGAAGCGGTCGAGAAGTGCCGCCGGAAGGAGGTTGATAGACGATCCGCTATCTAATAGAGTCCGGTCGAACCTCTGCTCTCTAATGTGACACCTAACATAAGGGGCTCCTGAATCTGGCCTCTTGGCTGACAGTCGGTTCTGAATCGCGAAACAGGTGGCTTTCGTCAGCACATGGATCTCTGAATGGTGGTTCCTCCTCTTCCTCCTGACGGTAGTCCTATCTCTCAACGAACGCTGAAGAAGGGGAATGTGCTGCAAAGCCTCCTGAAGAGTCGGCTGGATATGGAAACGATCTATCATCTGCTGGCTGAACTCTTCCTGATCTCTCTTTTTGGGATTTTCTGTTTTCTTCCCCTTCCCATTCTGAAGGGCTCTAGGGAAGGGGATCACTGGGTCCTTCTCAGATGAAGGACTAGGAAAAGGTCTAGATGGCTCGACGGCCGGATCCACACATACATCACGCACCACAGTGGGACCAGAAAAAACCAAACCTTTTCCTTTATTCACAACATGGTTCCGAGATACATCAGGGGAAGGAAAACAACAGATCGCTCTACAGGAACTCTGGTGGCCTCAGTACCACCAGTGGCTGGATCAACTGGACGTCTCGCGGCCTCGGTACCATGCTATGGCTCGGCAACAGGAGTGGCCTCAGTACCACCTCCTCGAACTGGTGAAATGGCGACCTCAGCACTGCCTGTGGAGTCAGCATCCTTGGTGGCATCAGTACCACCGTCATCATCTCGAGCGGTTTCAGTACCGCTCTCCTCCTCCTCATCTGGCGCTCTAGGTGTATTTTCATGACGTCGCTCAGACGAGGCGCCGCCTGCTGGTGTCCTACCGCTCCTAAGTGTGACAAAATCAACATCAAAAAGGTCTGTAGACATATCATCAAATGGATCACTAGGAGTGGCATGCTCAGTGTAAGCTACCTGCTCAGACTTCCGCTTCAGGCTATTGGGGTTCGGCTCGATCTGGGCAGGGATGGCGGCCTTCCCTCTCACAATGTCCCGCATCTCCTGGCGGAACTCGTCCATCTCCCGTCTGGCCTGCTGATCCGTGAGGAGGCATGCTATATCGTCCAAAACAGGGCTCTCGTGGGAGCCCGACGGGTAGCCTCTCTGGTGATGAGGCTGCTGGAACTGGTGCTGCTGCTGTTGAGAGGGGTATGGGTGTGGTGGATGCTGCTGCTGGTGAGGCTGCTCGCGCCTCCAAGACTGTCCCTGCTGATAGGGACGAGGACCATAGGACGACTACTGCTGCTGCTGTGAAGGGTAGACTGGGGGCTGCTGCTGCAGCTGGTGATCTCTCTGCTGACTGTACTGGCCTCCCTGACCAGATGGCTGCTGCTGGGGCTGGGTAACTCCATTCCCCCACCTGAATCCGGGATGGTCTCGTCGGATTCCAGGCTGAGGGCGGTCATACCAAATCCCGTTGACATCCATCAACGGCTCTACATCGTATTGGGCTGGTGGAAGTACTGCCAGAGGCTGATCAGGCTGGTATACCACCATCTGCAAGTCTGGAGATGGTGGTGACTGGTAGGTGGGCTGCGGTTGCTGGTACGGCTCCGCCTGTACAAGGTGAACTTGTCTAGGCTGCTGGTGTGAGCTGGAGCGCTGGGATGAGCTGCTGCTGCTGCCGTGATCGCCTCACGACTGAAGACGGAGCTAGGAAGCCGTCTGTGCCTCCTGGAGACACATGAGTTGGGTCTTCATGTCGCTCAGAGTCTGTGCCATCTGCTCCATCTGAGTGATGCCCTGGCACTGCTTCTTCTCTATCAGCTCCATCCGATCCAACTTCTCGCTAATGATGCCCATGTCCGCAGCGGATGACTCTGCATGTGCTGCTGCTACTTCGGACGAACTGGATGGACCAGCGTCGACCCGTGCTATCCTCTGGTACTGCACGGGTCCTGGCTACTGGGGTCTGCCCTGAGTATACAACCTGGTCTGAGATGTCACCATGTAGTTCTCGGCCATCTCCTCATAGATGGCCCAGACCTGGTCGTGATCCTTGGTGAAGTAAGACCCGCCACAAGAAGCGTTCACCAAGCCCTGGAGCTCTGGTGTCAGCCCGCTGAAAAAGCTCTACACGAGGTTGGGCTTGGAAATATCGTGGTGCGGGCATCGATCAGTCAGTTCTCGGAACCTCTCCCATGCCTCATGGAATTGCTCGTTGGGGAGAATGGAGAAGTTGTTGATAAGGGCTCTCACTGCATTGGTCCGCCCGAGTGGATAGTACTTATGCAAGTACTCGGTGCGGAGCTGCTCCCAAGTGTAGACGAACTTCCCGAAGTGCTTCAGCTAGGTGGCTGCTCTATCTGCCAAGGAGAAGGGGAAGGCTATCATCCTGATGGTATTCTGGTCCACCTGGCGGTCGTGGACAGTGCTGCAAATCATCAAGAACTCCTGGAGGTGGAGATGGGGCTCCTCAGTGGCGAGCCCGTGGAAGCGGGGGAGTAACTGCAAGGTGTTCGGGGGGAACTTGAAGTCCCCCACGATAGCTGGAAGTACGACCCAGTGGTGCATCAGCGTCGATCCGGGGTTGTGCAACTCCCGCATCGGTCTCGGTGGTCCTCCTACCGCGGCTGCGGCGGCTGCTGCGGCTGCTGCTGCGGCTGCTGCATCTGCATCATCCGGGATCCTCGGTCCCTCTCTGCGCTCCTCGCGCTCAGCTCTCATCTGCTCCAACTCTCTCCTCATGTCTAGCACAAAAGCTCCCTGATCCCTCAACTGTTGCTGAACTGTCTCAAGGGAGGCGATCAGGGTGGAGTTGATCGCACCCTGGTCCAAACACAAAGTGCTCAGGCTGACCTCGGGAACGATCCTCTAAACTGCCAGCCATAGCGTCTGCAAAACCAAATGACCCAAACTCAGGTGCCGATAAATCTGATAATCTCTCCTCTGGCGCTGGCCTCTCGGAACCGAAAGAAAGGGGGTCGAGGGGGAACAGGGTGGAATCATACTCGAGCTTGGAGAGCTGGTCTCGGCTCTCGCGAGCCAACCTAGATGAACGGGTAGACGCGCCCGAAAGCAGTGCAGCCAGAGGATGCCCAAGAGATCGTCTACCCATCATCGCGATGTAGCGAGTAAGGCGGAAGGGATCTGGAGAAACTATGATCAGCAAACAAACCCCTCTGTTCACCAACGCGACGCGAGCTGAAGACCGTGAAAGTTCGGTCAAATTATCTTGTCAATTTTATTTTGGTAAACAAGCAATCTATCAGAGCGATTACGTGACCTGTTGGGATACCCGATGCTACCCCAACCGACTGGCTTGCACGAAAGAGTCGGTAATCAGTCGGGAATAGCATCGGAGGGCTCTACCTAGTGAACGGGTCGCTCTCTCGCACAATCAAACCAACCAATGAGGGGGTTGCTCTCCCCAAGACAAGTTTTTTAGATCAGGTGTCTTTTAGGGTCAATAGCTTAAGCTGTCCGAATTTTATGGTTTTTCTTTTTAATATTTTTCAATAAAAACAAAAGGCCTAACGAATTTTTCGGTTCTCCTGATTATTAAGTCAAAAACAGGGGGAGAAGACGAAAAAGCCGATGCGCGAAGAAATCAATGATGCATGCAAAGATAGAAATGCGTACATGTCTCCAGCACTCTACATGCAAAGTGATCCGCGCAGAAATGTAAAGACTGAAAGAAACTACCTATATAGTGCAGCGATAAAAACCGAGTCCTAGTAGGCAATTTCTACTCGAAGAACCGTCTAACTGGTCACCGATCCTTCAAGCAAAAGGGTCCGGTCTCGGTCTACCCCTCCTCCTCCCGACACATCGGGTTCAGGAGCAGCGCTTGGTAGGGCAGGCTACGACACGTAGGCTACGAAGGGAGTGAGTTAGTTATTTTTATTAATGATTTATTAGTGGATCCAATTAACGCTCTATAGGAACATGCAGTCAATTAAGTGTGGGGATCCTACTAATTACGGCACAATCAAGCAAAAAGTCCTAAATCTAGGGGCTCGAGGAAAAACCACGTAAAACCGTAAAAGGCAGCTAAGAAAAACAAAACCACGAAAAGCCACGAAAAACTCCTAAGGGTCCCCCAAGCACACCGGTGCTCGGCGAAACATACCCGCTAAGCAAGTCCAAGCTCACAGTGTCTGTCCCTGTATTATTACAAATAATCAAATAAAAGAAATAAAAATCCTTGCCCACTCAGCTCTCTCTCACGCTCTCCTGCGGCTCCGTGCAGACGGGAGCCGCCTCCAAGTCTCGCGGTTGCGCTGGCTTCTCGAAAGCTGCCGCCTCGGTCCTCGGGCCCTCGCAAGAAAGAGACAAAGGGTCAAACCAAGAATGATAATCAAATAATAGCAGAAAATGTGATCACGGGTATATGTGCAGAAATGACAAAGGAAATAAACAAGCAAAATCAATCGAAAAGAAAAAGAAAAGAAAATAAAGGAAAAGAAAATAAAACAAAAATAAAATAAAAACAAAAAGCTGCGAAAAGCTGCGGACTCAGAAAGAGCCGCGGAAAGCCGCGAAAAAGAAAATAAAGTAAAAATAAAAACTACTAAGCCGTGCTACCCGGCATTGGCACCATTCTGATGAGCCAAAAATTTACCCCAATCAATCCGGGATAAAATAATCACTCAAAGGGTCATTGCGACCCGGATCGAAGAGAATCTCGGCTCGATCAAGAAAATGAAGATCAGACCACCAAAATCAAGTCAAAATCAAATAAAAACAATAGCGGTCCTGGCTATTAGATTAGCCTGGTATAGCGACCAGGGTCAGACTCAGGGAGCACGTGATGGCTTTGCGGCCTACGAAGTAGTCTCAAAAAGAAAGAAAAATAAAATCAAAGTATTTTTGGTGGATTTTAATTTTTATAATTTTTTTTGGATTTTTAATTAATTAAGAAAGTAAAGAAAACAAGGAAACAACCAACTTCAAATAATTATTTAATTCATCAAAAATCAATCAAAAATTCAAATAAAAATGTTTTTGTGTATTTTATGATGTTTACTATTTTTAGTGAATTTTTGGTATTTTTCTGAATTTTATTTAACTTTCTAAAAATAAAACAAGGCGAGAAACTGAAGGTATTGTCCAGCCAAGCTTGGAAGACTTAGATAAAATATCTACAAATCCCCAATAAGCCTGGAAGTAATTTTCCTGTAACGAGAAAGAAACAAGGAAAATTTAGGCACCACAATTATTATTTTTGGATTTTTAAATTATTTATTGTAATTTTTATGAAGTTTTTAGTGTTTTGTAATTTTTATGAGTTTTATATAATGAAAAATGACCAAAATGGTCAGAAAATCAAGCAAGACAAATTAAACAGTAGCTAATTTTTTGTAATTTTTAGATGAGTTTTAATTTTTTTTGTGAATTTTTAAGACAAATAGTCATGAAAAAGGTTGTTTTTGAATTTTAAAAAATATCAAATAAAACCAAAAATGTCTCCAAAAATTCTAGAAAATTTTACAACATGGCAGGAGCCATGTATTCAATTTTCATTGAATTCGGAGTAAGTTTGATATTTTATTCAAAATTAAAACCTAGGTACAGTGCATAGGGACCTGTACGTAATTATCCAAAGTTCTGGGGGGTCCGGTGCAAAAATCCTAAGAAGTCACGCGCTAGGCACGTGTCTGGGGCAAACAGGGACCTAATTGCAATAAAAACAAGGTCCCTGGACTAAATAATAACAGGTATTAAAAGTCCAGGGGGCTTGTTGTAAAATACCCAAGAATAACATGCACATGCGTCAATTCCACACTCACAGGGGTAGAAATGCAATTATCTAAAAATATTCATTCATTTCATAACAATCCAGAACTACAAGGCTAAGTATGCAAATATCCCAAAAACACACGTGTCGATGCACGTGACACACTACAGGCAGGGGTATATAGGCAAATAGCAAACAAGACAGGGTCCAACATGCAATTTACCTAACGTAAATAAAATCCTAAAAATATTTACACTACTGAAAGCAAACTACTAAAAAGAGAAGGGCCTAAGGGTAAATTACCCTTTATTAAGTCGGTCGTCCGATGGGCACCCCGTGTGATGATCTACGGCTGGGAAGGGGTGGCGCCCAACACTGAGTCCTCGTCCTGATCGTGCGCCTGTGGCCTCGCCACGTGTAGGATCGGGCGGTTGAGCTCGGGCGTGGTAAACCTCACTGATCGGACGGTGCGGATCACGCCTCCAAGGATCTGACGTTGCTGGTGGCTCCTCAGGTGAACGGCTAGGATGCGAACTGGAGGTCGAAGGGGATCCGACGGTAGCTAGAGGTCGAGGAAGAATTGATGGCTGGCGACCTTCGTCGGCCCGCTGCGCGCGCTCCCGACCTCCTTGCGAGGCCCTGATGATCAGAGATGAACCGCTGTGGCCTTCCGCGTCCAATGGTGATCTCCGATGGTCTGACGGAGCTCCGAGGAGCTTAGGCGGAGCCGGTGGAGCTCAAGCTGCTGCTCCAAATGGTCCAAGCCCTCAGATGGGCTCGGATGTCCCTACAAAGTACACCAGCAGACTCGCGGGTCGAGGGCAAAGTGCCTCGACCCCGTTAGGAGGGGTGACGGTGGTCGGTGAGGCGGGGCGGTCGAGCTCCGACGAGGGGTAGACGGTGGAGCTCGAATCCCCAGCTCCTGTGCGAGCTGGGTTGAATGGAGGGGCGTAGAACGTGCGCGGGAGGAAGGCGAGTGCGGTGGTACGGTCCGATGATCGAATGGAAGGTGGGGGTGGCCGGAATCGATGATGGTCGGCGATGACGAGATTTGGGGGAAACTACAAATTAAAGAACGGGAAAAGGAAATAGGGCTACCTAGGTGGTCGAGTCGACTGGGGATGAGCTAGGGGTGCTCTGGGTCCTTGCCTCGAGGACCGTCGACGTCCGAGGCTCTGGCGCTACCTCCAGGCGGCGCACGGCGGCGGAAGCTCGCCGGATCGATGGTCTCCTGCTACCTCCTCGCTGCAACACCCTCAGGGGCGAGCTGTCACTCTCGCCAAGACGATGAAGGTCACTGGGTGGAAAGCAAATGATCCAAAGATGGGGAAATGGGGTGGCGGAGCTCGGCTTATGTATGGTGGGAGGTCCGGGAAGAAGGGCTCGGGTCCGGCTCGATTGAGCACGGATCCCTAGGAAGAAGATCGGGCGAGGTTCCCGGATTGTAGGAGAGTGATTAGGACCCTGGGTTAGGAGAAATGGTGATCGGGTCTGGCGTGAATAAACGGGGGAAGTTGGGTCCGCGAACCAGATCCGTGGGAAGTGGTCCACAGGGGGGAGTTGACCGGGGGGTCAACATTCTCCCGTGGACCAATGAGAAGCAGCCAGCTCATATTTATTTGGAAATTCGAAATAAAATATGAAAAAGGTCGAATCAAGAAAAACTTAAAACATGAAATATTTTTATTTTAATTTTTTCTATTTTTTGGTGATTTTTAATTAATTTTTCAAAATAAAATAAGGTATTTACACTATATAGCTATATATAGGTATATATACAATATGTCTTTTTAATTTTTGATTTTTAATTTGTTATTTTTGTGCATTTTTATTCCCATTTTATATTTTATTTATTTATAGTATAAAATTATGAATAAAAGGGTATTTTTATTTTATTTTTATTATTTATATACAATAGTGAAATAAATAGGTATATACATCTATGTACATGGTATATTTACAATATTATTTTTGATTTTTAATTTTGTTCTTTTTATTTTGTTTTTGTTTTAATGGTTTTTATTTTATTTATTTACACCATAAAAGATAGAATATTTACAAAATTTTTGGAATTTTAATTTATTTATTTATAAGGTAAAATAAATATAAAGGTGGTTGTATATACATGGGTAATATGCACAAGTGGATGTTTTTGTTTTCTTTTTAATTTTTCTATTTTTGTTTTGATTTTTATAAATAAATATATACATAATATATACAAGTCATTTTATTCTATTTTTTAGAGGAAAATATTTTTATTATATTTACAGATTTATTTACACTCATGAGCCCCTATCTCCCTCTACTTTGGCTTTTATGCGGTCAGGCCCATGCTGAGCCCTCCCTTGGGTTAGGTTGCTCAATATTTATTCTAAATATTTCCTCTTTTTCTTTTTCATCTTTATTCTTTTATTTTTGCACAAAAACATGCTAATTATTACTTTTTACACCATGCATGCTTTTGGTAATTATTAGTATTTACAAATATATACATGCATTTGCAAAGGTTTTTGTAGCTAAAATATAAGAATAAAGAGTGATGAATGAGTATTCATCAGGGTCCTTGTGCAAAATCTCCAATATCTCACGCGCCAAGCACGTGTACTGGGCACTGAAGGACCAATATGCAATAAAAATACTTCCCCGGACTTATTAGCAACATGTGCTAAAAGTCCATGGGCTAAGTTGCAAAATACCCACGATATAAAACACATGTCAAATTAAACCATTCATAGGGGCATAAGTGCAAATATCGAAAACTAAATTTCTTTCATTAACACCCAGAATCTACAGGCCCAGATAATGCAATTTTCACATCAACCACGTGACGATGCACGTGTCCAACATTCACAAGGACTGAATTGCAAATATCAAAAAGTGCCATGTCCTAAGTGCAATTTTTACAAAAATAAAAGAACTATATAAACTAATTACATGACTAAACAATAAAACAAAACAAAAGGGGGCCTAAGTGATATTTACCCATTATTATCCGAGGGCTGGCGGCACGCCACATGGCTGATCTGGCGGTCGAGGTGCGCTGCGCCTCAACAAAGGGCCCTGGCTATGATCGGATGGTGGAAGGCTCGCCACGTGGAGGATCAAACGGCTACGGTATGTTGTGGCTAACCCTTCATCGGGAAGGACGATCCAGATCTAGCCTCAGATGATCGAACGGTGGTCAGTTGCTCCTCAAATGGACGACGTAGATCACAACTGGAGCTCGAGGCTGAATGGATGGCTGGGAAAGGTCCTCCAAGAACAGGTGGCCGGCGAACTTTGCCGGCCCGATACTCGCGCTGGATGCCTCCTCCTCTACTGCTAAGATGCGGAATGGATCCGCCTTGACGTCCCGCAGCTGATGCGCCTCTCCGATGAGGCCAGCGACCACCGGAGTGGACCGGCGACGGCGGTAGCTTGGAGCTTCTGTGCTCGAATGCTTTGACCCTCAGATGGGCCTCTTCGGACCTGGAAAACACCACAGGAAGATGATGAATACCCATTCATCACTCTTTATTCTTTTATTTTAGCTACAAAACCTTTGCCAAACACATGTATATTCTTGTAAATACAAATAATTACCAAATTGAATGCATTGTATTAAATTAAATAATTAGCATGTTTTTGTGCATAAATAAAAGAATAAAGAATTAAAAGAAAAAGCGGGAGATATTTAGAATAAATATTGAGCGACCTAATCCCAAGGGAGGGCTCAGCATGGGCCTGACCGCATAAAAACCAAAGTAGAGAGAGATAAGGAAGCTCACCTTTGTACATATACCTGTAAATAAAATAAAAATATTTTCCTCTTATAAAAATAGAAATGAGTTTGTAAATATTTGTGTATATATATATTTGTAAATACAAAATCAAAATAAAAATGAGAAAATTAAAAAGAAAATAAAAATGCATTCATCTTGTATATATTCATCATGTACATAGACCCACTTATATATTTATTTACCCCTATAAATAAATAAATTAATTAAAATCCCATAAAAATTGTATATACTCTATATCTCATAGTGTAAATAAATAAAATCAAAACCATAAAAACAAAAATGAAATAGAAAGAACAAAAATAAAAATCAAAATAAATATTGTATATAAACCATGTACATACTTGTATATATCTCTTTATTTAGCCCTTGTAAATAAATAATGAAAATAAAATAAAAACACCGAAATATTCCAAATTTTATCTTGTAAATAAATAAAATATAAAATGGAAATAAAAATGTACAATAATAATTAATTTAAAATCAAAAATTAAAAATCTATATTGAATATACCTATGTATATTATACTATATTGTACATACCTTATTTTTATTTAAAAAAATTAAATAAAAATCATAAAAAATAGTTTAAAATAAAATAAACATTTTTCATGTTTTAAGTTTTGAATAATTCGGCCAATTGCTATTTTATTTTGAATTTCCAAATCATTTACACGTGGCCGCATCCCATTGGCCCATGGGGGATGTTGACGCCCCGGTCAACTCCCCCCCTGGACCACAGTCCTCCAGATCCGAGTTTCTGACCCGACTTCTCCTAATTATTGCACCTTGATCTGAGACCCAAATCCGTTAACCCCGGGTCCTAATCCGACCTTGATCAACCCTGATCCATGCCCGGGGTGGATTTTGGGGATCCGCGCTCCGATCAGCTCGCCCGAACTCCCTTTAGCCGGACCCCTAGCCGTATATAGTCTGAGCTTCGCCCGCTCCTTCACTCATCTTTGGCTCCCCATTTCCCTACCCAGGACCTCCACCACCTTCGCCTGAGTGACAGCTCGCGATTGGCGGTGTTGTAGCGAGGAGAGAGTGATCGGACCATCGATCAGACGACCTAGCGCAGCCGTGCGCCGACCGCGCGTGGTGCTCGAGCCTCGGGCATCGAGGGCCCTCGAGGCTAGGACCCAGAGCTCCGTCAGCTCGTTCCCAGTCGACCTCGACCATCAGGTAACCTTAGTTCCCTTTCCTTTTCACTAATTTCGAGTTACGCCCAAATCGCCCGTTCACTTTCGACCGTCGATTCCGACCATCTCCAACTCCCTTTCGATCATCGGACGACACCATCACCTTCCCCCTCTCCCACGCACGTTCACTGCCCCTTCACTCAACCCAGTTCGCCACGGAACTGGGAGTCGAGTTCCTTCGCCGTTGCTTCGCCGGAGCTCGTTCGTATCGACGCACCGACCACCCCCATCACCTCTAACCGGGTCGAGGCACTTTGCCCTCGACCCAGGAGTGCTTTTGTGACATTTTGCAGGTCTGAGGAGGACCATCTGAGGTCCTCCACCTTAGCACAGGAGCTTGAGCTCCGCCGTCGTCGCCTGGGCTTCCCGGAGCTCCGTTGCGTCATCGGAGGAGTTCTTCATACGCGGGAGGCTCCGCGCTTCTTCTCCGATCATCAGTAGCCCCCAAGGAGGACCATCGCGCGCGTTCTGGGCCGGCAAAGTTCGCCGGCCACCTGTTCTTCGTGGATCCTCCAGAGCCGTCCACCCAGCCCTTTAGCTCCAGATTAGATCGCAACCATTCACTTGAGGAGCAGCCACCACCGTACGATCCCTTGGAGGATTGATCTGGACCGCCCATCCAGCGAGGGTTAGCGCCCGCTATTCTCGACCGTCGATCCCCCCACGTGGCGCACCCTCCACCGTTGGATCAAAGCCAGGGCGTCTTTGGTCAGCTGCAGCGCATCACGACCATCAGATTCGACACGCGGCGCCATCTCAGCCCTTGGATTATAATAAGGGGTAATTTCACTTAGGCCCCTCTTATATTTTGTTTTAGCGTTTAGTCCTGTAAATACTTTTCATAGTTTATTTTAGTTTGGAACAATTGCATTTAGGACCTTGTCGTTTCTTTTAATTGCACTTCTACCCCTGTGTGTTGTGGACACGTGCTTCGTCACGTGTATGTTGTGGTAAATTGCATGTAAGGGCCTGTATTTTCTGGTTGTTATGAAATGAAAAGATATTTTTAGATATTTGCAAATATGCCCCTGTGAGTGTTTTAATTGTGCATGTGCCGAATTTATTGGGTAAATTGCATATAAGTCCCCTGACTTTTAGCACTTGCTGCTAAAAAGTCCTCAGAACTTATTTTCGTTACAAATAGGTCCTTGAGTGCCCCAGACGCATGCATCGCACGTGCATATTTGGGAATTTTGCACCTGGACCCCCTGAGCTTCCAGTTTTGTTACTTTTAGGCCCCCAGAAGTTATTTTTATTACATACAGGTCATTCTAACTGTGGGCTTGTGTTTGCTTTAAATAAAATACCAAATCATCTCCAAAGTAAGTGAAAATTTGACATGTGGCTCCTGCCACTGTGTAGAATTTTCACTGATTTTTTAGGAAATTTTTGGAGCTCTTTTTCTATTTTTAAAAATTCAAAAAGACTCATTTTTCTTACTGTCAGATTTAAAATTCATAAAAAATATTAAAACATCTTTAAAAATTATAAAAAAAATCAGAATTTGTTTGTTTTGTTGTATTTGATTTTCTGACCAATTTTGGTCATTTTTGGATTTATAAAATTTATAAAAATTTAAAAAGCCCTAAAAACCTAAAAAAATTCTAGCAATTATCAAAAAACCCAAAAATAATAAACTCAGCTTCTGAATTTTACTTTTTGTTTCTAGTTTATAGTAAAAATACATCCAGGATCTTGGAAGGCCATTATATATTTTATTTTGGCCTTTGAAGCCCGGTTGGACAACAACAATGTTCCTCTTTCTTATTTCATTTTTATAAAATCCTATAAAAATTGGAAAATTACCAAAAATTCACCAAAAACATAAAAAATATAAAAAACATAAAAATATTTTTGTTTGAATTTTTGGATTAATTTTTAGTGATTAAATAATTGTGTGAAGTTGCTTGTTTCCCTTGTTTTCTTATTTTCTTTATTATTTAAAAATCCAAAAAAATATAAAAATATTAAAAACCCACCAAAAATAATTTTCTTTTATTCGTTTTTATTTTAGACTACTTCGTAGGCCGAGAGGCCAACCCGTGCTCCTTGAGTTCGACCATGGTCGCTATACCAGGTTAATCCAATAGCGAGATCGCTACCTTGAGTTTTATCGTGTTTTGATCTTTATTTGGTGGTCTGATTTTTTCTTGTTGAGCTTTGAGTCCTGAGCGACTGAGGTCGCAACGACCGCAGTTATACCTGATTTTTCTCGCTCGCTTGGCTCGCTCATCAGAATGGCGCCGTTGCCGGGGAGCACGGCTTAGTAGTCAGTTTTGATTTTCTTTTTATTTTGTTTTCTTTTTCGCGGCTTTCCGCGGCTCTTTCTGAGTCTGTGGCTTTTCACGGCTTTTTATTTTTCTTTTATTTTATTTTATTTTATTTTATTTTATTTTCTTTTATTTTTACTTTTGTTTGTTTGTGCTTGTTTACTTTTATTTGCATCTTTGCATATATACCCTGCTTACTTTATTTTATTTTATCTATTTCATTTTTTTATCTGGTGTTTGAAACTCGTCTATTTTCTTGCGAGGGCCTGAGGACCGAGGCAACGACTCTATAGTAGCTGGCGCAACTGCGGTGATCGGAGGCGACTCCCTTCTACACGAAGCCGCAGGAGAGCGCGACGGAGTAGCTGAGTGGGAGAGAATTAGTGTAGCTTTAGATTTGGTTTTATTTCAGTACCATTTGAATTATTGTAATAATACAGGGACAACAGGACTATCTTGGACTTAGACACTCTTGGGGTCCGTTTCGCCGAGCACTGGTGTGCTCGGGGGACCCCTTAGTTCCCTTTGCGTTTTTTCGCGGTTTTGATTTTTCACTGGCTTTTCTGATTTCTCGTGAATTTCTCGAGCCCCTAGCCGTAGGATTTTCTACTTGATTGTGACGTAATATATAGGATCCAAACACCCTAATATATTTACATGTTCCTATAGTTCGGTAATTAGACCTATAATAAAAGATTAATAAAAATAGTTAACTCACTTCCTTCGAGCCTACGTGTCGCAGCACGCCCTGCCAAGCGCTGCTCCTGAACCCGATTTGTCGTGAGGAGGAGGGGTGGACCGAGACCGGACTTTTTGGATCGAAGGCTGGTGGTTGACTAGTTGTTCTTTCGAGTAGAATTGCTTGCTTAGGGACTTGGTTTTCCGCCTGCACCATTTAGGTAGTTTATTTTCTGTCTTTCAATTCTGCGCGGATCATATTGCATGTAGACTGCTGGAGTCAGGTACGCATCTGTTACTCTACATGCATTATTGATTTCATCGTGCATCAGCTTTTTCGACTTCTCCCCCCTGATTTTTGGACTTAATAACCAGGAGAATCGAAAAATTCGTTAGGCGATTTTGCTTTTATTGAAAAATACCTAAAAAGAAAAACAAAAATTTGGGACTGCTAACTCTATCAACCATAAAAGACACCTCACCTAAAATTTTGTCTTGGGAGAGCAACCCCCTCATTGTCTGGTTTGCTTGGGCGAGAGAGTGACCCCGAACACTAGGTAGAGCCCTCCGATATTCTTCTCGACTGATTACCGGCTATTTCTGTACGGGACAGTCAGTTGAGAAAATATCGGGTTTCCCAACAGGTCACGTAATCGCTCTGCTATCCTGACTGATCACCAAATAAAATTGACAAGATAATTGACCGAGCCTTTACGGTCTTCAGCTCGTGTTGCGTTGGTGAATTGGGGGTTTGCTTGTTATCATAGTTGTTACCAGATCTCATCCGCACTACTCGCCACATCAAGATGATGGGCAGACGGTCTCATAGGCAGCCTCTGGCTGCACCGCTTTCGGGCACGTCTACCCGCTCATCTAGGTTGGTTCGTGAGAGCCGAGACCCGCTCTCCGAACCCGAGTACGACTCCACCCTGTTTCCCCTCAATCCCCCTTCTTCTGAGTTTGAGATACCAATGCCAGTGGAGAGACAGACAGATGATTTATCGGCACCTGAGTTTGGATGCTTTGATTTTGCAGAGACTATGGCCGGCAGCAATGACGACCGCACCCGAGGTCCCCAACATGATCAGACTTTCATTATGGACCAGGGTACGATCAACTCCACCCTGATCGCCTCCCTCGAGACAGTTTAGCAGCAGTTGAGGGATCAGGGAGCATTCATGTTGGACATGAGGCGAGAGATGGAGCAGTTGAGAGCTGCTCGCGAGCAGCGCGAGCACAGAGACGGGCCGAGGATACCCGACCACGCGGCAGCCGCCGCAGCAGCAGCAGAGGCACCGAGACCGATACGGGAGTGACACAACCCCGGATCGACCTTGATGCATCACTGGGTAGTGCTTCCAGCCATCATGGGGGAATTCAAGTTCCCCCCGAACACTTTGCAGCTCCTCCCCCGGTTCCATGGGCTCGCCACAGAGGAGCCCCATCTCCACCTTCAGGAGTTTCTGATGATGTGCAGCACAGTCCACGACCGTCAGGTGGACCAGGATACCATACGGATGATTGCCTTCCCCTTCTCCTTAGAAGAAAGAGCAGCCACCTGGCTGAAGCACTTGGGGAAGTTCGTCTACAACTGGGAGCAGCTCCGCACCAAGTACTTGCATAAGTACTATCCACTCGGGCGGACGAACACCGCTAGAGCCCTGATCAGCAACTTCTCCATGCTCCCCAACGAGCAGTTTCATGAGGCATGGGAGAGGTTCAGAGAGATGACTGACAGATGCCCGCACCATGACATTTCCAAGTCAAACCTTGTTCAGAGCTTTTTCAGCGGGCTGACACCAGAGGTTAAGGGCTTGGTGAACGCTTCTTGTGGGGGGTCCTACTTCGCCAAGGATCACGATCAGGTCTGGGCCATCTACGAGGAGATGGTCGAGAACTATATGGTGATGTCCCAAACCCGATTGTACACACAGGGCAGACCCCAGCAGCCACAGACCGTGCAGTACCAGAGGATAGAACGGGTCGAGGCCGGTCCATCCAGTTCGTTAGCGGCAGCAACAGCACATGCTGAGTCCTCAGCCGCAGACATGGGGATCATCGGTGAGAAGCTGGATCGGATGGAGATTATCGAGAAGAAGCAGTGCCAGGGCATCACGCAGATGGAGTAGATGGGACAGACTCTGAGTGACCTGAAGACACAGCTCATGTGTCTCCAGGAGGCACAGACGGCTTCACAGCCTCGTCTTCAGGCACGAGGCGATCCGAGTAGCAGAAGCAGCTCGTCCTAGCGCTCCAGCTCCCACCAGCAGCCTAGACAGGTTCACCTTGTGCAGGCGGAGTCGTACCAGCAGCCGCAACCCACCTACCAGTCACTGCCATCTCCATACACACAGATGGTGGTATACCAATCGGATCAGCCTCTGGAAGTGCTCCCACCACCCCCGTATGATTCAGAGCCGTTGATGGATGTCAACGAGATTTGATACGACCGCCCCCAGCCCGATATCTGATGAGACCATCCCGGATTCCATTGGTCGGCCGGAGGTACCCAGCCCAGCAGCAACCATCAGGACAGGGTGGCCAGTACAACCATCAGAGGGATCACCAGCAGCAACAGCCCTTAGTGTACCCACAACAGCAGTCACAGCAGTCACCGTCGTATGGTCCTCATCCCTATCAGCAGGGACAGTCTTGGATGCGTGATCAGCCTCATCAGCCGCAGCATCACCCACAGTCTTACCCCTCTCACACACACAACAGCAGCAGCCTCACTTCCAGAGAGGCTACCCGTCAGGTTCTTATGGGCCATCCTATGAGAACCCCGCCTTGGATGACATAGCCCGCCTCTCACCGATCAGCAGGCTACATTCCGACGGGGGATGGATGAGTTCCGTCAGGAGATGCGGGACATTGTGAGAGGGAAGGCCGCCATCCCTGCCCAGATTGAGCCGAATCCTAACAACCTCAAGAGGAAGTCTGAGCAGGTAGTTTGTACTGAGTATGCCACTCCTACTGATACATTTGGAGATATGTCTGCATATTTGTTTGATACTGATTTTGTCACACTTAGGAACGGTAGGATGCCAGCAGGCGGTGACTCGCCTGAGCGACACCTCGAGGATACATCCAGAGCGCCAGGCGAGGAGGAGAGCAGTATTGAGGCCGCTAGAGATGATGGCGGTGGTACTGATGCCACCACGGATGCTGATCCCACCGGCGGTACTGAGGCCGCCGTTTCACCAGTTGGAGGAGGTGGTACTGAGGCCACCTACGTTGCCGAGCCAGAGCGCGGTACTTAGGCCGCTAGAGATGATGACGGTGGTACTGATGCCACCATGGATGCTGATCCCACCGGTGGTACTGAGGCCACCGTTTCACCAGTTGGAGGAGGTGGTACTGAGGCCACCTACGTTGTCGAGTCAGAGCGCGGTATTGAGGCCGCGAGTTTTCCAGCCGAGGGTGGTGCTGATGCCACCATGTCTTCTGAGAGTCCTGTAGTTTTTTCTTCTGCACCTGTATCTCGGGACACTTCTGGAAATAAAGGAAAGGGTTTGTTTTCTTCTGGTCCCACTGTGGTGTACGATGTATGTGTGGATCCTGCCGTCGAGCAACTCAGACCCGTTCCTAGGCCTTCATCTGAGAAGGACCATGTGATCCCCTTTCCTAGAGCTCTTCAGATGGGGAAGGGGAAGAAAATAGAAAATCCAAAAAAGAGGCAGCAGGAAGAGTTCAGCCAGCAGATGATAGATCGTTTCCACATTCAGCTGACTCTTCAGGAGGCTTTGCAGCACATCCCTCTACTCCAGCGTTCACTTAGAGACAGGACCACCGTTAGGAGGAAGAGGAGGAACCACCATTCAGAGATTCATGTGCTGACCAGAGCTACTTGTTTCACGATACAGAACCGTCTGCCGGCCAAGAGGCCTGATTCCGGAGCCCCGTATGTCAGATGCCATATCAGAGAGCAAAGGTTCGACCGTACTCTATTAGACAGCGGATCGTTGATCAACCTACTTCCGGCAGCCCTTCTCGACTGCTTCGAGTTGGGCACTCTTAGACAGAGCGGGACAGTCCTTCAGTTTGCTGATCGATATGTCAAGAGGCCGAAGGGGTTGCTGAGGAACGTTGTCGTCACGATTCAGGGCATGCAATTCCCCGTGGACTTCATAGTGTTGGACATGGAGATCCCTGACTTAGTGACCGATACCCCCATCATTCTCGGTCGCCCGTTCTTGGCCACAACCAAGGTAGTGGCCGACCATGATAGCGGGAAGGTATACTTTCGTGTCGAGGGCAAAAGTGTACAAATAGAGATGGTCGAGGATAGCAGAGCCAGAGACAGAGCATGCATAGAGACTACTTCCGATACAGAGCAGATGATAGATGCCGGGCTAGACATCCACCAGGACTGCGACTTTGTGATTACAGATGATGAGGCAGTATGGGCAGACCCAGCAGCACATGCCATCCTCTCACATTCAGATTCCGCTGATGCAGAGACGACAGCAGAGGAGATCTTGGATAACACATTCCTGGTCCAGGATACTTTTGAGGCAGCAGAGCCGGTTCTCGACCGCAAGACTGATTTTTGTGATGATGGTGGTACTGAGGCCACCTTGATTGATACAGATCCCTCAGAGTCAGATTTTGACTGGGCAGATTTTGATGATTACATACCAGATCTGACTTCCACTGAGCCTGCAGCTAGGGAGGAGGTAGATGCCAAGCAGAGCAGAGATAGTTCATTAGAGCAGCCTTCTCCAGATTCTGAATGTGACAGAGAGTTTCAGTTCTCCCATGCGGATTTGGCAGCCTTCACACAGAGTTTTCAGAGGCCATATCCACCAACACCCATTTGTCCAGAGCTGAAGCCACTTCCTGCGTCACTGAAGTATAGGTTCCTTGCGGGTGAGCATGAGATGTACCCAGTCATTATCTCCGCCGATTTGACTGGAGAGCAGGAAACCCGTTTGATGGGGGTTCTTGAAAAGAACCACAAGGCGATAGGATGGAGCGTAGCAGATCTCCAGGGGATAAGTCCGGCCCTGTGCTCCCACCATATCTATCTCGAGGATGAGGCGAAGCCGTCGTGTGAGTTCCAGCGGCGGCTGAACCCGAATCTGAGAGAGGTTGTCATGACAGAGATTTCGAAATGGTGGAGCACCAATTTTATCTACCCCATCTCCAACTCCAAGTGGGACAACCCTTTGCATATGGTGCCCAAGAAGACGGGCATCACTACAATGGTCAGCGAGTCTGGAGAGGAGATTGCTACACGGGTACCCACTTCTTGGTGGGTCTGCGTTGATTACAGGAGACTCAACCAGGCCACCAAGAAGGATCGTTTCCCCCTGCCCTTTATAGATCAGATCATTGAGAGACTGGCAGGGAAGAGCCACTATTGTTTTCTGGATGGTTACTCGGGCTACAACTAGGTGGCCATCGCTCCCGAGGACCAGGACAAGACTACCTTTACCTGTCCCTTCGGCACATACGCCTTCCGACGCATGTCATTTGGGCTATGCAATGCCCCTGCGACTTTTCAGAGATGCATGCTGTCGATCTTTTTGTACATGGTAGGGGAGTGCTTGGAGGTCTTCATGTATGATTTCTCGGTTTACGGCGACGGATTCGACTCCTGTCTTGACTGCCTAGACCGAGTCCTTCAGCGATGTATAGAGGTTCACTTGGTGTTATCTTGGGAGAAGAGTCACTTCATGGTGACTCAAGGGACGGTGCTTCGCCACATCATCTCCAACAGGGGCATGGAGGTTGATCCGGCCAAGGTATATGTCATTAGAAAACTCGCACCGCCATCCAATTTGAGGCAGTTACGGTCTTTCCTGGGGCACGTCGGTTTCTACCAGCGCTTCATTCATGATTTCAGTAGGATTTCCCGACCGTTGACTGACCTGCTGATGAAATACACCGAATTCCTTGTCAATGACAAGTGTCTTTCGTCCTTCGAGACTCTCAAGAGATGTGTTGTTGAGGCTCCTGTTCTCCAGCCGCCTGATTGGTCTCTCCCATTCGAGATCATGACGGATGCCTCCGATTTTGCTGTAGGGGTCGTGCTGGCACAAAGGAGGGATGGAGTTCCATTTGCTATCCACTACACTAGCCGTACATTAGATTCCGCGCAGCGGAACTACACAATCACAGAGAAGGAGATGCTAGCCGTAGTGTTCGCCCTAGATAAGTTCAGATCATACATTATTGGATCTAGAGTGACCTTGTATACTGATCATACCGCCATCAAGTACCTCATGGCAAAGAAGGATGCCAAGGCCAGACTGACTAGATGGATCCTTCTACTCCAGGAGTTTGACATATAGATTAAGGATAAGCCTGGAGTCAAGAATGTGGTGGCGGATCATCTCTTCTGATTAGAGCATCTTTAGGATTCTGAGCAGATTGACCCTATTTGTGAGACCTTCCCAGATGAGGCAATCCTTGCTATCACCTCTCTCCCGTGGTATGTCGATATTGTGAACTTTCTTGTTGCTAAGAAAGTTCCACAAGATTGGCCCAGGAAGAGGCTTGAGACCTTCCTTGCGAAGGCCATGTCCTACCACTGGGAGGATCACATCCTTTACCACGAAGGAGGGGATAGCGTCTGGCGTAGGTGCATTCCTCAGGAGGAGCACCATAGCGTCCTCACTTACTGCCACAAGCTTGAGGCAGGAGGACATCACTCTGGGAGGAGAACGGCACAGAAAGTGCTCCAATCCGACCTATGGTGGCCTACCCTCTTCAAGGACTCTGATGAGTTCGTGAAGAGGTGTACTGACTGTCAGAGGATGGGCACTTGTGGACAACGTGATATGATGCCGATGCAACCCATTCACTTCTGCGAGGTTTTTAACGCATGGGGCATCGATTTCATGGGTCCATTCCCTAAGAGTCAGGGATTTGAGTACATTCTGTTGGCTGTTGTTTATGTGAGTCGTTGGGTTGAGTCCATCCCCGTCCGAACCGCAGATGCCAGGACAGTTTGCAGATTTTTGAGGAAACACATCATTATGCGGTTCGGGGTACCTCGAGTGTTGATTTCTGATGGGTCTCTCATTTCATCAACGACCAGGTGAAGGCCCATGCTAGCAAGTTCAGCATAGACCATCGAGTTGCCAATCCATACCATCCACAGACGAATGGTCTAGCCGAAGTGTCGAACAAAGAGATCAAGACTATTTTGCATAAAGTCGTCCGTCCTGACCGAAAGGATTGGTCACAGCTTTTGGACTCGGTCTTGTGGGCATATAGGACATCTTTCAAGACACCATTGGGCACATCTCCCTTTCACCTCGTATATGGCAAGCCATGCCATTTACCAGTTGAGCTGAGACACAGGTCACTTTGGGCAGTTACAGATATTCTTTTGGATCCAGATAGTGTAGGAGACCAGAGGAGGGCAGAGTTAGCAGCCTTGGAGGAGCTTCGTGATACCGCCTTCTCAAACAGCCTAAAGTACAAGGAGAAAGTGAAGGAGTGGCATGATTCTCATATCAGCCACAAGCATTTTGAGCCTGGACAGAGAGTATGGTTGTTTGATGCTAGGCTTCATCTATTTCCAGGGAAGCTACAGAGCAAATGGAAGGGACCTTATCTTGTGAGAAAGGTACACGACAATGGGAGCATTGACATATCTGAGTTGTCTTCTGAGAGTACCTTTCGAGTGAATGGCCAGCGGCTCAAGCCATTTCTAGATCATGAGACACGGGTCGTTGATGTTGCCCCTATTCACTTTGCGTGAGATGTGGTCTTTTGACTCACATTTATTGCATCTCACGCCTGATTATCACTGTTCTACCGACCTGTATAGATCCAGATGTCCATATCATTCCATTCTTTAGTCCCACATCCCTTTTCTCATCTTTTGATTATAATATACTTAGGGTGTACTTTACCCTAAGTATAGGGGGGATGTAGGATTCTTGGGTATTCTTTTTATTCATTTTTACCCATGTTTTGTTACCTATACTTAGGGATATTTTACCCTAAGTATAGGGGGGTAGACCCTGTACATTCTTCACTCGGTTTTCCCTTGGTGTACAGCCTGCTATACTTAGGATTATTTGATCCTAAGTATAGGTGGAAAAGCCGAGACTCTCTTGATTTTCTATTCTTTCATTCGTCTTTGTATATAGCCTTCCTTTTCACTTCCCTATACTAAGCACGAGTTATGTCTTCTTCATCGCTCTTGACTCTGAGGACATCGTTCGAGCTAAGTATAGGGGGGCGTGTATATATTCCATATATACTTTAGCCATAACTCGTACTTTGTGTGAGTGTGTAAATAAATAAAAATGGCTAAAAACCCAAAATTCATAAAAATTAAAAAATTTTCCCTGTAAATAATCATTCTTTTATTGCACATACATAGCTATTGTACAAATTATTTTTGTAAAAATGTTTTCAAAAACTTTTTGTGTAAAGTTTGTGTAAATATTCTCATATCAAAATTATGTATATAGTACAAATTTTTTCCAAAATGTTTTGAAAATCAAAAGTTTGCAAAAATCTTGTGTAAATTTGTGTAAATATTTTGTAAAACTTGCATTCATGCATACATCCATGATTTCAAAACATTTTTCAAAAATTTTGCATGTGTGTAAAATATTGTGTAAATAACATCTTTGTATATACTTGTATATAGTTTTTCCTGGATTATAGTTGACATTTAAACTAGCCTGGAATTAAATTGGGAAATGGAGCTTGATTAAGATCTTAATCCACCTAATTCTAAGAGGAACCTTATAGGGCTTAGGGTTAAGTCTTTTCAGGTCCACGGTGACTTAATTCTTTGAGTCCACTAGGCTATGATCACATGTCATCTCAATGAGCCTAAGTAGAGCACTTAACAACACACACATGACTCATATAGACAATGGCTTTACTTGGACCCACACTTAGCACCGAGCTCTCTACGGATGAGGTGGTGAGGAGGCAGTCTTCCTTGACTTGGGGTAGCATATGAGGGTAGTACTTCTAGGCGGAACCTCTCTTCTTCTTTTAGTGAAGGATGTGCGTCTCAACTTGGTCTGGTTGCCATGAGATCTAACGACAAGAGTTGTGGGTTGCAATAATGCTTCAAAAGAGGGATAGTCTACTGGCTCAAGAGGAAAAACTCCTTGTATATATGCTGCACATGTATATGTTATATACATGCACTTGAAAAAATGCAAAAAGAAAATAACTCCAAAAAAGTGGTGGGTCTGATAGAAAATGATAATCCCACCGGAGTATGTATATAGTGCAAAAAGCAAAGCTTGAGATTCATGTCCCACCTTATGTAGCTTGCAGCCGGGAGACTTGACTACACTGGTTGAGCTCCCAAGGATACATGGCTACACTGGCCATGGTCCATTCTCTTCTTCCCCCTCTTCTTGAGCCGGTTGTACTTGAACTTAGAAGGGAATACCCCGCTCCTCGAGGAAAGAGTGGCCAGACTAGGGTCATAGAGTTACCTTGTTGGGGAGGGTTGTCAAGTTGCCACTTCTAAGGTGGAGAGCTTATACATCACATTCACAGTACAAGGAAAGATTCATAGTCTTCAGGGTTTGTGTATGGTGACTTGTTCTGATCTGGATTGTTGAGGAGTCCTGATGATAGATTAGTGGATCTTAGAGGCTGTTGAGTTTTAAACTTAAGTCTAAATAAAGTTCCGACACATTAATAATCCAAAGATCCGATCGAGCTCCATATTTCAATTTAATGAAGGCAAGTTTAATAATCAAACTTGATCCATGTACATTCTCCTCTTTTTCTTTTTCTTTCTCTTTTTCACTTCTTTTTCAAATAAGTGGTTGCTAAGGGACTAGCAAAGTTAAGTATAGGGGGGTGATGAATACCCATTCATCACTCTTTATTCTTTTATTTTAGCTACAAAACCTTTGCCAAACACATGTATATTCTTGTAAATACAAATAATTACCAAATTGCATGCATTGTATAAAATTAAATAATTAGCATGTTTTTGTGCATAAATAAAAGAATAAAGAATTAAAAGAAAAAGAGGGAGATATTTAGAATAAATATTGAGCGACCTAATCCCAAGGGAGGGCTCAGCATGGGCCTGACCGCATAAAAACCAATGTAGAGAGAGATAAGGAAGCTCACCTTTGTACATATACCTGTAAATAAAATAAAAATATTTTCCTCTTATGAAAATAGAAATGAGTTTGTAAATATTTGTATATATATATTTGTAAATACAAAATCAAAATAAAAATGAGAAAATTAAAAAGAAAATAAAAATGCTTCCACCTTGTATATATTCATCATGAACATAGACTCACTTATATATTTATTTACCCCTATAAATAAATAAATTAAAATCCCATAAAAATTGTATATACTCTATATCTCATAGTGTAAATAAATAAAATAAAAACCATAAAAACAAAAGTGAAATAAAAAGAACAAAAATAAAAATCAAAATAAATATTGTATATAAACCATGTACATACTTGTATATATCTCTTTATTTAACCCTTGTAAATAAATAATGAAAATAAAATAAAAACACCAAAATATTCCAAATTTTATCTTGTAAATAAATAAAATATAAAATGGGAATAAAAATGTACAAAAATAATTAATTAAAAATAAAAAATTAAAAATCTATATTGTATATACCTATGTATATTATACTATATTGTACATACCTTATTTTTATTTAAAAAAATTAAATAAAAATCACAAAAAAATAGTTTAAAATAAAAGAAACATTTTTCATGTTTTAAGTTTTGAATAATTCGGCCAATTGCTATTTTATTTTGAATTTCCAAATCATTTACACGTTGCCGCATCCCATAGGCCCACAGGGGAAGTTGACCCCCCGGTCAACTCCCCCCCTGGACCACAGTCCTCCGGATCCGAGTTTCTGACCCGACTTCTCCTAATTATTGCACCTCGGTCCGAGACCCAAATCCATTAACCCCGGGTCCTAATCCGACCTTGATCAACCCTGATCCACGCCTGGGGTGGGTTTTGGGGATCCGCGCTCCGATCAGCTCGCCCGAACTCCCTTTAGCCGGACCCCTAGCCGTATATAGTCTGAGCTCCGCCCGCTCCTTTCCAGGACCTCCACCACCTTCGCCTGAGTGACAGCTCGCGATTGGCGGGTGTCGCAGCGAGGAGAGAGTGATCGGACCATCGATCCGACGACCTAGCGCCGTCGTGCGCCGCCCGCGCGTGGTGCTCGAACCTCGGCAATCGAGGGCCCTCAAGGCTAGGACCCAGAGCTCCGTCAGCTCGTTCCTAGTCGACCTCGACCATCAGGTAACCTTAGTTCCCTTTCCTTTTCACTAATTTCGAGTTACGCCCGAATCGCCCGTTCACTTTCGACCGTCGATTCCGACCATCTCCAACCCCCTTTTGATCATCGAACGACACCATCACCTTCGCCCCTCTCCCACATACGTTCTCCACCCCTTCACTCAACCCAGTTCGCCACGGAACTGGGAGTCGAGTTCCTTCGTTGTCGCTTTGCCGGAGCTCGTTCGTATCGACGCACCGACCACACCCATCACCTCTAACCGGGTCAAGGCACTTTGCCCTCGACCCAGGATTGCTTTTGTGCCATTTTGCAGGTCTGAGGAGGACCATCTGAGGTCCTCCACCTTCAGCACAGGAGCTTGAGCTCCGCCGTTGTCGCCTGGGCTTCCCGGAGCTCCGTTGCGTCATCGGAGGAGTTCTTCAGACGCGGGAGGCTCCGGCGCTTCTTCTCTGATCATCAGTAGCCCCCAAGGAGGACCATCGCGCGCGTTCTGGGCCGGCGAAGTTTGCCGGTCACCTGTTCTTCGTGGATCCTCCAGAGCCGTCCATCCAGCCCTCCAGCTCCAGATTAGATCGCAGCAATTCACTTGAGGAGCAGCCGCCACCGTCCGATCCCTTGGAGGATTGATTTGGACCGCCCATCCAGCGAGGGTTAGCGCCCGCTATTCTCGACCGTCGATCCCCCCACGTGGCGCACCCTCCACCGTTGGATCAGAGCCAGGGCGTCTTTGGTCAGCTGCAACGCACCACGACCGTCAGATTCGCCACGCGACGCCATCTCAGCCCTTGGATTATAATAAGGGGTAATTTCACTTAGGCCCCTCTTTTATTTTGTTTTAGCATTTAGTCCTGTAAATACTTTTCGTAGTTTATTTTAGTTTGGAACAATTGCATTTAGGACCTTGTCGTTTCTTTTAATTGCACTTCTACCCCTGTGTGTTGTGGACACGTGCTTCGTCACGTGTATGTTGTGGTAAATTGCATGTAAAGGGTTGTATTTTCTGGTTGTTATGAAATGAAAAGATATTTCTAGATATTTGCAAATATGCCCCTGTGAGTGTTTTAATTGTGCATGTGCCGAATTTATTGGGTAAATTGCAGATAAATCCCCGGACTTTTAGCACATGCTGCTAAAAAGTACTCAGAACTTATTTTCGTTACAAATAGGTCCCTGAGTGCCCCAGACACGTGCATCGCGCGTGCATATTTGGGAATTTTACACCTGGATCCCCTGAGCTTCCAGTTTTGTTACTTTTAGGCCCCCAAAAGTTATTTTTATTGCAGACAGGTCCTTCTAACTATGTGCTTGTCTTTGCTTTAAATAAAATATCAAATCATCTCCAAAGTAAGTGAAAATTTGACATGTGGCTCCTGCCACTGTGTAGAATTTTCACTGATTTTTTGGGAAATTTTGGAGCCCTTTTTCTATTTTTAAAAATTCAAAAAAACTCATTTTTCTTACTGTCCAGATTTAAAATTCACAAAAAAATATTAAAACATCTTTAAAAATTACAAAAAAAAATCAGAATTTGTTTTTTTGTTGTGTTTGATTTTTTGACCAATTTTGGTCATTTTTTATTTATAAAATTTATAAAAATTGAAAAAGCCCTAAAAACCCATAAAAATTCTAGTAATTAACAGAAAAACCCAAAAATAATAAACTCAGCTTCTGAATTTTCCTTTTTGTTTCTAGTTTATAGAAAAAATACCTGCAGGATCTTGGAAGGCCATTATATATTTTATTTTGGCTTTTGAAGCCTGGCTGGACAGCAACACTGTTCCCCTTTCTTATTTCATTTTTATAAAATCCTATAAAAATTAGAAAATTACCAAAAATTCACCAAAAATATAAAAAATATAAAAAACATAAAAATATTGTTGTTTGAATTTTGGATTAATTTTGAGTGATTAAATAATTGTGTGAAGTTGCTTGTTTCCCTTGTTTTCTTATTTTATTTATTATTATTTGAAAATCCAAAAAATACAAAAATATTAAGAACCCACCAAAAATAATTTTCTTTTATTTGTTTTTATTTTAGACTACTTCGTAGGCTGAGAGGCCAACCCGTGCTCCTTAAGTTCGACCCTGGTCGATATACCAGGTTAATCCAATAGCGAGACCGCTATCTTGAGTTTTATCGTGTTTTGATCTTTATTTGGTGATTTGAATTTTTCTTGTTGAGATTTGAGTCCCGAGCGACTGAGGTCGCAACGACCGCAGTTATGCTTGATTGACCTCGCTCGCTTGGCTCGCTCATCAGAAGACTCCTGGGTCGAGGGTAAACTGCCTCGACCCAGTTAGAGGCGAAATGGGTGGTTGGTGCATCGGGGCGGAGGATCTCCGACGATGCGACGGCGAGGGAGATCAATTCCCAGTTTCGGGGCGAACTGGGTTGGATGAATGGGCGTAGAACGTGGAGAGGGATATGGCGATAATGATGGTCGATTCGGATGGTCGGAACGATGGTCGGAATGGAACTAATTGATGGTCGACGGTGAATGATGGATTTGGGCGAAAATGGAAATTCGAGAAAACTAGGAAGGATTAGGCTTACCGAATGGGTGGATTCGACTGTGGAAGAGCTCCTGGAGCTCCTGGTCTTCGCCTCGAGGGACGTCGATGCCCGGGGCTCGAGCGCTGCTCCTGGGCGGCGCACGGTGGCGAAACGTCGCCGGATTAATGACGCGGTGGTCCTCCGCCTCTCTGCAACACTCCGACGGCTAGCTGTCACTCTAGAGGATCGGGTGGAGGTCCTGGGTGGAAGGGGCGACACCAAAGATGAGTGGAATGGCGCGGTGGAGCTGAGATCTTATATGGCTAGGGGTCCGGCTAGATGCGAATCGGGCACGCACGTCGCAGCACGGACCCCTAAGATCCACCCTGGGCGTGGGTCTCGGATCTGCAAGGAAGGAATAGGACCTGGGGTTTAGGGTTTTAGTGGTCGGATCAAGCGAGGAGAATATGTTGAAATCGGGTCCGGTGCTGGATCCGCGGGGGAAGAAGGTCCGCGGGGGGAGTTGACCGGGGTCAACAATCCCCCGTGGACCAATCAGATTATTACAATTTTAAATTATTTAGAAATTCATTTATAAATAGTAAATGACTTATTTTCGAAAAACTCCAAACATGAAAAATGTTTATTTATTTTCAAACTATTTTTTAGGGATTTTTATTTATTTTTTTGAAATATAATTTAGGTATTTACAAAATATTATTATTATATACAGGTATATACACTATACATTTTTAATTTTAGATTTTTAATTATTTATTTTTGTATATTTTATTCCCATTTTATATTTTTTTATTTATAGAATAAAATTTGGAATAATTTGGTATTTTTATTTTATTTTTATTTATTATTTACAAGGGCTAAATAATTAGATATATACAAGTATGTACATGGTATACATACAATGAAGGTTTTGATTTTTATTTTTATTTCTTTTTATTTTATTTTTGTTTTTGTGATTTTTATTTTATTTTTTTAAATTATGGAATATAGAATATGTACACATTTTCTTGGATTTTTATTTATTTATTTATTTATAGGGAGAAAATAAATATATAGGGGTTTTATGTACATGGTGTATATACAAGGGTGAAGGGATTTTTGTTTATTTTCATTTTCTCTATTTTTTTAATTTAATATTTACAAATATATACATACACATCCATTTTTATTTGAATAAGAGGAAAATAATTTTTATTTTTATTTACAGGTATATGTACACACATGAGCTTCCTTATCTCTCTCTACTTTGGTTTTTATGCGGTCAGGCCCATGCTGAGCTCTCCCCTGGGATTAGGTCGCTCAATATTTATTCTAAATATCTCCCTCTTTTTCTTTTATTTCTTTATTCTTTTATTTATGCATAAAAACATGCTAATTATTCATGTTTACAAAAAGCATGCTTTTTGATAATTATTACTAATTACAGATATCTACATGTGTTTTGCATAGGTTTTGTAGCTAAAATAAAAGAATAAAGAGTGATGAATGGGTATTCATCACATAGCGACACTTATCTGTTGTTATTTTTCAAACTTCTAATTAATCATCGCTAAATTTTGAACTAAAAAAATAGCGACGATTAGTTGAGATTTTGAAAAATAGCAACGGATTAACGTTGTTTTGTGGACCGTTGCTAATGATATAACGACGGATATGATATTCGTTGCTAATTTTGAGTACGAAAACTCATTTCGCAACGAATAATATCGTCGTTATATATTTAGCAACGGCTAATTTAGTGACGGATTTTGAAAAAACCGTCACTATAGCTCAATTTTGTTGTAGTGATAGTTCATAAACTTTTGTGTAATTTACTTAATTTTATATTTAAAAAATAATATAAGTAATTGCCAAGAGCGGTGTTGATCTCCGAATGTATGTATTGGTTATTGATGTCAACAAATTGCGAGTTTTTTTTATAAATGGATTTTACACATGCACATGCCGAGCTCTTACGTGAACTTTTGAACTTAACAATAAGTTTTGTAGACTAACCCTCAAATATGTAAAAAAATAGCCCATTGACTTTTGTAATACGATATTAATATTCAAAAAATTAGTTCATAATATTAAATTTCTATTTTTTATTTTGCAAACATATTTTTTAGAAGCGAGTAAACTATATAATAAATTCCATTTTTAAAAAATCGATAGTATTTGAATTCAAAAAATTAATGCCATTGATGTAATTAATTTAGAGTATCACATTTTTATAATATTCGATCGCACTTACGCAAATAAATAGTATAATATATCTACTTGAATTGGTAACGTTTGCAATTTTCATTTTTTAAAATTAAATAATGAAGAAAATTTGCAATTACAATTGTATACTTTTGCGCATCATAACACAACACAAGTTCTCCAAACATAATGCATAAAAGGATATTTATGGCCATAATCCTGAGTAGTTTCGTAATTACACCCAGAAGTTTCGATATCCATGAATTATCAAGATACCTTAAATAGTTACTCCGTCTCACACCCATAACCCTATGTTAGTTTAACTCAGTAATTCAACCAATGAATCGAGTTAATCTAATACATCATCAATCCAATGATGTTATGATATAAACAAAAAAAGCAAAAGAAACCCTTCCCTTGCCCTCTCCTCCACCTGTCACTTCCTCCGCCCACACCCCCTCTTGTCTTCCTATTCCTATCTCCAAAATGCCTAGCTCCGAAAAACCCAAACCACATTCTTCCCCGTTAGCATCTGCATGAGAGATCTAAAATCAAACAAACCTGATCAAGTAAGCATCTCTAGCACCTGAGTACGACAACTCTTTCTCGAAAAGAAAAGAACAATGTCTGGAACCCTAAATCGCACAAGAACACGCAAGCTTCACCCCTCTTGAAGCACCATTGGCACAAGTTTGCAGTACCATGCGCACATCCGCTCAACTTTACCCCTCTTCTTCCCAATCCAACTAATAGCCCAACTTCGACTCTATCCCTTGGGAATTCGTTCCCAAAACCCCCGTAACTAAATCTTCTTTCTCAATTGATCTAAGAACGAAGATCCAAATCACTGCCGTAATCCCCTGTGCCTCTCCCATAAAGCTCCTACCTCCGATCATCAGAACCATTCGTCGAACTCCGATTTACATGAGCGAGAGAAAGAGGGAGCTCGATCCAATGAGGTGGCGAGCATTATTTTGTTTGATCCACATAATGTCATCATTTTGTAAACATGATATGTTTCAAGGGGCAGAATTGTCAACATTTAACTTTTTCAGTCAAAGTTAATGGAAAATCGAGATGTAAGTTATGACATGTAAGAGTTAAGTATTATTCTGAGTTCTGGTTATAATTCATGTTTATCAAAAGTTCTGTGTGTAATTACAAAATAACTTAAGATTATGGATGTAAATATCTAATGCATAAATAACAAAAAATATCTAAAGATTAACTTTAAATAAAAATAGGCAGGGCCATCAAACGGTGGTATGGCAAAGTGGATTCTTATTAGGATCTTGTGTAAAGGAAGCATCTTGGTACATTAATCCATGAAAGCACCATCTGAAGATTCTGCAGCTTTCCAACGTCAATCGGAAGTCAACCTCCACACCTCACAGGATCCGCAGAATTGACTGTGCAGCCATCGATGTGGCCATTAAAGAATCCCATATCGATCATTGAGCATCTCCGATTGACTTTATTTTGATTTCGATTCCATAACCTCTGTCCGAATGGCCTCGCCATCTGATTTACGAGATTTGTTAAATCTGCATGCATCGGAAGATGCCATATGGTTACGTTGGTCAGAATGGAATGCCAAATCCATCCACAATATCAGAAATATTCGAAAACCATTCCATGGTCCGCACAGCTTGAGCCAGTTTTAAATGGTAGCTATTTTATCACATCTTTATATTAATAGGTGGAAATTTTATTATTTATTTGAGATTTATCTCTCTCTACCTCCTCTTCCTCTTGCTTTCGCCATATATCATGTCATGCAGGCCAGTCTAGATTGATAACTATCGGCTGAATTATATAATAGTTGGAAAATACAATAAAATAAGTCTATAATGATTTTAAAGAAAATTTACACTCATAATCTTGAGTAATTTCTTAATTACATCCAGAATCCTCTATAATTTGTGATTATACCCAGTACTGTGAATAAGTGCTCAATCCTACAACCATAGCACTCCGTTAATTTAGGCCATTAACTCAACTATACCATTGGATTAATCTAACTAATCCTTCAACTAACGACTGGATTAAACCACTAGCAGAAAAAGAAAAAGAAAAAGAAAAAACCCTGCTTAACATTTACATATTACGTTTTATAAGATACAACTAAAGTAATCAACGGTCTACCATTTATCCGTTGTTAAATTTTTTTATAATTGAAATTAGAGACAAATATTACATACAGTGTATGCCATTATCGATGGTGCATGTAGCAACACTTATTCATTGCTAGTTTTTTTTTAAATAGCCAATTGTTGCATATAAAAACACTTATCTGTTGCTATTTTTTTAAAAAAAATTAACAAATCATCACTAATTTTTTAGTTCAAATTTAACATTGATTTGTTAAAATTTTAAAAAGTAATAGCAGATATAAAAAATTATATTTTTCGTTAATTTCAAATATAAATGGTAATTTGTTTATAAATAATAATATCATTATATATTTAACAATGGATAATATAGTGCCCGTTTTTTTAATAAAAAAATAACTATAGACCCCTTTTATTGTAGCGGGAGTTTGTTAGATAATTTGAAATTTTATTTTATTTTTTTAAACTAGACCTATGTCATGGAACGCATACATGAAATCTCATTTCTTTATGTAATATTTGATTTCGCATGAGATTAGTTGGTTAATTTAGAAGATTTGACTGATAGATAAGATCTGATCCTAATGGCTAATAGGTCGGATCGGATGCTTCGATGACATATATATATGCACCTTACCTTATCTATTGCCAAAGGAGATTCTTTTAATATGATTTGGTGTCAACGGAATCAATGAAAGCCATAATATATACCTCCACAACTTGACCGAATGGGTTCATCGAGATCTGAATATATTCTATTGCCCAATCTTGCCAATAAGGTTAATCAAGATTTTAGCTTATAAGCATTTTCTAGGGTTAAGTTTCTCATCAAGTCTCTACCATACTGACAGCCTCCTTGGCCATATGATTCGCGATAAGCACACCCTTCTTCGTCACCGATTCAACAAGTGTATCCAGTCCTTAAGTCTACATGATAACACGATGTCATTGGCTCAACTTAATTACAAAGTTATATGACATAAAGTCTTCAAACTTTCTACAATTATTTGTCTATCTTACTTTTGGCAACAAATTTGTTAGGAAAATCCTGTCATAAATTTTGTTATACCAATTATATAAATAGTGTGCACACTTTGTTGATATAATATATATATGTGTGTGTAGAGCTGATCCTATGAGAGAATGAGAGCAATGATTATGGACCATCAGATTCTGTCATATCTCTCCTCATTCATTGCAGGAGAGAGAAGAATAGAATCTAGTGATACAAATTCACTACTCTCATGCTCTCACATATTTTGGCTTTCACATGATCACCCCCCCTCTCTCTCTCTCTCTCTCTCTCTCTCTCTCTCTATATATATATATATATATATATGAGAAAGTACTAATGAGGTAAGGGTCTGTGAAACCACCTTCATTAAATAGCTTATTAAAAGTTATATACAATTAAAGATGATTTTGATGCATTGAGTTTTTATTTGAAAGACACGATTTTGTGCTTGGGATTTTGGAATCTTATTTTGTGTGTAAAATGTACTCTATATATTATTTTTGTGTAAACTCAATTTTGTATTTATATATTATTATCTACAATTTTTAGGTATAAGTTTATTTATTTAAGGTATAAAACTTAGAAATAAAAATAGGTCACAAAATACAATTAATATTGAATAAATAAATGGGATTTATTGATAATTTCTAGCTTGTTGACCAAATCCATTCTTGACTTGGTCTCGGGATTTAGGGTCATAAAATACCTTTGGTATTTTATTCTTTTTCTTTCCTTTTCTTTATCATATAATTTTGGCATTAAAAACTATATTTTATACACAATTTATACAACAAAGATTGAATGTTAATATGTGCAAATTAGGACTACTTACATGCACTAGCTAGGGTGTTTAAGGCCAAAATGATAAAATAAAGGTGATGAAATAGAAATTCGTCACTCCCCTATATTTGCCTTTGCTAGTCCCTAGCAAACACTTATGCAATAAGTGCAGAAAATGAAAAACAAATAAAAGAAAAAGAAAGAAAGTGGATTAAATTTAATTCTCTAACTTGTCTTTACAAAATCAAAGTTTGGGGCTTAAGTCTGACCTTTGAAATTTTAGTGTGGTCGGAACCTTATATGGAATCAGATTTGAAACACAACATCCTTCGAGAACCCCAAAACTCTGCTCAAGTCTCCTTAATAGCTAGGTCAAAATCTTTCAACTCAAACGCAAACCCTTATGACTGTGAATCTCATTTGTACAGTGTATTTGATAGTGGCTCCTGCCAACTGAAGTGACAAAGAGATTTACTTCTCCAGTATGACAACCCAATGGTTCCCCAATCCAGCAACTCCTTGCTCGAGGAGCAGGGTATTCCCTTCTAAGTTCAAGTGACAACCAACTCAAGAGGAGGGGATGAAAAGAAGAATGGACGGTAGCCAGTGTAGCTACATATCCTAGGATGCATGATCAATGTATTCAAGTCATCCAGCTGCAGGCTCACATGATATGACTTTGAAGCTCAATGTTGCTTATTGATTATGCAAATATGTACACTTTGGCAAGCATATTATTTTCAATCAGGCCTGTCCACTTTTTTGGAGTTTTTTATTTTTTTTATTTTTTTCTTTTTTTGAATACTATATACAATAACATTTACATAAGGAGTTTTTCCTCTTGAGCTAGTAGACTATCCCTCTTTTGAAGCATTATTGCAACCCATACTTTCTTGTCTTTAGACATCTCTGCTACTAGACTGGTTGGGGTGCACTTCCCTCCATAGACGAGGATAGATGCTTCCACTTGTGTGCGTCTCATACCGGCAAATCCAATCCTCTCACCACTCCAACTAAGTTGAGTCAAGTGAAAGGTGCATGTGTCCAAGTTTGGTCATTATCAGCAAGAGCCATGCGTGTGCTCCGAAATACTCTACTTAGGTAGTCAAAAATCCATTGAACCAAGTCCCACGATTCTCAAAGAATTTAGTCAACTGGATCCGAGGAACCTCAATTCCAGCTCCTATAAGGTTCCTGTGATTAGGTAAATTTAAGGTCCACCTAAAATCCAATCTTTGGATTTTACTTAGACTTGTTCAATTATCAAACTCAATCCGAAAAATGCGATTGTTACACAAATACTATGTACAATGTAGTGAAACATACTTTTGTGGTGTAATTTTCAAAGTTTTGAACTTTTTTATGGATTTTTGAAAAAGATTTTGCAAATTTTTATGCAGTTTTTTTCAAAAAGATTTTGCGCATATTTTTGGAATTTTTGGTTTTGCAAATGTTTTTTGTAATTTTGAAAGTAAAAGATTTTGGATAAAAATATGTACAAATATTTACACAGTGATGCATCTTATTATTTACAAGTGTTTGGGTTTCTAAGAATTACAAGGGAGATGTGATTATTTTTATAAAGAATTTTGGTATGATATATATATTCCTCAAACTTATTTGAAAAGGATTTTACAAAGAAAACTATAGTCTAAAATAATTCTGACAAATTAATTTTACACACATTTACAAATATTTGAAAATCATTTTGCAAAGGTTTTTCAAATAGTATGTATATTTTTTTCAAAATATTTTTGCAACTATTTTCCAAACCATCTGCAAACCACTTTTTCAGAACATTTTTATTTCATACAAAAAATAGAAAATTTCACAAATAAAACAATTTTATAAAGGTTGAAAATATTTAATAAAAATATTTTCTGAATAATTTACAAAAGATTTTTAAAAAAATATTTTTAAACTATTTTTCAAACATTTTGCAAAAAAATATTTTACATGATTTATTAATCAGTAAGTACAAAAAGAATTTAAGGACTAATACACATCTTTTTATTAAGTAATTTTAATGAATTTTATATTTTATACAGTATTTTAGCCATATTTATTATTAAAAATATAAAAGTACGAGTTATGGCTAAAGTATATATGCAATATATACGATCCCCCTATACTTAGCTTGAGCTATGTCCTCATAGATCAGAGAGAAAAATAGAAGACATAACTCATACTGAGTATAGAGAAGTCTAAAGAATATACGAATAAGGATTTAATAAATGAAAGAGAAATGAAATGAATGAGAAGTCGACCATCCCCCTATACTTAGGATTAAGTAATCCTAATATAGCAGACTATACACAAGGCATGGAGGGTCAAGAGTGGGAATAAACAGATTGTACTCAGACTGTCTCCCCTTATACTTACAGTAAAATATCCCTAAGTATAGACAAGAAGAGAAGACAATGGAGGGGATCAAAGAATGAAAGAACTCGGGGTGCACATCCCCTATAATTAGGACAAAGTACGTCCTAAGTATAGAAGACTAACAAAAAGAGGCGACAACTTTTCGGTAGAAAAAGAGATGAAAACGAAAATAAGAAAGAAGAAAAAACAAATGAATATAGAAGAAAAGATCAAAGAGAATATATCCAACACTCTCCCTATACTTAGGGTAAAAGATCCCTAAGTATAGGAAACAACAAGAGTAATGAAATGGAACGAAGAAAGAACACTTGACTTGTCCACCCCCCTCTACTGAGGACAAAGTACATCCTAAGCAAGGAACACATGAAATGGGGTGGATGAGCGAGACGATGGATAGACGGAGGAAAATGAATGCGAATATACAAGAGGATGGATGTACAAAAGTCAAGAAGGTAGAAGGTGAACGTTCTTGCGAGACCACTGAGGAATGGATCGAAAAAGGTGAAGGTCGATATCGGGGTCATCATTAGACATAACCGATCAGGATCGGCCATGAATGTTTCCTCACATGTCTCACAGTGTGCATGCACGAACCGCTCAGTGGAAGTAGTATGGTCATGTCCAGCCTGGGAAGTCTCAGCTAGGTCAAAACGAAAGGGAAGGAACTCATCTATGGTAGTAGTCAGGTCATGTTCGTCCTCTAAAGTCTCAACTGGATCATCATTATCATCAAAAGGCCTGAGTTCCTTTATAAAAGCAATCAAATCAAATTCGGTCTCGGTAGTCTCATCTAAGTCTGCCCTCCGCATGTGTAAATCACGTCGATGCCATCAGTGCACCGTCAAGTACCAGAAGAGGGAACTCCATAATCTATACTTTCCGAGTCTTCCTCCTTGGAGAGGAATTCTCGGGGCTCAGTAGAATCCAACATGCGTAAGAAATCTCTGATACGCTTATCAAGTTCATAATACTTGGGGTCGGCTAAGATAGGTATGGTCACATCATATGCAGGTCTTTGGTCGACAGTAGGTGCAATGATGACCACATCGCTCACATTAGTAGGATGGAAGTGAATCTCTCCTGATCCTTAATCAACGACGACTCTCGCAGAGGCAAGAAAAGGTTGTTCTAGGATGATTGTAGAATGCTCCCCAGTGGAGGTCTCCATGGGCAATACAACAAAGTCAATAGTGTAGCTCATGTCTTGAACCAAATGACAATGTTCTCTAGAATACCCTTCGACCTCTTTATTGATCCATCATCAAATTGAACGATCATCCCGCTTTTCTTGAGAGGTCCTAAGTAAAGAGACATTACAATCAAGAAGGGTATTATAATAATTGAAGCACCGTTGTCAAGGAGAGTATGATCACATGAATACTCATAAATGGTACATCTAATGAATGGTGTAGCAACTTTTCTTTTCCTATAGAATGGACGGTGGGTGATGGCGTGAGTATTGGTCATGGTCAAGATATGACGCTCAGATCTGCTCCTTAGCTTTCTCTTCTTAGGTTGAGGAGCAGATAAATGGGTCATTACCTGGAGAAGTGGGGCATCAATGATCTCATGAATAGTGTCTACCACTTCGGGTTCAGTCAATATTTTTTTTGAATTACTGGACCTCCTTCATATAAGTAAGGAGATCAGAATCATCATATACACAAGGATGACTAAGAGCAGTGATGAATCCACGATTCATCGCCTTTATTCTTTTATTTTAGCTTCATTTTCTTAGTCGAACACCTATAAATACCCACTAATTTCATAATTTTACCATTTTGCATGCATTTGTTAAAATTGCATTTTTAACACTTCTTATACATAAATAAAAGAATAAAGAAGAAAAGAAAAAGAAAAGAAAAATAAAGGATGTATTTATGCAATAAATGCAGACTGACCCTAACCCCGAGAGAAGGTCAAGACATGACCTAATCGACCAGGAATAAAGTAGGGGGAGATAGGGTCTTCTGTCAAAAATCCAAAAATAATTTATACATAAATTCCTTGTATATTTGTATAAAATTTGTACTATTTTATTTGTATATAATTTGACTTCAAAATAATTATTTTTGTAAACAGAAGTTATAAAAAAATGTGTTTTAAATAATAAAAATAAGTGTAAAATAAAATAATGTATATATTGCAAATAATTACACCCAGAAAAAGCCGCAAAGTGACAATTGAAACACCAATTCCGGCTCCATACGAGCTCAAATTAAACCAAACTCACTTCCATCATACTCTAAATTAAATTATCTTTCAAAAAGCTGTTATTTCATAATTTTTGGAGCTACGGTTGAAAAGTCGATTTTCTGAAGTGTTTTGTGCAGTTTCACCACTATTTATTGTATATATTTATTAATATTTATTTTTATACATAATGTATATAATTATAAATATTATTTTTAGTAAAAATAAAAACAAAAAAATATAAATAATAAAAATTTCAAAAATGTGTTAAAAATTATTTCCTTATTTTTGCCTATGTATATTGTATTATATTTGTATAATATGCGTATACAACTAACTTCCTTAAATAAAAATCACCAAAAAAGTAATTATCTAACATTATTTAATTAATTTCATTTAATTATGAAATTTGTAATTAATTATTTGATTTATTTGATTTATACACTTACCATGTATATATGATTTTATTCCTTGCCTTTAATGGCCACCATTAAGGTGGCTAATTGATTTTTATTAATTATTTAATTTATTTAATTAATTTAATTCCTAATTTCGTTTTTAAATAATTTAATTAATTACTTAATTTATTTATTTTAATAACCACTAATTACTTTCCTTGTTTGTATAGACCTTCCTCTTTTGTTTTCTTCTCTTTTTATTGGCTCCTTCCTCCCTCATTCACACTTGATCGATCTTTGGTGGAGAGGAGCCCGATCTCCGAGAGCAATCTTGTCGAAGAAGGGTGTCTAGCCCCGAGCCGTCTGGTGACAGCGCGTCGGCCCTCGTCGAGGCCATCATGGCATTTCCGAACCCCGATGTGAGATCTAATTTTACTTCCCGTAATTTTTCGTAGGTAAATCGTAGATTAGATTTTTACTCCCATTCTATTAGTCTTTAGATTTTAAAAAAATCCCAAAATTTTCACCACACATTTTTCGACCGAAATCGATTTTTCACCTCATTTCGTGATCCTCACATTTTCATTTCTACCTCACACGACCTATCACCTCCGGTCACGCATGGTGATTGGAGCCACGGATCTATCTTCCATATCGCTAAGATCCAAAGCCGTTCACACATCCCATTTTGTGTATAAATAAAAAAGAACATAAAATAATTTTTCCTTTCTATCTGACACTTGTCTTTGCAGGGAAAATTTAAAAAAAATTAGTTTTTATTCTCCATAATATTTGTTTTGAAGGTTCACCTAAAAAAATTATAAAAAAAAGACAATCAAATAAAAAAAACTTTTTAGTGTACTATTTACATTTTCTGTTAAAAAAACAAAAAATATATTTTTATCATTATCTGATTGCAGTAAAAAAATAAAAAGCAAAAAAAATTTCTTTCAGTTCTGTGATTACAGTTTAAAAGAAAAAAATTCAAAAGAAAAAAATTCGGTAGCCGCACCGCCCACGATGCTATCCCCGCCGCGGCCACGCGCCCACACCACCTCTGCAGTCGACCCGGCGTCCTCCCGTGCCTCTGCCTTTTTCGCCTGAAGCTGCGCCGCACGAAGTGGGGGCGTGTGTCGCCCCCTCACGTGTGAGCCCCTCACAGCGAAACTTTGCCTGCGCGAGCCCCCCTCCCTCCTCCTGGATAGCCGTATTTTCCATCGCCCCACCGAGATCCACGCCGACCCACCGACCTCCAGCATCTAGCCGCCCCTCTGCGTAGAGGCGCCATCGGCCCAGCTGCTCCGACTTCCCGCTACGACCTCCACTAGATCGAATGCCCGCGGGCGTCACGCTTCACCGCGCATCTCCCGCCGCCCTCGCCATCCTCCGGAACCCGGAACGCTCCTCCCGATGATGTCGCGTACCCGCGTCCTACGCCGCCTCCGCTCCCGCGTGCGACCTCGCGCGCTTGCGGCAGCGCCCACGGCCGAAACCCCCTCCCCTCTTTGGCGGGGGCTCCTTGCAGCAACTTTGATTGGAAAGAAGAACAAGAACCCTATGGGATTAAAGAATACTTTGGCAAAATTACATAATATCCCCTGGAAGTACTACGTATTGCAAAAAGACCTCAGTAAGGTTTTAAAATTTGCAAAAGAGTCCCTTTCGGTTAGCAAGTCACATGCCAAGCACGCTTTCATTGGGTAATTTGCAACATTTATCCTGCGATTTAATTCTGTTATATTTCGTTGCATAAACTTTTACTAATTGTATTTCAGCCCTATGTTTATAGACTTTAATTGCATGCTCTTTTTGATGAAATAAATATTTTTATTAGTCGAAAAATTCTCAAAAAAATGGTGGTTCCTACTATGGTCTTCTTCATTGTCTAAATTTTTCATCATTTTTTATTGCCATTAGATATATTTCAAAAATAAAAAACTATGCTACTTTGTTAGCCCGAAATTACAAAATTCATAAAAATTCAAAAATTCGCCTAAAAATTTCTAAACAAATTAGTGTAGGTGTATTTTGTCGCGTTTAAATTTCTATACAATTTTTGTGCGTAGATCATTTATAAAACTCCAAAAAATTGCTAAAACTAAAAATATTCAAAAATTTGTAGAAAATTCTAGAAAAATCTAAAAAATCTGATCTTGGTCTCTGATTGTAGATATTTCTTTGTAATTTATATTAAAAATAACCTCCAGGAGTATTGGGCACTTAAAGTATTTTTAAGTTGCAAAATACTCTTTGCTATCCATTGTTTTCCTTATTTTCTAATGTTTCATTTTTAAAAAATCACAGAAACATCGGAAAAATCTAAAAAAATTACCAAAATATTTTAAAATATATGGAACACAAAAACATTTTCTTTTAATTTTTTGAGCATTTTTTACTGTTTTGAAAAATACAAAGAGTGTGGTGTGTGTGTCATCCTTTGTGCCTTATTCGAAAAATACAAAAAAAATAAAAATAAAAATTAAAAAACCACTAAAAATTCACTTCCAAAAATTGATTGCATAGTTTTTAAATCGTGCTCCTTGTTTTCGACCCTGGTCGCTATACCAGGTAAAAAGAATAGCGAAAACTGCTTACATTTGCTTTTATTGATTTATATTTCATTAAGTGGTTTATATTATTTTTCTCGTTGATAGAATCG
Organism: Ottelia alismoides; assembly: GCA_037367405.1. Lineage (NCBI taxonomy): Eukaryota > Viridiplantae > Streptophyta > Magnoliopsida > Alismatales > Hydrocharitaceae > Ottelia > Ottelia alismoides. The sequence continues at coordinate 566,426 of JAZKJV010000756.1, forward strand.
CGCGGTTGAGAACAACGACAACTTTGTGATATTATATTATCCATCTCGACCGGTCGATTTTCGTGTCATCAAAATGGCGCCGTTGCTGGGGATGGCGTGTGGTGAAGAGGTCACCATGTCTAGTGCAGTTGTGTTTCCTCATATTTATGTATCTCAGGACATTATCAAAAATAACAAAAAAATGAATAAAGGAAAGGGTTCTTCGTATACTCCAAGTCCATATGATTTGCATGAGGATCCTACTATGGGCTCCATTCCTTCACAACAGCAGGGACCTCTTCCTGACCCTCTATCTGAGGAGGGTCCAGCTATTCCCTTCCCTCAAGCACTCTGGTCGGGGAAGGGGAAGAAAACATAAAATACAAAAAAATCACAGCAGTTAGAGTTCAGCCAACAGATGATAGACTTATTCCATATCCAGCTGACTCTACAGGAGGCACTAGAGCACATCCCTCTCTTCCAGAAGCACTTGAGAGAGAAGACCATTGTACATAGGAAGAAGAGGAATCGTAATGCAGAAATCCATGTGCTTACTGATTGACCGAGAGATGTACGAGGGTCTAAATATCTCATACAAGGCGGAGACAAAGTCGCTGCGACGACCCTTGGTAGTTCCCGATCAAATCAACAATTAACCCACAACAACAATCAAACAATGAGAAACAAATGTGGAGTTCAAATTTATTATAACTTTACAATAAATGTGTATAGTGTGCAAGTATGTATAGAGTGGCGAACACAGGGAGCAAGCAAGATAGATCGAGCAATGATGCTAAAAAAATGTGATAGTGTGATCAAATGCCTACAGAGATGCAAATTTTTGTGGGTTTTTAATTTTATAAATTTTTTTATTTTTATATTTTTGTATTTTGATTTTTAATTTTCTGATTTTTTACTTTTTTATATTTTATATTTTTTTATATATTGTATTTTTCAATAAAAGCTAAGATGAAGTATATAAATAATATAAGAAAAGAGGAAGATAAGATATTTATAAAAATGGGTAAAAATAACAAAAATTCAGGAAATAAATTTTTTTTGATTTTTTTTAATTTTTAATTTTTTTGATTTTTTTGATTTTTTCTAATTTTTTGGTATTTTTAAAGGCAAAAATACTAAAAACAATGAAGAAAATAAAAGACTGAAAGTAGATTGAGAATGAAAAATAACAAACAGATTCCAAAATTCCTCAAATTAATTTTAAAATAAAGCTAATAAAATAGAGAGAATTTAGAAACTGAAATTGTATTTTTAAGATTTTTGTATAATCTTTAAGATTTTTATGAATATTTTAGGGGTTTTGTTATTTTTAGGAGTTTTCTTTTTTAAATTTTTAATGATTTTTGGACTAAAGTTAAAACACATGAAAACAATCAAAATATAATTTTTTTTGAATTTTTCAAAAACTTTTCATAATTTTTATGTATTTTCTAATGCAAACAGTAATGAAAAAGCATGTTTTTGAATTTTTATAAAAAACAAAATGCAATAAAAATGCAAAATAAAAATATTTCGTGAAACTAGGATGCAACAGGAACTTAGCTTGATTTTTGGTGATTTTTGGAATTTTATAGATGCATGAATTAAATAGAGACAACAAAGAGAAATTACACTACTGACGAGGGCATATAAGTAAATATCCAAACATCCAGGGCCCACAGTGCAAATTTCTAATAAAATATTACACTATTTAAGCAAGTTCTAGGACTGATTGAAAATATCAAAACTTGCAAGGATTCAAGTGCAAAAACTCCCACCCCGCACGTGGAGTGCACACGCCTGTGGAGGACCTTGATGCAATATACAAAAAAAACCACGGGCCACGTTGCAAAATATCCAAAAATGTTACACGTCACAAAATATTTCCTCGACTAAAATGCAATAATAAACCCGCAGCGGGTCCTGTGCAAAAAGACCACCACCCCACGTGCATAGGTCACGTGAGGTGACGTGGACAGGACCTAAATGCAATCATTCAAAGTACGGGGGCCTAAGTGCAAATATTACAAAATATTTAAACTACACATGAAAGTTTATGGACTAAATAATAAATACAAAAATGCTAAGGATAGAAGATGCAAAATACCCAAATCTAGGTGATCTGACGGCGGGGAAGATGCCACTTGACATGTGGAGCGTGAGGAACGACCAATGACGCTTCGCTAATGAACGATGGTGATTAGATCTTCCCCGAAGATCTGACGGCGGAAGCGCGGGAAGATCGGGCGGCTGCTGTGTGAACTGGAGGGCGGCCAAGATCTAACGGAAGGCGGACTAGGTCGAAGAACAGGGAAGAAGGTCGGCGAAGCCGCCCTTCTCTGACCTCGATCTCGACCGTCGGTGATGCTTCGTGCTCCAAAAATGGCCGAGGGCGCTTTTGTGGTCCTTCTCTATGTGCTGGAGGCTCCAAAAATGGACGAGGACCGCTGGAGGGGGGCAGACGAAGGTGAAGGAGCGGATGAGCTCCAGGTACCTCTGACAGGGGTCCAAATCTCCTCCAGGCTCGCATTAAGCTCCAGAGACCTGCCAAAAATGGCGAGAGGGTCCAGGGCAAAATGCCTGGACCCCGCAGTAGCGGAGAGGATGCGAGAAACGGCTGCGCGAGATGGTGGCCAGAGGTGCACTCCGGCGAAGTGCTCGTGGAGGACGATTAAGTAGGTGGCTTGCGAAGATAACTAAGGGGTTACTCCTAGGACTATGGGGAATAAAATAAGCGAAGAAAAATGAAAAGAAACAAGAACCTCGAAGGTGGATCACCTGAGGTGGGGGTACCTCGACACCGGAGATGACGGAGGTGGTGGAGACCGCTCTGGTCCACGCTGCGGCTCGCCGAAGGTCCAGGGAGGAAGCCTGTCACACCACCTCGCACGGGCACATGCAAACAGGGGCTGGATTTGGTTCAAGAGGGTTCAAAAGTCAAAGGAAGGAGAGGGGGCGTATTTGAATGGTTGACGATCGGATGGGAAGAACGAGGCACAACGAGAAGAGCAGAGATTCGAAGCCCAAGGAATCACCTAGGCGTGATTCCTCATTGTTCAAGGAAGAAAAGTCAGAAGGAACTTGCACGAAATGATTCAAGTTTCATCCTCAAAAAATCGCAAAGAAGGGGGTCAAACGAGGTCTGACATGGGCACATGGGGGAAGGACAACCGGTTGACCCATCGGTCAACGTGGACTATCACCTGGTTGGTCCATGTGGACCAACTAGGAAAAATCCCTGGAAAATGTTTTATTAATTCAATTTAAATTAGTAAATGAATTTATTAATTTTTGATTATTAAATAAAAAAATATTCGTTATTTTATAAACTATTTTCTTATGATTTTTATTTTTTTATGAGGTATAAAAATACAAGTTGCCTCTCTAGGTCTATATAGGTACACATATCTATATATTTTATTTATTTGTATTTTATGTATTTAATTTTATTTGTTTTGATTATTATTTTATAATTTTATAACTCATTTTTATGCACTTAAATATATTTTTATTTTACTTTTATGAAGTGTTTTGTACATTTAATAAAATAGAAGTATTAATTATACAGGTATACTTTATATGTATTATACCTATGTATTATAGACAAGTATTTTATTTTTGTGTTTTCTTTGTGTTTTTATTCTGATTTTAATGTATACATATATTAAAAACAATATTTACAATATTAAACAAATATAAAATTATAAAAATAATGAATAAATAATAAAATGAATATTTTAATCTATACAAGTATACAATAGGGGTCCAAAACTCAACTTTCAAACCGTAGCTCCGCCAAATGCGAAACCACCGCCATTAAATAGCTTATTTAAAATTATATACAATTAAAGGTGATTTTTATAGATTTCGAGTTTTTATTAGGGAGATACATGTCTGGGAAGCTGGGATTCTGGAATTTTATCCAGATCATAACTTTTTATCTGTACATTATTTTTGTGTGAAATCAATTTTGTATTTTTCTATATTTGATTATCTACATCTTTCATGTATAAAATTTCTTTATTTGAGATATAAAAAGTGGAACCAAAAATAGGTCCCAAAATGTATAAAGAATGAATAAAGTGAAAGAGATTTTTATTGGTTTTTGGCCCTTATCTCCCCCTACTTTATTCCTGGTCGACCTAGTCATCGAGATGCCTAGGTCTCGAGGTTTCGGGTCATAAAATATTTACAATATTTTATTCTTTTTCTTTTCTTTTCTTTTCTTTATTCTATAATTTTGGCTTTAAAAACTGTATTTTGTACATTATTTGCACACACATGCATGAATGCTAAGATGCACTAATTAAGGGTATTTACATGCATTTGCCAGGGTTTTTGAGGCCAAAATGATAAAATAAAAGATGATGAAATGTGGATTCATCATCCCCCTATACTTTGCCTTTGCTAGTCCCTAGCAAACACTTATGCAATAAGTGGGCAGAAAAGAAAAACAAAGAAAAGAAAAAGAAGAAAGATGGATTAAGTTTAATTATCAAACTTGTCCTCACAAAATCAAAGTTTGGAGATAAGTCAGACCTTTGGAATTTTAGTGCGGGTGGAACCTTAATGAGAACCGGATTTGAAATCCAACAGTCCTTGAGAATCCCAAAACTTTGCTCAAGTCTCCTCAATAGCCATGTCAGAAGTATCTCAACTCATACGCAAACCCTTACGACTATGAATCTGACTCGTACAACGTAAGTGATGGTGGCTCTCCCCAACTGAAATGACAAAGAGACTGACTTCTCCAGCACAACAACCCAATGATTCCCCAATCCAATGACTCCTTCCTCGAGGAGCGGGGTATTCCCTTCTAAGTTCAAGTGGCAACCAGCTCAAGAGGAGGGGGTGAAGAGAAGAATGGACGGTAGCCAGTGTAGCTACCTATCCTAGGATGCAAGACCAGCGTAGTCAAGTCATCCAGCTGCAGGCTCACATGATATGACTTTGGAACTCAAGATTTCTTATTTTCTATACAACATATTCACAAACTTTGGCATGCATTTTATTTTTGTACAGGCTTGGCTTCTTTTTTTTTTCTTTTTTTTGAAATACTAATATACAACAGCATTTACATAGGGAGTTTTTCCTCTTGAGCCAGCAGACTATCCCTCTTTTGAAGCTTTATTGCAACCCACACTCTCCTGTCTTTAGAATTCCTCATCATTGGACGTGTTGGGGTGCACTTCCCTCCCTAGAGGAGGACAAGTATTTCCACTTGTGTGCGTCTCATATCGGCAAATCCAATCCCCTCACCACTCTAACTGAGTCGAGCCATGTGAAAGGTGCAGGTGTCCAAGTTAGGTCATTATCAACAAGAGTTGTGCGGTGCTCCGAAATACTCTACTTAAGCAGTCAAGAATCCATTGAACCAAGTCTCGTGATCCTCAAAGAATTAAGTCAACTAGATCTGAAGTACCTCAATCCCAGTTCCTATAAGGTTCCTGTGATTAGGTAGATTTTAAGGTCCAATCAAGCTCCAATCTCCAGATTTTACTTAGACTTGTTCAACTATCAAAAAAATCTGAAAAATTCGAACGCGATGCAAATGCGATGCAGAAAATATTTTTATGACGCAATTCCAAGGGTTTTGAAATTTTTTATGGATTTTTGAAAATATGATGCATATGCATTTTTTTTTATTTTTCAAAAGGATTTTTCAAATGTTTTTGGTATTTTAAGTTTTGTTAATGTTTTTGGGATTTTTGAAAACAAAGATATTTTGGCCAAAAACTAGGTACAAATATTTACACGGTAGTGCTTCTTATATTTGCAAGAAGTGGATTTTAAGAATTTATAGGGTAAGTGGTCAATTTTCTAGATATAAATATATAATGGATTTTGGCGTGATGTATGTATTCCTCAAACTTATTTGAAAATCATTTTACAAAAAATTTTGAAAAATTATAGTCCAAAATAATTTTGACAAACATTTTTACAAACATGTACACACATCTGAAAATCAATTTGCAAAGATTTTTCAAACAGTATGGATAGATTTTTCAAAGTATTTTGCAACCATTTTCAAACCATTTGCAAATAACTTTTTAAACATTTTATTTCACACAAAGAAAATAAAAATTTCAAACAAAATTTTTTACAAAGGTTGAAAACATGTAACAAAATGTTTTCAAAATAGTTTTCAAAAGATTTTGATAAAAATTTTCAAACTATTTTTCAAACATTTTGCAAAAAACATTTTCTCCTGATTTATTAATCAGTATATACAAAAAGAATTTGAGGAATGATAACATCTTTTTATTAAGGTTCTTATTGAATTTTAAAAAATTATTAGCCATATTTATTAGGAAAATACGAAAGTACAAGTTATGGCTGAAGTATATACGTAGTATATACAACCCCCTATACTTAGCTTGAGCTATGTCATCATAGATCAGAGAGAAAATAGAAGACATAACTCATACCGAGTATAGGAAAATCTAAAGAATAAATGAATGGAGAAATGAATGGATGAACAAAAGAATGAGAAGTTGATCGTCCCCCCTATACTTAGGATCAAATAATCCTAAGTATAGCAGACTATACACAAAGCAGGGAGGGTCAAGGGTGGGAATGAACAGATCGTACTCCAATTGTCTCTCCCCATACTTAGGGTAAGATATCCCTAAGTATAGACATGAAGAGGAGATAATGGAGAGGATCGAAAATAATGAGAACTCGGGGTGCACACCCCCTATACATAGGACAAAGTACGTCCTAAGTATAGAAGACTGTCTACAAGGGGCGACACCTTTCTAATAGATACAGAAGATAGAAAAGGAAAAGAAGAAAAGAAGGAAAGAGATCTGAAGATGGAAGAAGATGGAAAAAGATGTACGCATCACTCCCCCTATACTTAGGGTAAAAGAAGCCGTAAGTGTAGGCAACAACAGGAGTGATGAAACAGAATGACGAATGAACACTCAGCTCGTCCACCCCCTATACTTAGGACAAAGTACGTCCTAAGCAAGACAAACACGAGAATAGGTGGATGAGCAATACGGGAGAGGGACAAAGACGAACAAAAGTGGATGTAAAACAGAGATGGATGTACACCGGATCAAGAAGGTAAAAAGATAATCTTCTCACGGGACCGCTGAGGGATAGATCTGGTGTGGTGCAGGTCGACATCGGGGTCCATAGTGGATGGAAGCTGATCAGGGTCGACAGAGTGAAGATCCTTGGTGGTCCTAGGGTATGAAAGCACAGACGGGTGAGTGTAAGAAGTACGGCTAGGTCCGGCCTTGAAAGTCTCGCTGATATCGAAGTGGAATGGGACGAACTCATCATCATCGGAAGTAGTGTAATTAGTATCGTCCTACGAGGTCTCGTTCGAGTCAAAATCAAAAGGAACAAACTCATCAGTGGAAGTAGTCGAACTCTGCTCGTCCTCTATAATCTCAACCGGATCATCTTTTTCATCAAAAGACTCGAATTCCCGAATAAAAGCAATCAAATCGAATTCGGCCTTTGTCTCATCTGAATCTACGTAAATATGAGTAGACCCATTGGTGAAAGAAGTCAAGTCATGTCCGTCCTGTCTAGTATCTAACTCTACCCTTCGCTCAATGGTGTCGATCGTGTAAATCACGTGGATTTCATCAATATAACGGCAAGTCCCAGAAGAAGGAACTCTGAGGTCCGTGCTTTTCAAGTCTTCCTCCACGGGGAGGAATTCTCGGGTCTTAGTGGAATCCAATAAGCAGCAAAGTTCTCTGATAGTCTCATAAAGGTCATGGTCCTCAGGGTCAGCCAAGATAGGTGTGGTCACATCAGGTGCAGATCTCTGGTCAACTATCGATGCGGTGATCGACATTTCGCTCTCATCATCAGGACGAAAGCGAATCTCCCCTGATCTATAATCAATAACGGCCCTTGTAGAGGCGAGGAATGGTCGTCCTAGGATGATTGGAGAGTGCTCCCCAGTGGAGGTCTCCATGGGCAATACGACAAAATCAACATGGTAGCTCATGCCCTGAATCGATATGACGGTGTTTTCAAGGATACCCTTCGGCCTCTTGATAGATCCATCAGCAAACTGAACAATCATCCTGGTTTTCTTGAGAGGCCCTAAGTGAAGGGACTGTATCAGCGAGAAGGGTAGTATGCTAATCGAAGCACTACCGTCTAGGAGAGTGTGATCACATGTGAAGTCAGAAATGGTGCAGCTAATGAAAGGTGTGGCAGTGTTCCTCTTCCGAGGAATGGGACGGTGTGTGATGGAATGGGCAGTGGCCATGGCCAAGATATGACGCTCAGATCTGCTCCTCCACTTTCTCTTCTTGGGAAGAGGAGCAGATAAATCGGTAATGGCCTGTTGAAGTGGGGCACGGATGATGTCATGAATAGTGGCCACCACTTCGGGTTCAGTCAACATTTTTTTGAATTTTTGGACCTCCTCCATACAAGGGAGGAGGTCGGAATCATCATATACACCAGGCATGCCAAGAGCAGTCTGTACAACGGCATCCTCGGGGTCAAAGGTGGGACAGAGTGTGAATGGATGTGTGGACAAAGGATCTGGCAAGTGGGCGCTCTCCTCATCGTCTGACTCGATCAAAGGTCTCCCAAACTCTTTTTGTGTTTTTAAGTTTTTCTCGGTTTTTTGTATTTTGGGCGATTGCAAGCTCTCATGATAATCCTCAAATGAATCCTCATCCTCAAAGAATGGAGCTACAGTCTGGATCTTATTTTCACTAAATATATCACTCATCCTCGAGTTCATATGCTCCATCATCTGATTCAAGGTCTCAAGTGTGGATACCATGAAAGGTGACTCCAAAATCTCAAGATCGGGTGTGTCGAATGTGGGCGATGGGTGTAGACAAAAATCACATTCCGGATCAGGATACTCAAGGAAGAGCAGGTTGTCGAAATGTGTAGGAGATGGTGGTGGAAATGATTGGTGAAGGTCAAAGTCCAAATCCTGAAATAGCGGGTTGGTCGGATATGTACAAAAATTAGGAGCAAAGTCCTCCTGGAAAAAGTGAGGTGGACCGACTGGAGCGAACGAGGGGTCCGCAAAGTCCAGACAAAATATACTCCAGTCGGCCTTCTCGAAACAAAAGGAAAATATGATAGTCGAGAAAGCATGAAGGTCAAATCAAGAGAGTGAAGAAGAATGCGCAAATGCGCAGAGGTGATCTAGATGCAAACAAAACAATCACAAACAAAAATGAAAATAATACAAACCCCTCAATTCACCTACTCAACTCGGTAGAGACCGCAAAAGAGCGATCTTTTTATCTTGTCTGTTTTAGAGTTAGGTGAGAAGTCAAAGATTGCACAAACACTTAGGAGCTAAAATGGGATTTTGGCACTAATCCTTAGTGTGTGCGCGGGCAAGTAAAAGCGAAGACAATGAGGGGATTACTCTCCCCAAGAGAAATTTTCTTTTTGATTAATTTTAGGGTCAAGTAATGTTAACAGTCCCAATTTTATTGGTTATCACTTTTTTTCGATTTTTAGTGAGAATGTACGCGCCTAACGAGGAATCAATTTTACTTAGCACCTAGGTGATCAAAATCAGAGGAAGAGGTGGAAAAGCAATGCAAGCGACAAACAATGATGAATGCTAAAGCGTAAATGCTCACCTTGCCTCCAGCACTCTACATGAAAGGATGCTCAGCAGAATTGAAACCTAATCTATATGCAGATGCAAGCGATGAAATCGTCCTAGTGTGAGAAGCTGCTATTAACGTGAAGCACGTTTTTAAAATTTGACTAGATCCAAACGGAGACTATAGGTACATGCAATGGTGATTAGTGTGTTTGACCTAATACTACGCCAAGCAACTCCTGCAGCTAAGGGCTCAATCACACAAAACAAATAAAACAAAATCGGAAAACAAAATAAAAAAATGCGAAGAAAATCGATAAAAACCGCAGTGAGCCACCAAGTGTACAAGCACTTGGAAATTGGGCCCGAGAGTCCAAAGTTCTGTGTACCTGTATTATTATAATAATGAAGTCTCTCTCTCACTTAAATTACAAAAATAAATATAGGAAGTAAATGCTACAACTAAAAGTGGAGCTCGGTCTTCAAAAATCACTTTTCGTCTCCTTGGTGCTAGGCTGGCTAATGCCGACTTCACGTGGGTGCCTAGGCGCCTAGGGTGGAGCGCCTCCCTCGATCCACGATTCCTCGCACGAAATCAACAAAAGAGGAGGTTAGACAGCTCAACAGATATATCCAAAATAAGGAAAATAAAATAAAAAATAAAAGCCACGAAAATAGACAAACAATCACAAGCACAACCAAAAATCCGAACTACGCGTTGTTGCTCCCCGGCAACGGTGCCATTTGATTGACTGAGAGATGTACGAGGGTCTAAATGTCTCACACAAGGCGGAGACAAAGTCGCTGCGGCGACCCTTGGTAATTCCCAGTCAAATCAAGAGTTAACCCACAATAACAATCAAACAATGAGAAGAAAATGTGGAGTTAACATTTATTATAACTATATAATAAGTATGTATAGTGTGCAAGTATGCGTAGATTTTCGAACTCAGGGAGCAAGCAAGATAGATCGGGCAGTGATGCTAAAAAATGTGATAGTGTGATCAAATGCCTACAAAGATGCAATTTTTTGTAGGTTTTTGATTTTATAATTTTTTTATTTTTTATTTTTGTATTTTGATTTTTAATTTTCTGATTTTCTAATTTTTTATATTTTATATTTTTTATATATTATCTTTTTCAATAAAAGCTAAGATGAAGTATATAAATAATATAAGAAAAGAGGAAGATAAGATATTTATAAAAATGGGTAAAAATAACCAAAATTCAGGAAATAAAATATTTTTCATCTTTTTGTAATTTTTAATGTTTTTGTGATTTTTCTAGATTTTTTATATATTTTTTGTATTTTTAAAGGCAAAAATACTGAAAACAGTGAAGAAAATAAAGACTGAAACTAGATTGAGGATGAAAAATAACAAATAGTCCAAAATTCCTCAAATTAATTAAAATAAAGATAATAAAATAAGGAGAATTCAGAAATTGAAATTGTATTTTTAAGTTTTTTTAGAATTTTTAAGATTTTTATGAATATTTTAGGGGTTTTGTAATTTTTAGGAGTTTTCTTTTGAAATTTTAATGATTTTTGGAATGAAGTAAAACACATGAAAACAATTAATATATATATATATATTTGGAATTTTTCAAAAACTTTTTATAATTTTTATGTATTTTCTAATGCAAACAGTACTGAAAATGCATGTTTTTGAATTTTTATAAATAATAAAATGCAATAAAAATGCAAAATAAATATATGTCGTGAAACTAGGATGCAACATGAACTTAACTTGATTGTTTTGGTGATTTTTGGAATTTTATAGATGCATGTATTAAATAGAGACAACAAAGAGAAATTACACTACTATCGAGGGCATATAAGTAAATATCCAAACATCCAGGGGCCATAGTGCAAATTTCTTATAAAATATTACACTTTAAGTAAGTTCCAAGACTGATAGCAAATATCAAAACTCGTAAGGGTTCAAGTGCAAAAACTCCCACCCCGCACGTGGAGTGCACGCGCCTGGGAAGGACGTAGATGCAATACAAAAAAAACCAGGGGCCACATTGCAAAATATCCAACAATATTATACGTTACAAAATATTTCCTGGACTAAAATGCAATAATAAACCCACAGGGGGTCCTGTGCAAAAAGACCACCACCCCACGTGCACAGGTCACGCGAGGTGACGTGGACATGACTTAAATGCAAATATTCAAAGTACAGGGGCCTAAGTGCAAATATTACAATATATTTAAACTACACATGAAAGTTTATGGACTAAATAATAAATACAAAAATGCTAAGGATAGAAGATGCAAAATACCCAAAGCTAGGCGATCCGACGGCGAGGAAGATGCCACTTGACACGTGGAGCGTGACGAACGGTCGATGACGGTTCGCTGATGAACGGCGGTGATTAGATCTTACCCGAAGATCTAACGGTGGAAGCGCGGGGAGATCGGATGGCTGCTGTGTAACCTGGAGGGCGGCCAAGATCTAACGGCAGGCGGACTAAGACGAAGAACAGGGAAGAAGGTCGGCTAAGCCACCCTTCTCCGACCTCGATCTCGACCGCCGGCGATGCTTCGAGCTCCAAAAATGGCCGAGGGTGCTCCTGTGGTCCTTCTCTATGTGCTGGAGGCTCCAAAAATAGACGAGGACCGCCGGAGGGGGCAGATGTAGGCGGAGGAGAAGATGAGCTCCAGGTACCTCCGGCAAGGGTCCAAATCTCCTCCAGGCTTGGATTAAGCTCCAGAGACCTGCCAAAAAGGGTGAGAGGGTCCAGGGCAAAATGCCTAGACCCTGCAGTGGTGGAGCGGATGCGAGAAACGGCTGCGCGAGATGGTGGCCGGAGGTGCACTCCGGCGAGGTGCTCGTGGAGGACGATTCAGTAGGTGGCTTGCGAAGATAACTGGGGGGTTTTACTCCTAGGACTACGGGGAATAAAATGAGCGAAGAAAAATGAAAAGAAACAAGAACCTCGAAGGAAAATCTCTTGAGGTGGGGGTACCTTGACGTTGGAGATGACGGAGGTGGTGGAGACCGCTCTGGTCCACGCCGCAGCTCGCCGAAGGTCCAGGGAGGAAGCATGTCACACCACCTCGCACAGGCACACGCAAACAGGGGCTGGATTTGGTCCAAGAGGGTTCAAAATTCGAAGGAAGGAGAGGGGGCTTATTTGAATGGTTGACGGTCGGATGGGAAGAACGAGGCACAATGGGAAGAGTAGAGATTCGAAGCCCAAGGAATCACCTAGGCATGATTCCTCATTGTTCAAGGAAGAAAAGTGAAGAAGGATCTTGCACAAAATGATTCAAGTTTTGTCCTCAAAAAAATCGCAAAGAAGGGGGTCAAACGAGGTCTGACACGGGCACATGGGGGAAGGACAGCCAGTTGACCCGCCGGTCAACGTGGACTGTCACCTGGTTGGTCCACGTGGACCAACCAGGAAAAATCCCTGGAAAATGTTTTATTAATTTCATTTAAATTAGCAAATGAATTTATTAATTTTTGGTTATTAAATAAAAAATATTCATTATTTTATAAACTATTTTCTTATGATTTTTAATTATTTTTATGAGGTATAAAAATAAAAGTTGCCTCTCTAGGTCTATATAGGTACACATATCTATATATTTTATTTATTTTTATTATATGTATTTCATTTTATTTGTTTTGATTATTAGTTTATAAATTTTAACTCATTTTATGCACTTAAATATATTTTTATTTTACTTTTATGAAGTGTTTTGTACATTTAATAAAATAGAAGTATTAATTACATAGGTATACTTTATATGTATTATACCTATGTATTATAGACAAGTATTTTATTTTTGTGTTTTCTTTGTGTTTTTATTCCTATTTTAATGTATACATATATCATAAAAATTATTTACAAAATTATACAAATATAAAATTATAAAAGTAATGAATAGATAATAAAATAAATATTTTAATCTGTGCTAGTATACAATAGGGGTCCAAAACTCAACTTTCAAACCGTAGCTCTGCCAAATACGAGACCAGCACCATTAAATAGCTTATTTAAAATTATATACAATTAAAGGTGATTTTTATAGATTTCGAGTTTTTATTAGGGAGATACAGGTCTGGGAAGCTGGGATTCTGGAATTTTATCCAGACCATAACTTTTTATCTGTAATTATTTTTGTGTGAAATCAATTTTGTATTTTTCTATATTTAATTATCTACATCTTTCATGTATAAAGTTTCTTTATTTGAGGTATAAAAAGTGGAACCAAAAATAGGTCCCAAAATGAATGAAGAATGAATAAAATGAAAGAGATTTTTATTGGTTTTTGGCCCTTATCTCCCCCTACTTTATTCCTGGTCGACCTAGTCATCGGGATGCCTAGGTATTGGGGTTTCGGGTCATAAAATACTTACAATATTTTATTCTTTTTCTTTTCTTTTCTTTATTCTATAATTTTGGATTTAAAAACTGTATTTTGTACATTATTTACACACACATGCTTGAATGCTAGATGCACTAATTAAGGGTATTTGCATGTATTTGCCAGGGTTTTTGAGGCCAAAATGATAGAATAAAAATGATGAAATGTGGATTCATCACTTACACGTGGCACTTGCTACGCTATTCAGAATCAACTGCCAGCCAAGAGACCCGATGGAGGAGCTCCATATGTCAGATGCCATATTCATGAGCAGCAGTTCGATCATACCGTATTAGACAGCGGGTCTTCGATTAACCTTCTTCCGATAGCCTTTCTTGATCGATTCGAGTTTGGCCCTCTTAGACAAAGCAGAACGATCCTTCAGTTTGCTGATAAATCTATTAAGAGGCCGAGGAGGTTACTAAAGGACATTGTCGTCACAATTCAAGGCTTGAAATTTCCCGTGGACTTTGTTGTATTGGACATGGAGGTTCCTGAATCAGTGACAGATACCCCCGTCCACTTAGGACGACCATTCTTGGCCACAGCCAATGCAGTGTCCGACCATGATAACGGGAAGGTATACTTTCGCGTCGAGAGTGAAAGTGTACAAATAGAGATGATCGAGGAGACCAGAGCTAGAGATTCAGAGTGATCAGATCAGATGACCGATTCAGAGTAGATGATAGATGCAGAGCTAGACATCCACCAGGAGTGTGACTTTGTGATTACAGACGACGAAGCAGTTTGGGCAGATCCCACATCACGAGCTCTTGCCACATCTTCAGACAGTGTAGATTCACATATCATGGCAGATGAGAGTTCGGAGAGCACACTCATGGCACATGATATAGTAGAGGCTATTTATCATGATCTGGATAGCGAAGACGATTTTGTCTCATGTGCTTCAAATTCAGATTCCTCAGACACAGACACTGACTTTGACTGGCCGGATTTCGATGGATATTTGCCGAGTTTGGTGCCTACAGAGCCGACAGCTAGGACGGAGGGTGAGACAGGTGGCGAGTCACTAAATACGATAAATAATTCGGTCACGTTGTAGCACGTGTACTTAGCGATTCAGTCAGAACCGAGAGAGGATCTCCGTGAAGGGTGTCTTGGCTTTAATTTATATCCCGGGCAAGTCCGGGGTCGAACTCAGGGAGGCAAAGGAACAACTTAGGTTTAATTTGAAAACTTAGGTCAAGATTTCCAAGCGGTATATTTTTTTATTTTTTTAATGCAAAACGAATGCCAATGCAAGTGAATTACGACACTAAGAAAGCATATAACAAGGCCAAATTAATTTAAGTAGAAAATAAGTCCAATTTAGCAAAATTATATTTTTCCTAGAGTCCTAATCCAGAGATGAATGCAAGGTACTTTTTTTGGAATTTTATGGGTTAAAATGTAACAATGAAAAGTACACACTTTTTATGGGTTTTTTCACAATTTATCACACAAACAATAAGCAAAAATGATGAAAATTTTACTGAAATGAAAACATGATGCAAGGAGACTACAATATCTTTTTTGGAATTTTTTACAATATATGATTTTTTTATGGATATTTTAGTGAAATCAGAGTGACAGTGAGTAAATAATTTCTAATAAATCCACAATGTTAAATTAGTCAGAGTGCAAATTATCTCAAGTAGGTATTTTCATGTGGCATACAGAAGACTTGAAATTTCACAAAAATGATGTACACGGATTTAATTAAAAATCAAACATTAAAATCACTCAACAATTTATTTCAGGCACAAGACAACTCCACTTTGGATGAAATTTGGATAGTAAGTTGATCATATATCAATCCATTATTCCTAATTTTTAATAAAATTTTAGAGCAATCGTTTGTGAGATATAAATTTAAGAGCTCAATTTGGGTAAAATATGCAATATTTCAGTTGAATAATTTTCATAATTACCCAAAGACAATAAAAATATAAATAAATATCCATGAGGTAGAGAATTAGTTTCTCAACATCTACACATTTTTCATTGAATAAAGAGATGCACAAATGACGTCCAAATTAAAGGATAAACACAGGGTTGTTCGTGCAAAACTGAAACTGCAATTTTCTCAACATCTACAATGCAAGTTATGTACAGAGACGGAATTGTAATTACAAAAACTTAAGAGGGTAAAATTGCAATTTTTACAATAAAAAAATAAAAGAAATGGGACCTTCTTCTTCCTTAGCGGCTAGAGATGAACCCAAACGGGGAAGGTGACGGCGGCGGCCCGTGCGCGGCGGAGGAGCACCGAGGAAGGCGGCGACGAGCTACGACGGAGAGGGCTGGCGGCGTGGACTAGCAGTCAACCACGGCGGAGGAAATGGGAGCCGCACACGACGGCGCGTGGAGAGGGGCGGCAGGTGGTGTGCGGCACCCGCGCCTGGAGCGGTCAGCTGCGCCGCGGGGCGTGCGGTGTACGACCACCACTGCAGGGGCGCGAGGCTCGGCGGAGAGGAGCTGTGGGAGGCCTTACTGCTGGCAGTTGGCGCGGCTATGGGAGGGCGGCAGAAAAGGGAGGGGGCGGCGGCAGTAGCCGCTGCTCCTTCCGTGATTTTTTTTCTTATTTTTTCTGTTGTGATAATTTTTTTTGTTTTAAAATTTTTTTATTTTTTTACTAAGTTTCTTTAAACAAGAAATACTATTTACACAAAAAAGGAAGGGAAAAATGGTGGTGTGAAAATGATATAAAATGGTGGTGGTGGTGGTAATGTGATGAAGGTGATGGTGATGGTATGATGTGGTTGGTGAATGATGGGAAGATGATGAAAATGATATGATTATGAAACAATAAGGAAATAAAAAATATTAGATAAAATAAAATAACAAGATAAATGAGGAGAAATCCTTACCTGATCTTCGCCGGATTGGCGGAGCAGCTACGCTGGACTCCTATCGTCGCTTCGATCTGATTGACGAAATAAAATCGAAGAAGCTACGCGAGCTTGATGGGGAACTCGTGATGCAGAACGGAGCTCCGCGGATCTCGCCTGAAGGAGGTCGTCGCTTGAGGAAGACGCTTCGCTGCTGTCACCAACAAAACACTCCAAGCTCTCTCCTTATTCTATTAGAATGGTGGATAGCGAAAAAATGTGGATGTGGAGATGATTATAAAGAGATGAATAATGGGAGTTAGAGAGATGGTGGAAAGGTGGAGTTTGAATGGGAGGTTAAAAGAATGGTGGAGTGGAATGGAGGTTGAAAGAAGACTTGGAGGTTAATGGAGAAAGGGAAGTTATTGTAGAGAATGTGATTAAATAAAAGAAAATAAAAGTAAGCTACTTTAAATACAATAAATAAAAAGAGAAGAGAAATAGTGTAGAATTTACAAAACAAGACAAACACCAAGTACATTTTTTTTACTTTTCTAATTTATAAATTTTTTTGTATTTTTAATAAAAGATATTTACAACAGAAAAATATAATAAAATACTAGAAATAAAATACAACACAAAATTGCTTTTTTTGGATTTTTAATGATTAAGAAGAGTAAATAAAAAAATGAAGAAAGAAAAATATATACATAATATACAATGTACAACTAGGTCTCAAAACCCAACTTTTGCAAATGAGATCCAATTTTAATGAAACCACTTCCGTTGGATAGTTAATTTTCTAACTTGAACTTTAAAAGTGAGTTTGGTAAATTTGGAGTTCATACGGTGCGGGAATTTGGCTTGGAAGTTGGACTTTACGGTTTTTTCTCTTTGGGATCTAAGAGTATTTATTTGAGTTAAAATTTGTTTTATATTTTGTATTTTTATATACATTTTTATGAACAAGTTAGAGAAAGAATTAGCCAAAAAGGAGTTGAAATAAAATTATTAAAAATACATGGAGTTTTGGGCTATTTACATGTATAAAACTCCTTTGATTTTGCGCCTTTTTATTGTTAATTTA
Source organism: Ottelia alismoides (assembly GCA_037367405.1). Classification (NCBI taxonomy): domain Eukaryota; kingdom Viridiplantae; phylum Streptophyta; class Magnoliopsida; order Alismatales; family Hydrocharitaceae; genus Ottelia; species Ottelia alismoides. The sequence goes on from JAZKJV010000756.1 coordinate 584,269, forward strand.
TTTTGTACAATCTAATATATAATAATCAATGTATTTTATTTATAAGAGTCATTTTGTTAATTTATGGATTTTATATACATTTATTAGGGAATTTACTCATGGATTTTGCTAAGATCAAGATATTGAGATGATGAATCGTGGATTCATCACCCCCATGTACTTAAACTTTGCTAGTCCTCGAGCAAATAAAGAATGAATAAGTTGGGTTAACCCATGTCTGTGCATGTGAATACAAGACTTGATCCGTTCAAGAACTCTCGGTTTTAGAGATCCTAAAATTCTAAGCTGAACCAAGCTCTAGTCAAAAGGTACCCAATTTCCATAATCATCAGACTCTCTTTGTATACATATATAGTAAGGATATGACTTTAAGTGTGGACTGCAGTTACAAGAGTAGAGTTACAACGTCACCCAAGGTTCCAGTCCAAGAGACTCTCCTAAGAACCCAATCCTCAACACTAGGGAATAAACCATTTCTTGCATCCAATCCACCGTCTCTTTAGTTGTCAGACTTTAAAAGTGTAGATGGAAGGCCAGTTGATGGAGGGCATAGGATTCTGTCATTTCTTCTCTCCCTCTCATTGGAACAAGGATTCTCTCTAGTGCCTTATTACTCAACGCATTTTTTGGTGTTGATCAGTGCGTCCGTCAAGAGAAGTTGGAGTCGTCTGCACTTGTTTTCCTGGGAGTACACCGGGGTGTACCTTTTTTAGTACCTATCGTACCTTCTACACCCAAACTTGTAGCATTTACGATGCAGACCCTTTTTTGGTGCAAACCCGACTCCTGGTCCTAATAGCGGTGGTCCAAGTGGACACTTTGAAATGGTTGGGAGCGCTCGCCTTTGGTGGAAGCTCTTTTGATAATTGACTTTGTGGAATGAGAGCTTTTCTTTGACATTTCATTGCTTTGTAGTATTTTTTGCTAGCTCCACTGCTTTTACCAAGAGTTGGCGCACACTGATCAACATTTTTTTTTATTTTATCACACCCTGGCACATAGGTAAATGTCAAGAGATAGTACAAGAATCATGTTCTCATAATGGCTAAATGTGGTGACACTCAGGTTTCATGAAGCCTTCATTGATTTTATCCCATCCTCGAGTATCATCAAATCAGGTCCAAACTTAAATCCCTCATCCCAGTTCCTCAAGTGAAATTTCAACTCATCTCATCATAACTGCAGTCGTGTATGTGAGGTGCTGATCATATTCTTAAGGTAGAGACTAAGTATGCAATATAGCATACAAATCTTTCAAACTAGGGAAATGTGAATAAGTAAGTCAAAGACCCTAATGACTAAGGCTGGTTAACTCAAAATCTTAAGACCTCATAAACCAAGTGTTCTTGAACATCACTAGTCTTGTGTGAAAGTGAATTGTGTCAGGGATTAAACCAACTTCTTAGTTAGTGTTTTTGTTTTTTTTGTTTTTGATTTTTTTAGAGAGTTTTTGTTGTTATTTTTTTGTTGTTTTTTTGAAAAACAAAGGAAAGAAGAAAGAAAGATTTTTTTTCAAAATTTTTTTAAAAGAAAAACACACATAACAAAGAAAGAAAAGAGATTTTTTTTGAAAAAGATGTTTTTTTGTGTAATCAAATAAGAGTTTTTTTTAAAGTAATTTTTTTTGAAAACATTTTTTTTTCAATTTTACCCACCCTGTAATTATTGTATAATATATACAGAATACGTGAAAGTATGAGCTATGGGTAAAGTATATATGTAATATATACACGCCCCCCCATACTTAGCATGTGCTATGTCCTCATGGCACTAGGTGACAAAAAGCCATAGCTCGTACTAAGTATAAGTGGGTGAAAAGAATAGAAGTGAAAAAATGTGGATAATACTTATCGGGCATCGACCCCCCTATACTTAGGCTCTAGTCAGCCTAAGTATTGGGAAGAACACAAGAATGGGGTACCGATGAAAATGGGAAAGAATATAGAAAAAAATAAAAAGAAGAGAACGAGCAAATCGGGTCACTCACCCCCCTATACATAGGATCTAGTCATCCTAAGTATAGCCACAAAATGAAAACGATATGGTACTGGGGCAAGTGATGCGAGTCACGGGGGAGAGAGGGAAATAAATATACAAGTAGGAGTGAGAATATACAATGATCAAGAAGGTTTGTGACGAACCTTCTTGCGGGAGCGATGGGGAGGATAGTATACATGTGTGTCGCTGTCAGAGTCGTCCGCAGAGGAATAATAGTGAGGTGTGGAGAACGTCCAATGAGGGTCGACACACGACTGCTTGCTCAAATATGGCTTCAGAACAACAGAACTAAGCTCACTCACGTAGATCACCTCATCCCAACCTGATGAGGACTCCTTAAAAAGTTCCTTCTCTGGAACATCGAAGGTAACCTTCTTAGTCGGTTTTCTAGAACCTGAAGCATGAAGAGGAAGAGGAGATTGATACGTCTTAAGGAGTTCGGGGTAACACCTCGAGGAATCAACACCCGTCTTCTTCTTACCAGATGACCGACTAGAGAATGGAGCAACCGATTTATCAAGATTGGTCAATTTGGTCCCAGTTGTCTCTTTTGGTGTATGTCCTATATGTGGTGTGTGTGAGGTTCTGACCAGAGGTTCATTATCAGATGAGTCACCGTATGCATTGTAATACTCCTACAGGGTCAGCACACGTCTTTGATAAGGCACAGTGTTCTCAGTTGGCTTGACATTGTTGGGTTCTTGTGTCGGATCATCGAAATGATCAAGGCAATCCACAAAGGTCATGTCCGACTCAATGATATCTTCTGGTCGTGAGTCCTCTCTAGAAGCTGTCGCGGCGGTGGTGCAAGCAGTAGGCGGTGTGTGGTTGTAGGAAGTCTCTAAACCAATGGTCGTCTGGACAATTTGTATCTCAGGTATAGTAGAGAGACGGGACTCAACTGTCTCTCGAAGGTCACGACTGTCTGCAACTTTACGGGTTACCTTAGAATATCGTGTGTCCTCAAAGATTGGGTGAGGTCGGAGTGCTCCCAATGCAGAGAAATCGATCTACCGAGTCTCACAATCTATAGTTGCCTTAGCCAAGGCTAAGAACGGCTTCCCAAGAATGATCGGAGACTGGGTGAACTCTCCTCGGTGCTCAATGTCAATGATCGTGAAGTCTATCTCCAGTAGAGCACCTTGGAAAGTGACGATGACTGAAATGGTTCCTCTCGACCGTTTAATGGTCCGATCTGCCAACTGAATGATTTCTCTTGACTTCTTGGCACATCTGAGTTTGAGCTTGGCAAACACGGAGGTCGGGAGGATATTATTCGGTAAGTCATCATCGATTCTTGCATGGGTGAATGTGGTATCTTTGATTTCACAATCAAATCTAAGTAACCGCTTTACTCTGCGGCTCTTGATTTTTCTCCCTATCATCAAAGATGTCGCAATAGACATTATATGTATCTCAGTCCTTGTTCTCTTATTTCCCGACCTTGTAGGCATCAATTTACTTCTCACAAATCTTTTAAGGTCGGGAAAGTGTTCAATGGCCATTATTAAAGGAAGCTCAAAAATCAACTTTCTATCCAATGCTTCCCTAAGTGCAGGATCTAATTTTTGTAAATCTTTTCTATTTTCAATTTTTATGTTGTTTTTTGAGTTTTCAATTTTTTTGATCTTTTTGATAGGTGAAAGATGACTAGGAGAATGTACAGACTCTGGTTTGGAAGAAAAGTGGTTAGTAGAAGAGGGAGGTAGAAGGGACTCCAGCTGTACAGGACAAGTGGTCAATCCGGTGTCTTCCAGGTTTTCAAGATTCAATCCGTGAAATCCATGATCCACATTTCTACCTGGACTCTTGATCGGTCTACAAATGTCATCCTCCAATAAGTTCTCATGACACCTCATGAGAGAAGTCGGCGCAATTGGAGGATACTGCTGAGAACTCGGGCTCTTATACTCAACATACCTTGACTCATGTGTGCAATACTGGGTTGAGTATGACCCATCTGTATGACAGTTGTTGGTCGGAGCCTCTTCAGGTGGAGTTAGTAGACAGGGGGTCTGTAAATTAGTCGCATGAATCCAATCCCCTGTATATGTCGGCTCTCCGAATGGGTGATATGAAGGTTGGTCAATGTGGTCTCTATCACTCAGGTCAATCAAGTCAGGAAGATCATACGGTGTAGGCCACTCCATTCGGTTTGTCTGGTCGACCATGTTGTACCCTAAGGTTAAGTCAGGATGTGTATATGGCAATTGTTGTTTTGTCCCAACTCGAGGTGAAAGTGAGATATGTGCGGTCAACTGATTATGCCAATCATTTATCTCAGCAGTCGCTTGCTCTTCGATTGGTTCCATGATTCCAGCAAGTAGACAAGAATATGGTGAGTCAATACAGAGTGGTTGTGGGTCATGGGTGTAAGAATGTGGGGTAGGTGAGAAGGACGAAGAAGTGTGGAAGTCAGTCAGAGTTCTGACTTCACAGTTGGGGTGTGGGTATGAAGAGGAATGAGAGGGTGGAGATGATCGAAATATGATCGAAGAAGAATGGCGTGGATATGATGACCAATATTCTGACATCTTGAGGGGAAAATGGGAGAATGAAGCGGATCGAGGAAGAAAGCGTGCAAGTGCACCGAATAACACACAAACAAACAAACACAAGAGCAAACCCCGAGTTCACCTACTCAACACAATGATGGTCGCAAAAGTCCGACCGTTTATCTTTTCAGTTTTAATTAGGTGGTAAATCAAGATATCAATCCAATTACGCAAGGCTCAAAAGTAGGTTTTGGGCACTATCCTAGGGATGCGTCCTCACCTCTCAACAATCACAATTAGCCAAGCATACAATGAGGGTTTTGCTCTCCCAAAACAAGTGTTAGTTTTAATCAGTTTTTTTATCAACTCTGATTAGCAGTCCCGATTTAAGTTTGGTTATCACTTGATTAGTCCACCAAACAAAGCACGCCTAACGATCAGTCCCGATTTCTTTTTAACCTAAGTTTCAAATACCAAGGGGGGAAGGAGTCGAGAAAAACCGATGCAAATAGTGAAATCAATGATGCATGCCCAGTTAAGAAGACTTACAGTGATCCTCACGCTCTACATGCGGGATGCAAGGCAGAATTGAAATTTTATACTATATGAATACAAATGAGAAAAATGTTCCTAGACAGGCAGTTCTATTAATGAGTGATGAACAAGTTAGATTTGACTAATAGCCCTGCGGTCTAAGTGCTTCTCGTTAAATGTGATGTGTGGTCCTAAAAATTATGAGCACAATCAATAAAGATATTCTAATAAAATATGCTCTAAGAGCCGCGAGTGCAAGTCCTAATCTACGTCAATCAACCACATGACCACGAACGGGTCCAAAGTCCAATCCGGATACAAACGCGAGCTCTCAAACAAGAGCCGCTGGAAAGAGCGAATTACCTAAGTTATTACAACACAATAATTACAAAAATTTATAAAAATTCTCTCAAAGATAAATTGATTTTCTTGCTCTTCAGCAGTCGACGCGCGTCGCGTTCGTCGACCTCCGATGTACTCCAAGTCCACCGGGCCCTCGCAAGGAAAATGAGATTTATATTAGAAAGATAAAAACAAAATATATATAAAAATATGAAGAGAAATAATTGAAAGAAAAAATGGAGTAATTACAAGTGGCTCGGGGATCAGACTACCTAAGTAAAGAAAATCTAAATCCAAATTTTTAAATTATTCCCTAAGCCGTTTGCCTCCCCGGCAACGGCGCCATCTGGTGAGTCACTAAATACGATAACTAATTCGGTCACGTTGTAGCACGTGTACTTAGCGATTCAGTTAGAACCGAGAGAAGATCTCCGTGAAGAGTGTCTCGGCTTTAATTTATATCCCGGGCAAGTCCGGGGTCGAACACAGGAAGGCAAAGGAACAACTTAGGTTTAATTTGAAAACTTAGGTCTAGATTTTCAGGCGTTATATTTTTTAATTTTTTTAATGCAAAACGAATGCCAATGCAAGTGAATTACGACACTAAGAAAGCATATAACAAGGCCAAATTAATTTAAGTAGAAAATAAGTCCAATTTAGCAAAATTATATTTTTCCTAGTGTCCTAATCCTGAGATGAATGCAAGGTACTTTTTTTGAAATTTTATGGGTTAAAATGCAACAATAAAAAATACATACTTTTTATGGTTTTTTCACAATTTATCACACAAACAGTAAGCAAAAATGATGAAAAATTTACTGAAATGAAAACATGATGCAAGGAGACTACAATAATTTTTTTGAATTTTTTTACAATATATGAATTTTTTATGGATTTTTTAGTGAAATCAGAGTGACATTGAGTAAATAATTTCTAATAAATCCATAATGTTAAATTAATCAGAGTGCAAATTATCTCAAGTAGGTATTTTCATGTGGCATACAAGAGACTTGAAATTTCACAAAAATGATGTACGTGGATTTAATTAAAAATCAAACATTAAAATCACTCAACAATTTATTTCAGGCACAAGACAACTCCACTTTGGATGAAATTTGGACAATAAGTTGATCATATATCAATTCCTCATTCCTAATTTGTAATTAATTTTTAGAGCAACCGTTTGTGAGATATAAATTTAGGAGCTCTATTTGGGTAAAATATGCAATATATTAGTTGAATAATTTTAATTAATTACCCAAAGACAATAAAAATATAAATAAATATCCATGAGGTAGAGAATTAGTTGCTCAACATCTACACATTTTTCATTGAATAAAGAGATGAACAAATGACGTCCAAATTAAAGCATAAACACAGGGTTGTTCGTGCAAAACTGAAACTGAAATTACAATGCAAGTTATTTACAGAGACGAAATTGTAATTACAAAAACTTAAGAGGGTAAGATTGCAATTTTTACAATAAAAAAATAAAGGAAATGGGACCTTCTTCTTCCTTAGCGGCTGGAGATGAACCCAAACGGGGAAGGTGACGGCGGCGGCCCGTGCGCGGCGGAGGAGCACCGAGGAAGGCGGCGGCGAGCTACGACGGAGAGGGCTGGCGGCGTGGACTGGCGGTCGACCACCGCGGAGGAAAGGGGAGTTGCACACATCGGTGAGTGCGGAGGGGCGACAGGTGGTGTGCGACACCCGCGCCTGGAGCGGGCAGCTGCACCGCGGGGCGTGCGGCGTACGACCACCACTGCAGGGGCGCGAGGCTCGGTGGAGAGGAGCTGTGGGCGGCCTTGCCGCTGGCGGTCGGCGCGGCTATGGGAGGGCGGCGGAAAAGGGAGGGGGCGGCGACAGTAGCCGTTGCTCCTTCCGTGATTTTTTTTATTTTTCTTATTTTTTTCTTATTTTTTCTGCTGTGATAATTTTTTTTGTTTTAAAATTTTTTAATTTTTTACTAAGTTTCTTTAAACAAGAAATACTATTTAGACAAAAAAGGAAGGGAAAAATGGTGGTGTGAAAATGATATAAAATGGTGGTGGTGGTAATGTGATGAAGGTGATGGTGATGGTATGATGTGGTTGGTGAATGATGGGAAAATGATGAAAATGATATGATTATGAAACAATAAGGAAATAAAAAATATTAGATAAAATAAAATAACAAGATAAATGAGGAGAAATCCTTACCTGATCTTCGCCGGATTGGCGGAGCAGCTACGCTGGACTCCTGTCGTCGCTTCGATCTGATTGACGAAATAAAATCGAAGAAGCTACGCGAGCTTGATGGGGAACTCGTGACGCGGAACGGAGCTCCGCGGATCTCGCCTGAAGGAGGTCGTCGCTTGAGGAAGACGCTTCACTGCTGTCACCAACAAAACACTCCAAGCTCTCTCCTTATTCTATTAGAATGGCGGATAGCGAAAAATGTGGATGTGGAGATGATTATAAAGAGATGAATAATGGGAGTTAGAGAGATGGTGGAAAGGTGGAGTTTGAATGGGAGGTTAAAAGAATGGTGGAGTGGAATGGAGGTTGAAAGAAGACTTGGAGGTTAATGGAGAAAGGGAAGTTATTGTAGAGAATGTGATTAAATAAAAGAAAATAAAAGTAAGCTACTTTAAATACAATAAATAAAAAGAGAAGAGAAATAGTGTAGAATTTACAAAACAAGACAAACACCAAGTACATTTTTTTACTTTTCTAATTTATAAATTTTTTGTATTTTTAATAAAAGATATTTACAACAGAAAAATATAATAAAATACTAGAAATAAAATACAACACAAAATTGATTTTTTTTTGGATTTTTAATGATTAAGAAGAGTAAATAATAAAACTGAAGAAAGAAAAACATATACATAATATACAATGTACAACTAGGTCCCAAAACCCAACTTTTGCAAACGAGTTCCGATTTTAATGAAACCACTTCCATTGGATAGATAATTTTATAACTTGAACTTTAAAAATGAGTTTGGTGAATTTGGAGTTCATACGGAGCAGGAATTTCGCTTGGAAGTTGGACTTTACGGCTTTTTCTCTTTGGGATCTAGGAGCATTTATTTGAGCAGAAATTTGTTTTTATTTTTATATTTTTATATACATTTTTATGAACAAACTAGAGAAAGAATTAGCTAAAAAGGAGTTGAAATAAAATTATTAAAAATACATGAAGTTTTGGGCTATTTACATGTATAAAACTCCTTTGATTTTGCGGCTTTTTATTGTTAGTTTATTTTATACAATCTAATATACAATAATTAATGTATTTTATTTACAAGAGTCATTTTGTTAATTTATGGATTTTATATACATTTATTAGGGAATTTACTCGTGGATTTTGCTAAGATCAAGATATTGAGATGATGAATCGTGGATTCATCACTAGGACAGTTGATAGATATATCGGTAGGGCCATCTTCGTCAGATTTACCGTTGCAGCGAGAGTTCTCCTACACAGATTTGGTAGCATTCACTCAGACATTCCAGAAGCCAGATTAACCAGCTCCCACTTGCCCAAAATTGAAGACCTTACCGCAGATCATGAAGTATTGGTTCCTTGCATGTGAGCCAGAAATGTTCCCAGTCATTATCTCAGCAGATCTGACTGAAGACCAAGAATCTCGTTTGATGGAGGTTCTTGAAAGAAACCGCAAGGCAATAGGATGAAGTGTAGCTGATCTCCAAGGGATAAGTCCGGCCCTGTGCTCCCACTACATTTATCTTGAAGACGACGCCAAGCCCTCGCATGAGTTCCAGCGACGGATGAACCCGAATCTTCGAGAAGTGGTCATGAAGGAAATATCTAAGTGGTGGAGCACCGATTTTATCTACCCCATCTTCGACTCCAAGTGGGTTATTCCATTGCATGTGTTACCCAAGAAGACGAGTATCACTACAATTGTGAACGAGTCTGGAGAGGAGATACCTACCCGAGTACCCACTTCTTAGAGGGTCTGTGTGGACTACAGATGATTGAATCAGACCATCAAGAAGGACCACTTCCCACTACCATTCATAGATCAGATTATTGAGAGATTAGCTGGGAAGTGTTTTTATTGCTTTTTGGATGGGTATTCGGAATACAATCAGGTAGACATAGCGCCCGAAGACCAAGAGAAAACAATGTTCACCTATCCGTTTGGGACGTATGCTTTTCGACAGATGCCCTTTGGATTATGTAATGCCCCAGCTACATTCCAAAGGTGCATGCTCTCTATTTTCTCGGACATGGTTGGTGAATTTTTAGAGGTCTTCATGGATGACTTCTCGGTCTACGGTGACCGTTTTGATGCATGTCTTGATTACCTAGACCGAGTACTTCAACGCTGCATTGAGGTCAATTTAGTCTTATCTTGGGAGAAGAGTCATTTCATTGTGACTCAAGGGACAGTCCTTGGCCACATCATCTCCAACAGGGACATGGAGGTCGACTCGGCCAAGGTGGATATCATCAAGAAGCTCAATCCACCGTACAATATACGACAGTTGCGGTCTTTTCTAGGGCATGTCGGTTTTTACCGACGGTTCACACAGGACTTCAGCAAAATTGCCCGACCGCTTAATGATTTGTTGATAAAAGACACTGAGTTCCTTGTAGATGATAAGTGTCTTGCATCATTTGAGACTCTCAAGAATCTAGTTGTTGATGCTCCTGTCCTTTAGCTGCCTGGTTGGTCTCTCCCATTCGAGATCATGATGGATGCCTCCGATTTCGCTGTAAGGGCCGTGCTAGGACAGAGGAGGGATGGATTACCATATGCCATTCACTACACTAGTAGAACCATGGATGCCGCTTAGCGGAATTACACAGTCACAGAGAAAGAGATGCTAGCTGTAGTCTTTGCCTTGGATAAGTTTTGATCTTACATTCTTGGATCTAAGGTGACTATTTATACTGATCACACCGTCATCCGATACTTAATGGCGAAGAAGGATGCCAAAGCCAGGTTGACGAGATGGATCCTTCTACTCCAGGAATTTGACATTGAGATTAAGGATAAACCAAGAGTCAAAAATGTTGTGGCAGATCACCTCTCCCGTCTAGAGAACCTTGAGGATTCGGATCAGATTACACCTATTACAGAGACATTTCCAGATGAGGCGATCCTTGCAATCACCTCACTTCCATGGTACGTCGATATTATGAACTATCTTGTCACGAAGAAATTTCCACAAGATTGGCCCAGACAGCGACTTGAGACCTTTCTTGCAAAGGCCAAGTCATACCATTGGGAGAATTCCACTCTTTGTCATGAAGGAGGGGATAGCATTTGGAGACGGTGTATTCCTCAAGAAGAGCAGCATAGTGTCCTCACTTATTGCCACAAGCTTGAGGCAGAAGGACATCATTCTGGGAGACGGACAACACAAAAGGTGCTTCAATCCGGCCTTTGGTGGCCTACCGTCTTCAAGGATTCAGATGAATTCGTGAAGAGATATACTGACTGTCAGAAAATGGGCACTTGTGGATAGAGAGATATGATGCCGATGCAGCCCATTCACTTCTGTGAGGTTTTTGACACATGGGCATCGATTTCATGGGCTTATTTCCTAAGAGTCAGGGATTTGAATATATCTTGCTTGCTGTAGATTATGTGAGTCATTGGGTTGAGGCCATACCCACCCGAATCGCAGATGCTAATACCATTTGCAAATTCTTGAGGAAAAATATCATTACACGGTTTGGAGTACCTAGAGTTTTGATATCTGACGGGGGGACTCATTTTATCAATGACAAGGTAAGGGTCCTTGCTAACGAGTTCAACATAGACCATAGAGTTGCCAATCCTTATCATCCACAGACAAATGGTGCTGGAGTTTTTAACAAGGAGATTAAGACTATATTGCAGAAGGTAGTCCGCCCAAACTGAAAGGATTGGTCACATCTTTTGGACTCGTTCTTGTGGGCATATCGATCATCCTTCAAGACTCCATTGGGAACTTCTCCATTCCGACTCGTTTATGGCAAGCCATGCCACTTACCAGTTGAGCTGAAGCATAAGTCACTTTGGGTTGTTACTGAGATATTTTTGGATCCAGAGAGTGTAGGAGATCAGAGAAAGGTAGAATTGGCAGCCATGGAGGAACTTCGAGATACAACCTTTTCGAGTAGCCTACAGTATAAGGAACGAGTAAAGATATGGCATGATTCTCACATCAGCCATAAGCAGTTTGAGCCGAATCATAAAGTATGGTTATTTGATGCCAGGCTAAAACTATTTCCAGGGAAGTTGCAGAGCAAGTGGAAGGGACCATACTTGGTCCGGAAGGTGCATGACAATGGCAGCATTGATATATCTGAGATGACATCTGAATCTACCTTCCGAGTTAACGGTTAGCGCCTGAAACCATATCTAGATCATGATCCGTTGATTGTTGACGTTGCCCCTATTCATTTTGCATGAGACATGGTTTTTGACTCACATCATTTGCATCTCATGCCTGATTTTCACTTCCTCCCGCAGTTGTATAGATCCAGATGTCAATATCGCACATTCTTTTGTCTACACCCCATCTCCATCTTATGATTATGCTATACTTAGTGTAACACCCCAACCCCAAACATAGTGTCATACCTAAAACTCACGAAGTGTGGGTGTGGTTTATAAGTGGTGGGGATTACTACTTGACAACTTGGGCTTAAGCATTTTGGGTGGTTGCCAACGGGTCCATTTGGGCCCGAACCTAACAAGTTGTCAGGGCCAGTTTTCCTCGATAACGGACCGGGGACCTAATCCTGGGACGTTACAAATGGTATTAGAGCCAAATTCTCTCTGATAGTGGAAAGGGCTACCCGAGAGATGGAGCCGCCCCTACAAAGAGGTTGGAGGAAATGGCTACCCAGAGCGTGCAACCGCCACTATCACTGGGAAGAAGTGATGGGCCATGTCGCAACGAGGACGTTGCGAATATAAGTGGGGGAGGTTGTAACACCCCAACCCTAAACATAGTGCCATACCTAAAACTCACAATGTTTGGGTGTGGTTTATAAGTGGTGGGGATTACTACTTGGCAACTTGGGCTTAAGCATTTTGGGTGGTTGCCAACGGGTCCATTTGGGCCCGAACCTAACAAGTTGCCATGGTCAGTTTTCCTCGATAACGGACCAGGGACCTAAGCCCGGGACGTTACACTTAGGGTGTACTTTACCCTAAGTATAGGGGGGATGTCAGACTTGTGATTATTCTTTTGATTCTTTTTACCTCTGTTTTGCTGCATATACTTAGGGATATTTTACCCTAAGTATGGGGGGGGGGGGTAAACCCGATACATTCTACTCATCGGTTTTCCCCTTGTGTACATCTTCTATACTTAGGATTACTTGATCCTAAGTATAGGGGGATCACCGACTTCTATTGATTTTATTCTTTTATTCGTCATTGTAGTATACTATTCTTTTCACTTTTCTATATTTAGCACGAGTTATGACTTTATTTCTAGCTCTTTAATCACTATGAGGACATAGTTCGAGCTAAGTATAGGGGGATGTCATATATATTGTATATGTACTTTAGCCATAACTCGTACTTTCATATTTTTAATGTGGCTAAAATACTGTTTAAATATTGGCAAAAAAAACTAATAAAAAGATGCAGAAATTTCCTCAACATTTTTTTCTTGTACATACTGACCAATATGTCAGGTTAAAATATTTTGAAAAATATTTTGAAAGTAGTTTGAAAATCTATTTGAAAATCTTTTGAAAACTATTAAAAAATGTTTGAAAAATATTTTCAACCTTTATAAAAATATTGTGGCTTGTAAAAATTTTTCTCTTTGTGAAAAAAATGATGACTTTGTAAAACTATTTGCAAATATTTGGAAAAATAGTTGAAAAATTATTTTGAAAATCTATCTGTACTATTTGAAAAATGTTTGCAAAATTGTTTTTAAATGATCGTAAAATTGTGTGAAAATTATTTTGGACTATAGTTTTTCAAAATTATTTGCAAAATTATTTTCAAATAAAGTTGAGGAATATCTGCATCACAAAAATAAATAAATATATATATATAAAGAGTAAAAATGAAAAAATCCAACTGTGTATATACTTGTATAAATCACTCAATTTGTAAATCCTTTCTCATCACTCTTGTAAATAATTGACTCACTTCTTTGTAAATATGTGTATATAATCCCTAACCCTTATGTATATACTTGTATATATTTCTAACTATTTTCATTAAAAAAAACTTTTGCATGAGCATCATTTTTCAAAAAAATCCATAAAAATTTCAAATTTTGAAAATTGTTTCACAAAAAGATTTCATTGTCTTTGCATTGTACATATTTTCTTGCATTAGCATGTGCATTTTTCAGAATAGTTTTGACAATTAAACTAAGTCTGGAATAAATTTGAAGAATGGAGCTTAGTTGGACCTTAATCCACTTAATTTCAGAGGAACCTTATAAGATTTGGAGTTAAGACTTTTCAGGTCCTAGTGACTTAATTCTTTGTGTCCATAAGACTATGTTCACATGTCATCTTGATAAATCTAAGTAGAATATTTAACAACACATACATGATTCTTTCAGACCGTGGCTTACCTTGGACAATGCACTCCACACGTAGCTCTTCATGGAGGAGGTAGTGAGGGGGCAGATTCTTTTGGCTTGGGGTAGCATACGCGGGTAGTACATCTTGGCGGAACCTCTCATCCTCCTCTTGGGAGGGAAGTGCGTCTCAGATTGGTTTGGTGATGTTGAGGTCTAAAGATAGGAGTTGTGGGGTTGCAATAATGCTTCAAAAGAGGGATAGCCTACTGGCTCAAGAGGAAAAACTCCTTATGTACATGCTGCACCTTGTATATATTTTCAAAAAAAAGAAAAAAAATGCAAAATCTCCAAAAGTGGACAAGCCTGATTGAAAAGTAAAATGCCTGCCGGAGTGTATATACAAGTGAAAAAAAGAATAAGAGCTTCAAAAGTCAAATTGTGAGGTTGCAGCGGGTGACATGGCTACACTGGTCATGCATCCAAGAATAGGTAACTACACTGGTTACCGTCCATTCTCTTCTCCATCCCCTCTTCTTGAGCTGGTTGTACTTGAACTTAGAAGGGAATATCCCCGCTCCTCGAGGAAAGAGCTGCTAGACCGGGGGATTAGAGTTACCTTGTTGATAGAGGTTGTTTCTTTGTTACTTCTGAGATGAGGAGCTATATTCACTTACACCATACAAGAATTCATAGTCATACGAATTTGTGTATGTAGACTTGTTCCTGATCTGACTGTTGAGGAGACCTGAATAGGAGTCTTGTGGAACTTAGAGGCTGTTAGGTTTAAATCCATTTCCCATTAAGGTTCTGACACACTAACAATCCAATGTCCGACAGAACTCCAGACTACATTTTTATGAAGATAAGTTTAAAAGTCAACATTGTTCTAACTTCTTTCCTTTTCTTTTCTTTATTTTTGTTTTCACTTATTTTCCAAATAAGTGTATGCTAAGGGAATAACAAAGGTAAAGTATAGGAGAATGATGAATTCACGATTCATCGCCTTTATTCTTTTATTTTAGCTTCATTTTCTTAGTCAAACACCTGTAAATACCCACTAATTTCATAATTTTACCATTTTGCATGCATTTGTTAAAATTGCATTTTTTACACTTTTTGTAAATAAATAAAAGAATAAATAAGAAAAGAAAAATAAAAGAAAAATAAAAGATGTATTTATGCAATAAATGCAGACTGACCCTAACCCCGAGAGAAGGTCAAGACTTGACCTGATCGACCAGGAATAAAGTAGGGGGAGATAGGGTCTTTTGTCAAAAATTCAAAAATAATTTGTACATAAATTCCTTGTATATTTGTATAAAATTTGTACTATTTTATTTGTACATAATTTGACTTCAAATTAATTATTTTTGTAAATAAAAGTTGTAAATAAAATTGTGTTGTAAATAATAAAAATAAGTGTAAAATAAAATAATGTATATATTACAAATAATTACACCCAAAAAAGCCGCAAAGTGACAATTGAAACACCAATTCTTAAATTGAACCAAACTCACTTCAAATCATACTCTAAATTAAATTATCTTTCAAATGGCTATGATTTCATAATTTTTGGAGCTACGGTTGAAAAGTCGGTTTTCTGGGGTTTTTTGTGCAGTTTCACCACTATTTATTGTATATATTTTATTAATATTTGTTTTTTATACATAATGTATATAATTGTAAATATTATTTTCATTAAAAAATTAAACAAAAAAATATAAATAAGAAAAATTTAGAAAATGTGTTAAAAAATTATTTCCTTATTTGTACACATGTATATTGTATTATATTTGTATAATATGTGTATGCAACTAACTTCCTTAAATAAAATCACCAAAAAAATTAATTATCTAACATTATTTAATTCATTTAATTTAATTACGCAAATTGTAATTAATTATTTGATTTATTTGATTTATACACTTACTATGTATATAGGATTTATTCCATGCCTTTAATGGCCACCATTAAGGTGGCTAATTGATTTTCATGAATTATTTAATTTATTTAATTAATTTAATTACGAATTTCATTTTTAATTAATTAAATAATTTAATTAGTTAATTAATTATAATAACCATTAATTACTTTCCTTGTTGTATAGACCTTCCTCTTTTGTTTTTCTTCTCTTTTTATTGGCTCCCACCTCCCTCATTCACACTTGATCGATCTTTGGTGGAGAGGAGCCCGATCTCCGAGAGCAATCTTGTCGAAGAAAAGTGCCTAGCCCCGAGCCGTCGGTGATAGAGCGTCAACCCTCGTCGAGGCCATCACGGCATTTCCGAACCCCGATATGAGATCCAATTTTACTTCTCGTAATTTTTCGTAGGTAAATCTTAGATTAGATTTTTACTCCCATTTTATTAGTCTTTAGATTTTAAAAAAAATCCCAAAATTTTCACCACACATTTTTCGTCCGACACTGATTTTTCACCTCATCTCGTGATCCTCACATTTTCATTTCTACCTCACACGACCTATCACCTCCGGTCACGCATGGAGCCACGAATCTATCATCCATATCGCTAAGATCCAAAGCCGTTCACACATCCCATTTTATGTATAAATAAAAAAGAACATAAAATAAATTTTCTTGTTTATCTGACACTTGTTTTGCAGTGAAAATTAAAAAAAAATAGTTTTTATTCTCCCTAATACTTGTTTTGTAGGTTCACCTAAAAAATTATAAAAAATAAAAAAGACAATCAAATAAAATTATTTTAGAGTACTGTTTACATTTTCTACTAAAAAATAAAAAAAATACCTTTTTTATCATTATCTGATTGCAGTAAAAAATAAAAACAAAAAAAATTCTTTCAGTTCTGTGATTACAGTTTAAAAGAAAAAAATTCAAAAAAGGAAATTCTGTAGCCGCGCCGCCCACGACGCTATCCCCGCCGCGGCCACGCGCCCATGCCACCTCCACAGTCGACCCGGCGTCCTCCCGCGCCTCCGCCTTTTCCGCCTGAAGCCGCGCCGCACGAGGTGGGGGCGTGTGTCGCCCCCTCGCGTATCAGCCCCTCACAGCGGAGCTTCGCTTGCGCGAGCCCCCATCCCTCCTCCTAGACAGCCGTATTTTCCATCACGCCACAGAGATCCACGCTGACCCACCGACCTCCAGCATCTGACCGCCCCTCCGCATGGAGGCGCCATCGACCCAACAGCTCCCACTTCCCGCTACGACCTCCGCCAGATCGAACGCACGCGGGTGTCACGCTTCACCGCACGTCTCCCACCACCCTCGCCATCCTCCGGAGACCAGAAACGCTCCTCCCAACGACGCCGCGTACCCGCGTCCCGCGCCGCCTCCGCTCCCGCGTGCGGTCGCGTGAGCCTAACCGACCTCGCGTGCGGGCGGCAACGCCCACGACTGAACCCCCTCTCCTCTTTGGCGACGTCTCCTTGTAGCAACTTTGAACGGAAAGAAGAACAAGAACCCTTGGTGATTAAAGAATATTTTGGCAAAATTACATAATATCCCCTGGAAGTACTGCGTATTGCAAAAAGACCTCAGTAAGGTTTTAAAATTTGCATAAGAGTCCCTGTCAGTTAGCAAGTCACATGCTGAGCACGCTTTCATTGGGTAATTTGCAACATTTATCCTGCAATTTAATTCTGTTATATTTTGTTGCAAAATCTTTTACTAATTGTATTTCAGCCCCTATGTTTACAGACTTGAATTGCTTTTTGATGAAGTAAATATTTTATTAGTCGAAAAATTGTCAAAAAAATAGTTTGCGTTCATGCTATGGTCTTCTTCATTGTATAAATTTTTCATCATTATTTATTGCCATTTGATATATTTAATAAATAAAAAACTGTTGCTATTTTGTCAGGTCAAAATTGCAAAATTCATAAAACTTCGAAAATTCTCCTAAAATTCCAAAAACTTAGTGTAGGTGTATTTTGTTGTGTTTTAATTTCTTTCCAATTTTTGTGCGTAGATCATTTATAAAACTCCAAAAAATTGCTAAAACTAAAAATCTTCAAAAATTTGTAGACAATTCTAGAAAAATCTAAAAATCTGATCTTGGTCTCTGATTGTATATATTTCTTTGTAGTTTATATTAAAAATAACCTCCAGAGTATTTGGGTACTAAAAATATTTTTAAGTTGCAAAATACTCTTGACTGTCCAGTGTTTTCCTTATTTTCCACTGTTTAATTTTTAGAAAATCACAGAAACATCAGAAAAATCTAAAAAAAATCAAAAACATTTTAAAATATATAAAACATAAAACATTTTCTTTTTAATTTTATGAGCATTTTTGACTGTTTGAAAAATACAAAAAGAGTGTGGTGTGCGTGTGTCATCCTTTTTGCCTTATTCGAAAAATACAAAAAAAATAAAAATTCAAAAACCACTAAAGATTCACTTCTGAAAATTGACTGCATAGTTTTAAATCGTGCTCTTTGTGTTCGACCATGGTCGCTATACCAGGTAAAAAGAATAGTAAAAACCGCTTACATTTGCTTTTATTGATTTATATTTCATTAAGTGGTTTAAATTATTTTTCTCTTTGACTGAATCGCGTGGTGGAGAACAACGACAACTTTGTGATATTATTTTATCCATCCTCGACCGATCGATTTTCGTGTAATCAAGCAGTCTCTACAGTGTCATCCTTGGGGTCAAAGGCGGGACAGGAGGTGAGTGAATGTGTGGGTAAAAAGTCTGGCATGTGTACCATCTCCTCACAAAATGAATCAACGATGTGTCTCCTGAAATCTTTTTGGATTTTTAAAATTTTCTCATTTTTTGTATTTTTGGCGATTGCAAGCTCTCATGAAAATCCTCATGTGAATCCATATCCTCAAATAGTGGAATGTCATTCTGATTCTTATTTACTTCAAATAGTTTGTTTAATCCTTGATTAGGGTTTCGTCTGAAGTCGCTTCGACGATTGTCATTCTATCTTGTGGATTGACAAGACTTCGAAAAAATCCCAGTTATCAAATGGCACCGTTGCCGGGGATCTACTGCACATAGATTAGTGTTGCCCGATTGTGTCTTCTTTGTCTATATTTTCCTTGATTTATTTTTTCTTTTGTTTGATATTAATTATTGAATCGTCTAACTACTCTCCTTGTTTGGATTTGTTGCGAGGAACACAAATCGAGGGAGGAGCTCATCTAGGAGCGCCTGTTCACCCATGTGTGGCGACTTTCCGACCTAGCATCAAAGAAGGACGTGGAGAAATTTTGAAGTCAAAACTTTTGTCTATTTAGTTATTTATTTATTTATCTTTGTAATTCAAAGTGAGAGAAAGACTATTAACTTGTAATATTTATGACTCTCTGGACTCTTCCACACTTCACGAGGTCCAATACCTGAGGGATTGTTTCCTTGGGGGCCTCATCGGTTTTTCCATCATTTTCATCGCATTTCTTTTATTTGTTTCACGTTTTTCACTTTTGTTTATTTTGTGTAATTGAGACCTAGCATAGGATTGCTTGACAATAGATTAAGGCCAAACACCTAATACATTTGCATGTACCTATATTCTTGTTTGGACTTAGCCAAATTTGAAATGCTCTTCAGTTAGTCTCGGAACTGATGAATCTCATATTCATCATGTTAATATCAACATATTAAACTCCTGGCGTAAATAATTCAATAAAACTCACCAATAATTCCGCATTATTATCTTGTATTATATTATGTATAAACGATGTTTAATTAACATATATTTATTGTCATTATTTTCCTTATTTTTCTTTCTCATTAAAAACCCATAGAATTAAGACTAAATAATTGTCTATAATTTCCCTAACCCTTAAAAGAAATTAAAAAATACAAAAAAACTCAAAACTAAAAATCAGGTGTTTTTAACCCTTTAAAAATACCCCCAAAATATACTTTTGTACAAATGACCTCTTCTAGCGCTTTGTCCAACAAGAAATTGTTGATCTCATCGAGATCTACAACAATCATGTTTTCACTTTTTCCTAATTTTGCCTTTAACTATTTCTTTTATCTTCGAATGTGGTCCGCTTCCCTTGCGCCATCGGACCTCTCCGGCAACCGTCCGATCCTCTCCTACTCGCCTCCATCCCGACCATCCATCCCTGCGTCGCTTCCAGCCATCAGATCTCTCTTGAGATCTGATCCTCACCGTTTGTATCCACATACCCCTCAGCCACATGATTAGACTACCATCCTAAGGCCTTCTTCTCGCCATGTCACCCATCTTCTCCCAGCCATTCGATCATGCTCAGCTCTCCATCTGGACTGCCCCTTCGGCGCCTATACCTCAATCGTAGTATCAGATCCTATGATCTGATCTCTACCCCTCGCCCACGCTTCCATCCTAGCTTTTGGATCAAAAGATCCAAGGGCTAAGCAGTCATCTCCTACCTCCCGTTGGCCTCCCTTTCCAGATGTTACCCTCTCAAGCCACCTGCCCCCATCTTATTATAGAAACCACTTCTGACCACCTCCCTCCTCTCGTAATGCCATCTCCAAGTATTTGTTACCTCCACCTCCTTCGCGCATCTCAGCAACATCTCCACCATCACTTCCAGCCATCAAGACATCCATTAAAAAACCCCGCCTCACCACCATAACTCCGCCACCTTCTCTTTATAAAACCACCCCCTCTGCCACGTTTACCCCCGTCCACCATTTCCAGGCGTTAGACCAGCTTCACCCGCACCTCTGGTGATGGTGGAGGGACAGATCGTTAGGGAAACGATGACTCTTCGCCTGATGTCGACCCGCAACCAATTCAGCGGTGTTGCGGTGGCTCCGCCTAGCTCAAGCTTGCTGGACCGGCCGCCTAACACGTGCGAAGACCCCGGACTTCCTCCGAAACCAAGCCCGGGCCACCTCCTCCGCCAAATCCCCTCTCCGATGAGGTACTCCTTTCCCACATTTTGTTTGCCTTTTCTCTCAAATTATCCGTCCTCTACGATACATTACACCACCATCTGATCATCCCCTGAGCTCTGCCATCCGTTAATCATCCACATCGACCATCCCGCTCATCTTCTTCTTCTCCCAGAACCTCCGTCCATGACGCACCATTCCTCCTCCTTCATGGCAGAGGAACCATCGGGCTACCACCTTCTTCATCTTTACCCGACTCCCATTCCACTCACATCACATGCACGTACAAATTGCACTCTTCTAACATTTGCATTTACACTCATATACTCAATGGCCGGAGCCACATCTGCTACTCCGTTCTCGGAAATGTCCTCCAGCGAACCCTCCTCAAAACACTGATCTAAACATCCCTGCACCTTTCTCAGCACCTCTGGAGCTTCACCGGACTCTCAGCAAGCTTTCTCGGCTCCTTGCGCATCTTTTTGAGGTCGATAGAGCTCCAAGTGGATCACCAGATCCCCGCCTTCGCCACCTCACCTGAAGAGAGAAGAGGCGGAGCCCAAACGCTATAGGTGTCATCCGATCTCCACGATCGGATGGCTCAGATGATGCCACGTCTCCTTCTCTAAAGCCAGAGGTACAAGCATCACGAACCACATTGCGAAGCTCCATACGACGCCACGTAGCCCGAGCCGGAGCTCCACTCTGAGCCTGGCCCCCTCACGTGCAAAGCACGCGAGGGTCTGCGAAATTTGCACTGATGACCTTGGAGGTTTTGGTATTTGCATATTGGTTCCCAAGCACGTGCCTTACGTGCGCGCCTGGGTATTTTACAATGATGCCTCGTAAGTTTCACAAATTACACTTATCTCCCTGCACGTTAGAGAAATTGCAATGGACCCCTACCGATTTTTGTTATTGCAAATAAGTCCCTCTAGGGACCTATTTGTGATTATTTATCCTTTTATTTCTTGCATTTTTATTACATTTATGCCCATGCATTGTATCCTTCATATCTTGAGCATCGTATGTCCAAATTACATGATATCAGTGTCATTTTGTTCCTTATTTCATCATCTATCTATTGGCATAGTTAATTTTCTCATCTAACACCAAATGAAATATGATGAATTTTTATTGCTAAATAGTGTCTTTTCTCTATATATCTCTACCATTAATAGATGATTGTTTGCATTCTTTTAGTGCTCAATTTGACTATGAAATTATGGCTATAATCTGATGCTCAATTATGTGATATTCTATGGCTTATATGTAATATTCATCGATTGCATATCATTCATCTTGCTTCCTTTAAAAAATTTCATTGAAAAGTCAAACAAAGTGTGTGCATCATATAATTTCATTGTTATGCATTTTAGTGCGCACATCAGCACGAAGACCTGAAAATGAGGATTTATTTACACATACATCTTAATTGACCGAATTCAATAAATAGATTAAAGTAGCTTGTGTCCTTGTTGTTCGACCTTGGTAGACTTGCCAAGTACAAATTTTCCACAACATTAAAAGATTGTGGTTTTTGTTGAACCGAATTTGCCTTCTATACTATGACATTCCCTAACTATTAAAGAGGCGAATTTGACGTTCATCAAATGGTGCTATTGCCGGGGACACACCCACCTTTGTTTATTTGTCTAATTTTGAAAACATTTTGGTTGTGAATATTTTCAATTTTTGCAGGTATTCTCTTCATGCATTATTTTTGCATCATTTCTGCTGATTATTTTCCTTGTTATTTTCTAACATTTCTCTTTTGTAGCGGGTCCATGAAGATCGAGGACACTTGATTTCGATGGAGGCGTGAAGATGGGAGATTCTGTTGAGAAGGTCGCAAAAGAAACATTGAAGAATTAAAGGAATATTAGTCAGTTCATCATGCATCCTCATGTTGTAAAAAAATTGTACCATATGCATTTATTTTTAACGGTCCTCATTTTAGGACTCACGTGTATAAAAAAGGAAAAAGTAAAAAAAGTAGATCACAAGATGATCTACCCCCCCCCACACACGCACAGAACCTTTTCTGTACATCCACTTACCCCCTCACCTGCATCTGAAATTGTAAAAACTCACCCCTCCCTCTCCATGTATCTCTTCATAAATTCCCGTCTAAGTCTAACAACCTCGACCCCTCTCCCTCAGCCTAAATTCTAGATCCTCTACTTAGGCTATTTTCAGCCTAAGTATAAGGGGAAACTGACCTTCATTCCTCCCTCGCTCTATCTTCTTATACTCATGTCCCTTTTGACCTTAGTATAGGGGGACCCTCCTCCTCAGTTCTGCTATATCACCCTATATTTAAGCTGAGCCATGGCTCCATATCACTTGTGCTATGAGAACATAGCAAATGTCAAGTATAAGGCATTATAATGTATACTATTGTATATACACTCTAGCCATAGCTCCGTGTTTTTAAAATTTTTGAAAATTCTTTTTGGGCTTGGTTTAATTTAACTTATGAATTGAGTTTTGTAAAAATTCATGTAAAAACTTTTCTTAAAATAGATTGATTGATTTTTTGTAATTTTTTTTAAAAAATTATTTTTTCAAAAACTAACCTTTTTCAAAAACTCCATAAAAATCTGAAAAAATTAAAAACTTTTTCTTTAGAGGCTCTGACTACTAGGCTAAAAATTGACTAGCTACACTCAATGAGGGAACTTCGGTCTCCATTAGCAGAGTGGGTTGTTTAGAGGACACTGTATAGGGCTTCATCCTCAAGTAACACGGGTCTGTCTAACGGTCCATACTTACACCCATACTGACTGAGAGTGGATGCAACTATTCATATGAGTCCGGGCCAGTCATTATCTTTCAAAGGAAATATAAAAAAAATACAAATTAAAATCCATAAAAATTGGCAAAAGATAAAATCACAAAATTCATTAACCAAGGAGTTGGTGTATTCCTGACACATTCACATTCACTAAACGCTTGAGGATTTGAGGATACTTGATTTCTGTAATCTTGAGAGTATGAGTTAACATGCCTTAGTCATTAGGTTTTTAAACTTAATAATCCACACTTCCCTAGTTTAAAAGATTTGAGCGCTATATTGCACTCTTCATCTATACCTTAAAAAGAATATGATCAACACTTCACTTTCACAACTGCATGATTGATGAGATGAGTTGAGTTATCACTTGAGGAACTGGGACTGAAGATTTGAGTCTATACCCGATCTAATGATGCTCGAGGATGGGATACGATTAATGAAGGCTTCAAGAAACTTGAGTGTCTGCAAAACCCTAGCCAGTATGAACAAGTTCATATGTTATCTCTTTGATATTTACCTATGTGCCAAGGTGTGATGAAACTAAATAATTGTTGATCAGTGTGCGCCAATTTTTGGTAAAAGCAGTGGAATTAGCCAAAAGATAGAAAAAAATAAAGAAATATTCCAAGGAAAAGCTCTATTCCTCAATGTCAATTTACACAGAGCTTCCACCAAAGGCGAGCACTCCCAAACATTTTTAAAGTGTCCACTTGGACCAAACAACTTCTACGACCATGGAGTCGGGATAGCACCATAAAAGGCTCTGCATTGTATAGCAATACAAGTTTGAGTGTCGAAGGTATCTTAGATACTCAAAAGAGACACACCCTTGGTGTATTCACAGGAAAAAAAGTACAGATGATTTCGAATTCTCTTGATGGACATATTTATCAACAAACTAAAAATACATGTGTTGAGTAATAAGGAACTCGAGAGGTCCCTTGTTCCAATGTGAGCGAGAGAAAAATAGACACAATCCCATGCCTCCATCATCTGGCCGTCCATCTACATTTCAAGTCTGACAAACTAAAGAGATGGTTGGTTGAAGCAAGAATCAAATTATTCTATAGTGTTGAGGATTAGGTCTAGAGGGTCTCCTAGACTAGAACTTCGAGTGATGCCTCGACTCGACTCTCATGAATGCAGCACACTAAATTTAATATCCTTATATTTTAAGTACAAAAAGAGAGTCTGAAAATTAAGAAGTTGGATTCCTTTTGACTAAAGCATGGTTGAGCCCAGAAATTTAGGATCACTTAAATTAAGGGTCATCAAAAGAATTGATCCTTGAAGCATTCACATGCACTGTCAGGAATTAATCCGACTCCTCCATTCTTTAGATGTTCGAGGACGAGCATAGTTTAAGTATAGGGGTATGATGAACCTCGTATTCATCATGTCAAAATCAACATATTAAACTCTTGGTTTAAATAATTCAAGAAATTTCACCAATAATTTCTCCATCGTTATCTTGTATTAAATTGTGTAAAAATGTTTAATTAACATATACTTATTGTAATTATTTTCCTTGTTTTTCTTTCTCATTAAAATCCGTAGAATTAAGACTAAATAATTGCCTTATAATTTCCCTATCCCTTAAAAGAAATAAAAATACAAAAAGAATCTCAAAACTAAAAGTCAGGTGTTTTTAACCCTTTAAAATACCTCCAAAATATACTTTTATACAAGTGATCTTTTTGGCTTTTATACAACATGAAACTTGTAGATCTCATCGAGATCTACAACTTTTATGTTTTGACTTTTTCCTAATTTTGCCTCTAATTATTCTTTAGACTTTTCTTTGTTTTTTATCTGCGAATTTTCTAATTGGGCCACATGGCGCCCTCTAGGTCGCCCATGTGGCCAACTTCCCTTGTGCCACCTGACTCTACAGCAACCGTCCGATCCTCTCCTACTCGTCTCCATCCCGACCGTTCATCCCCGCATCACTTCCAGCCATCAGATCTCTCCTGAGATCTGATTCCCACCGTTTGTATCCACCCACACCTCAGCCACACGATCAGACTACCATCCTAAGGCCCTCATCTCGCCACGTCACCCATCTTCTCCCAGCCATTCGATCACGCTCACCTCTCCATCTGGACCGCCCTTTGGTTGCCTATACCTCAGCTGTAGGATCAGATTCTATGATCTGATCTCTACCCCTCACCCTTGCTTCCATCATAGCCGTTGGATCAAATGATCCAAGGGCTAAGCACTCATCTCCTACCTCCCGTTGGCCTCACTTCCCATCCGTTACACTCGTAAGCCACCCGCCCCCTTCCTATTATAGAACCACTTCCGACCACCTCCTCATCTCGTAATGCCATCTCCAAGTAGATGTTACCTCCACCTCCTTCGCGCATCTCAACAACACCTCCACCATCACTTCCAGCCATCAAGACATCCGTTTAAAAACCCTGCCTCTCCACCATAACTCTGCCACCTTCTTCCTATAAAACCACCCCCTGCCACGTTTACCACCGTCCACCATTTCCAGGCATTAGCCCAGCTTCATCCGCCCTCCGGTGACAACGTAGGGGCGGATCGTCGAGGCGACGACGACTCTCCACCTTGGTATCGACCCACAACTAATTTAGCTGTGCCGCGGTGGCTCCGCCCCACTCAAGCAAGCTGGACCGACCGCCCAGCACGTGCGAAGACCCCGGACTTCCTCTGAAGCCCAACCCAGACCGCCTCCTCTGCCAAATCCACTCTTTGACGAGGTACTCCTCTCCCATATTTTCTTTACCTTTTCTCCCAAATTACCCGTCCTCTACGATACATTCCACCACCATCTGATCATCCCCTGAGCTCCGCCATCCATCATCATCCACACTGACCATCCCGCTCATCTTCTCCTTCTCCCAGAACCTTTGTCCATGACACACCATTCGAGCTGCCACCTTCTTCATCTTCGCTCGGCTCCCATTCCATTCACATCACATGCACACACGAATTGCACTCTTCTAACATTGTAGGTACACCCATATCCTCAATGTCCGGAGCCATGTCTACTGCTCCATTCTCAGAAATCTCCTCCGGTGAACCCTCCCTCGACACACTGATCTAAATGCCCCTACACCTTCGTCATCACCTCTGGAGCTTCGCCGGACTCTCAACAGGCTTCCTCGACTCCTTGCGCATCTTCTTGAGGTCGACACAACTCCAAGTGGGTCATCAGATCCTGCTTTCCACAGCCGCACTTGAAGAGAGAAGAGGCGGAGCCCAAATGCTACAGGTGTCGTCCGATCACCACGATCAGATGGCTCAGATGATGCCACATCTCCTTCTCCGAAGCTAGAGGTTCGAGCATCATGAACCACATTGTGAAGCTCCATACGATGCCACGTAGCCCGAACTTGAGCTGGATCCAAGCCTGGCCCCTCACGTGAGGGGCTGGGTAATTTACACTGATGACCCTTGAGGTTTTGGTATTTGCATATTGGTCCCTAGGCGCGTGCCTCATGTGCATGCCCTAGGTATTTTATAGGGATGCCCTCACAATTACACTTATGTCCCTGCGTGCATTGGAGAAATTGCAATGGACCCCAGCCAATTTTTTGTTATTGCAAACATGTCTCTCCAGAGACCTATTTGTGATTATTTATCCTTTTATTTCTTACTTTTTATTACATTTATGCCCTTGCATTGTCTCCTTCATATCTTGAGCATCATAGGTCTAAATTGCATGATTTCAGCATCATTTTGTTCCTTATTTCATCATCTATTTGTTGGCATAGTTTTTTTCTCATCTGACACCAAATGAAATATGTTGAATTTTTATTGCTAAATAATGTCTTTGCTCTATATGTCTCTGCCATTAATAGATGATTGTTTGGATTCTTTTAGTGCTCAATTTGACTATGAAATTATGTCTATAATATGATGCTCAATTATGTGATATTCTAGGGAATATTTGTAATACTCATCGATTACATATCATTCATCTTGGCATTCTCTTAAAAATTACATCGAAAAGTCAAACAAAAATGCATGCATCATATAATTGCATTGTTATGCATTTTGGTGTGCACATCTGCACGAAGACCTGAAAATGAGGACTTATTCACACATACATCTTAATTGACCAAATTCGATAAATAGATTAAAGTAGATCATGTCCCTATGTTCGACCTTGGTAGACTTGGCAAGTAGAAATTTTCCACAACAATCAAAGAATTGTGGTTTTTGTTGAATTGAGTTTGCCTCCTATACAACGACATTCCCTAACTACTACAGAGGTGAATTTGACATTCATTAGGAACCACAAATTACGAGAGCCCTCCCATACACGCTTATAAGACCCACTGTGGTGGGCACCGAGGAGGCTCCAAGACCGGACCCTTTGGTTCTATTCCAGGTGATTAGCATATTATTCTTCACGATAATAGTATAATGTCATCTAGGGTGACTTCATCGACTTTGCATTTGCATATAGATAGGTTTCGATTCTGCTTGGCATCCTTGCATGTAGAGTGTTGGAGGTAAAGTAAGCATTTATGCTTTAGCATTCATCATCGATTTGTTGCTTGCATTGCTTTTTCGAACTCTCTCCCTCAGATTTTAATCAACTAGGAGCTAAAAGGAAGTGATTACCAGATAGGATTCGTGTATTTTCATTAAAAATACAAAAAGTGATAGCAAATAAAATTGAGACTTCTAAAAGTACTCGACCCTAAAATAAATCAAAAGGAAAAATCATTGTCTTGGGGCCAGTAATCTCCTCATTTTCTTCACATTTACTTGCTCACGTACACACTAAAGTTAGTGCCCAAATCCATAAGCCTTCCCAAGTGATTGTGCAATTTTGTGATTCTCACCTACTCTAAAACAAATAAGATAAAAAGATCAAATTTTCATGATCTTCACCGAGTTGAGTAGGTGAATTGAGGGTTTTTTTTATGTGAGTTTGTCTGTGATTGCTTGTTTGTATACTCGATCTCTCTACGCATTTGTGCCTTTTCTCTCACATGTCTTGATTTGACTTCGTGCTCTCCCTTTGTTTCGAGATGGCCTACTGGAGCGATTTTTTTCCGAACATTGCGGATCCCTCATACCCTCCTACAGGTCAACCTCTATTTTTCAGGAGGATTTTGCTCCTGATTTTTGTACATATCCGCCTAACCCATTATTTCAGGAATCAGATTTTGATTTTCACCCATCATTACCACGACCATCACCTTCACATTTTGATAATCCACTTTTCAGAGGACTTTAGCCTGGAATGTGATTTTTGCCCATGCCCACCACCCCACATTCCACTTACCTGGTCCTGAGATTTTGGAGTCACCTCTGATGATGTCCACACTTGAGACCTTTTTACCAGATGATGGAGCATATGAATAATTAATCCACAAATAAATCAAGCATTAAATAAAGAGTGGAGTGAAAATTTATTTTATTCAACTCTACAAAATGTGTGTATAGTATAAGTATGTAGAGTGTCGAACACAAGGAGCAAAACTAATAGATCGGGCAATTAAGCACCAAATTGATGTTCTTCTTGTCTATATGTTTTATGTGGGTTTTATAATTTTATATTTTTTTATCTTTTTTTTACATTTTTAATGAATTTTAGTTTTTTAATTTTTGTTTTATTTTTATATTTCAGATTTTTAATTTCTTTTCTTTTTAAATATATAATACATGAATATAATAGGCTATATATACAATAGAGAGTAAAGTAACCATAGATACAACTAAAAATAAAGGCAAATTTGCATAATTAAATATTTTCTGATATTTAAATAATGTTTTCACTATTTTTGTGATTTTTAGTGAATTTTGCTAATTTGTATATATTTTTAAAGTAAAAAATACCCCAAATCAGGGACTTAATAAATAGCTGAAATTGAAATGAAGATGAAAAATATCAAATCATGTTCGAAATTATTCAAATCAATTTAATATAAAAATAATAGGGGTTTTATCAATTGTGCTCCTCTGAGATGTTACAATTTCAGTTATGCCCCTCCCTTTTGGGAATATTATTTGTGCCCCCGACTTCTTGTTGTTATATCACTTGTGCCCTTCGGGTTAGTGGCCGTCCATATCCAACACAAACAGAGATTAACTTAAAGGATACATGAGGAATTAGATTGAAAAAAGAGGGTCGAAAAGTCATCCTCTCATCTTCCTCTTCCTGCCCCATCTTCTTTCTCTCCCTTCTCTCCCTCCCTCTCAGCCTCCTACTCCTCATTCCCCGCCCCCAGCTCCTCCCCCAGCCCTCGTGTCGACTCCTCTACGTCGAGCTCCTCCCCTCTCCCCCCACAGCCACTCCTCCTCTTCCCCCATGCCTCCTCTACCCCCAGCCTCCACCCCACTCCCTCCTCCGTTGTAATCTCCTACTTCCCAACCTCCTCCAGCTCTAACCGCCATCCTCCTCCCCAACCTCCTCCTCCCAATTTCCTCTACCCCAGCCTCATCGTCGTATTCCTCCTCCTTCCCCTGTAGAGGAGAGGTCACAAAGAAATTCACTCCCATCGAATCCTTGAAGGGGACTCTAGCATAATGCTGGACTGAGAAATCCTTTTTTGAAATAAGGAACAAGCTCCTTTTTTATGGTTGAAAATTGCTATAAATCAGAACTAGATTCCATGTTCTGAGCTTTTTTTTAATTTCCGTTAACCTGTACTCATTGATACGTTACTACAATAGTAACTTTGTCACCTTCCTTGCCATATTTTATTGCGTCGACGCTACTAATACCTACAGAATCCTTCACTAATGTATCAATAGTGTTAGATTGGATTCAAACTACAAACTTTGCTGGATTTGCATGTGCATCTCTATTGCCATGCACACACACCGGTCAGAAAAAAATGGGTGGGTAAGAGAATTCGAAATGGAAAATGGTAGGCCCATCTATGCACCATTAGGAAGTGGCAGAGCATGGAGGAGGGAAGACGAAGTAGATCTCACCGGGATTGAGGGCCTCGGAGCAAGGGATGGTAGATAGGGAGCCATTGATGTCCATGTCATTGGTGCAACAGAGTCTGTTGTCAGCCTCTTTCCTTTTCTCCCCTAGCCCCTCCATCCTTATTTCCTCCATCCATCCCCTTCTCCCCTACCCAAGAAGATGCTGCCACTAACCACGCCATCGACTATTTCGAAGGCTGACCCGAGGAACCCGAGGGCCGACACGAGGAAGAAGATGAAGGTTTCTCGTTTTACCCCTCCTAACCTTACCATGGTTTGAAAAACCATGGCTAAGTTCAAATCATTGACGACCAAATTAATGGAGGGACACACGTGATAGAATGGTTAGAAGTCGAGTGCACGATTGATATTCCCAAAAATGGAGGGGCATAATAAAATTGCAACATCTTAGAGTGGCACAACTGATAAAAACCCTAAATAATAATATAAAGAAAATTATAAAATAGAAAAGAATATTTTTGGAAATTTCAAGATTTTTATAAAGGTTTTTGGATTTTTCAAATTTTAAGAGTTTTCTTTTTCTATTTTTAGTGATTTTTGGTCTGAAGGCTAAAAATATTAAAATAAAGATAATATATTTTTTGGTTATTTTTAAAATGATTTTATATTTTTTTGGTATTTTCTAAGTTAATACAAAACATGGCCTTTTTTGTGCTCTTTGTGATTTTTATATAATAGATAAAGGCCTAAATTGTAAAAAAAAAATGCCATGTAAGTGTGTGCAATCAAGAACATAGATCTATTTTTTGGTGATTTTTGGAGCCAGATAGCTATATTTAATAAATATAGAAAATACACAAAAATACAAGAGCTAGAAAGGGCAGAAATATAGATAAAAATATAATCGAGGGCCATGATGCTAAACATACAAAATTTTATAACTTTCTAGGAAAGTTTAGGGACTTAATACAAAATACAAGACATGCGAGGGCTTGCCTATAAAATGGCTAAGCCCACATGCATGGACATGTATGCTTTGCTGACAAAGACTTAGTTGCAAATAATAAAAAGCTTGGGGGCTTTATGAAAATCTTACAACATTAATAGAATGGCCGATGAATGGTTATAAACTATATAATAAATACAAAAAGATGCTGTGCAAAAGGTAAAATACCCAATATGCGCCAGAGATGGACGACAATGATCTAGCCACTAAAACACGTGTCTTCTCCAGGTAGCACGATGATGCTTCATCGATGACGGCCCAGATTAGATCCCAACGAGGATCAGACGACTACTGGAGGGCTCGATCCAAGGGTAGCTGAACATCTGAAAGAACATGCCTAATCCAACGACGGAGGGAGGTTGTGGATGAACTGGGAAGAAGCCTCGCTTGAGCAAGCTTATTTCGACTAGATCTTCCTCACCCGATGCTTTTCGAAGCTCCAAAATACCCTGAGCCTCCGTTGAAGGTTCCTTAAATGGCTGGCAACTTCAAAACGGTGTTAGGACTGCTGGTGCGCCACTGTATGGTGGGAGAAGGACAACCACCCAAGTATCTCTGATGAACACAAAACTTGACCCCAGAGGGTCCTTTGGCTCCAAAACCTGCAAGTATAACTCACACAAGAAAACGAGGTGTACTGGGCCTTATTTGGTCGAGAGGAGTGAAAGGTGGAGCATGATGGAGATGTGACACCCAGCCCCTATTCTAGGGAGGAATAGGTTGAGTGGAGCGGTGTGGGATGAGGAGAAGTGTGAGGGCAAGAAGAGGAGATGGTCAAGTGGGTTGAAGACAGTGTAGAACATGATGTGAGCTTCGACGAACTACGAAGAGGCTGCTTGCAGCTAATACACACAATAAAAACCTAATCTAATAACAACAAATAAAACCTACAACTAATGGCTATTTAAAAAGCGAAGAGAAACATACCTCAGTGGCCGGAAAACCACTATGCCAGGAGATCGATGACCAGGTCGATGGAGATGGGTGGAAACCCCTAAACTACACTCAACTCCACCGCAAAAAAGCTGGAGAGGAGGCTTTCACCCTCATTGATCTAGAGCTCCGGAGAGGGGGGGGGGGCTAAACTTGGTCCAGGGCGATTCAAAAATCAAAAGGGAAATCAGAGATGTTTATGTACATGATGGCAGATGAGCTCCAAAGAACGAGGAAGTGTTGGCGATGTAGTGATCCATGGATCGAGGAAATGACCTAGCATGTAAGAGGGCGAATCGAGGTAGAAAAATAAAGAAGGAATCTACCCGAAATAGTGACTACCTAGGGCAGTAAAAATCGAGGAAGAATGGGTTGACGCTAGGTGTGTCAGGGCTAGACCAGAGAAAGGACAGTTGATCGAAGTCAACTGTAGACTCAATCTGATTGGTCTACGCGGACCAATCGGGAAAAAGGTGACACAAATTATTTGTACATTTGAAATTAAATAATAAATGATTTTATTAATTTTAAATTATACATTTTATCATTTTCTATATTAGTTTATTATAATTTTCATTTTTTTGAGGTGTTTACTTACATGTTAATTTTTAGGGTTCCATTTATAGGTATATTTACCGATATTTTGAGTATTTTATTTTTATTTTGTAATTTTGATTTTATTATTTTATTTATTTATAATGTATTTTTATATACTTAAATATATATTTTTATATTTTTATGATATAGTATCTACACTTAAATAAATAGGTATATGTAATATGCATGTATAAGTATAGGTATTTTATCTCTGTATTTTATATAGAAATTTTATTTTAGTATTTTCTTTAAGGTTTTATTTTAGTTTTAATATGTACATATGTTATAAATATTATTCACAAAGTTATAAAAATACAACATTATAAAAATAATAAAGAATAAACAAAATGAATATTTTATTCGGGTATATTATACAATAGGGGTCCAAAACCTAACTTTCACATACTAACTCCAAAAAATATGAAACCACCTTCATTAAATATCTTAGTTATATACAACTAAAGGTGATTTGATACATTTTGAGTTTCTATTTGAGAGATATGGGTCCGTGATGTTGGGATTCTGGAATCTTTTTCTGTACGTAAAATGTACTCTGTATATTATTTTTATGTAAACTCAATTTTGTATTTTTCT
The DNA here is from genome assembly GCA_037367405.1 of Ottelia alismoides. Classification (NCBI taxonomy): domain Eukaryota; kingdom Viridiplantae; phylum Streptophyta; class Magnoliopsida; order Alismatales; family Hydrocharitaceae; genus Ottelia; species Ottelia alismoides. The sequence continues at coordinate 617,788 of JAZKJV010000756.1, forward strand.
GTGTATTATTATCTACAATTTTTATGTAGAATATTTTTTATTTGAGTATAAAAAATAGAAAATAAAATAGGTTCCAAAATGACTAAATGATGAATAAATAAATGGGATTTATTAGTAATTTTTGGCCCTTATCTCCCTCTACTTTATTCATTGTTGACCAAATCAATTCTTGACTTGATCTTGGAGTTTAGGACCATAAATTCCTTTGGTATTTTATTCTTTTTCTTTTCTATTATTTTCTTTATTCTATAATTTTTGACATTAAAAACTGTATTTTATACACCATTTATACAACAAAGATTGAATGTTAATATGTGCAAATTAGGGCTATTTACATGCATTAGGTAGGTTTTTTAAAATCAAAATGATAGAATAATGGTGACGAATATAGATTCATCATGTTAGTGCAATAAAATGACGATGGAATTAGGCGAAGTGAAGATTGTCAAATACAGTAGTAGACCTGGAAGATTTGGAAATGGTTCCCATTGGTCAAGAATCAACATGGGCCCTAGAGATAGATCACGAGGAATATATGTATTCTCTACTCCAGTAGTAGTTTGGCTTGTGGTTCCATCACCTTTCCCTCTCCCTCTCTCTCCCCTATAAAAGGAGGCGCATGGCGAAGCAAATCTAAGCAACCAGCAAACTCCCGACGAGACAGAGGAGGTGGCCTTGCACGAGGGGGACGAGAGCCTCCTTTGGTAAGCCAAGGATGACTTGCCTATAGCTATACCTTCATTTGTTTTCTGGGAGTTTCAGAAACAGAGATGGTTCGTATACAGGCAGGTCTTCTTGGCTGATCGGAGCGGCTCTCATCTCTCCTGCAAGACCTCCGTTTCTTCTATCACTTTATTTTGTTTCGAATTATTTCCTGCCTTTCAGTTCAACATATTCAGAATCGGATCAGTTGATGCATCTAGTTCGACTATGATAAGGGTTGGAGGATTTCTGTTATTTCTAGTAGGAAACTGCAAGGGTTGAGCTCGTGAGTTTATGAATACTGTCTCGTATACTTTAATATATCTTCCACTATATCCTCATTTCCAGCCCAAATCACATTGACTCAGTTCATTGAAATCTATGTCATTCAGGTTGTTAAGTTCATACATCGCAAACTGTTCGATTTTAACTGATTATTTGCTGAAGTTTTTGAAGAGATCATATCATGTAATAATACATATGATATGCGTGTATCTCCCATGTGCATGTACACTATGGTGCATAATGGAGGCAAAGAAGTGACTTGACAAAGAAGCTCCAATATAAGAATTAGTATCTGTCGGACAGTCACGAAAAATGCAACAGTAATAGCGTTTGTTTTCATTACGATGCTCGTGTCAGGGGCAATATCGTCGAAAGTATTAGGTTCTGTCCAACTGGGGTGGACCTGCATGTGAAGTTAAGATCATAGGTGCAAGTGCAACATTATTCTGACAAATATTCCAAGGATTCTATAATTATTATACCAAACTATCCCGGAAAATCCTATGTGCATGTTAATCATCTGTTTGTGATCCAGCATTTCCCTTTCTGCTACCAATAAGTTTTTTCCAGGAAGTTATTTCCATTCAAACGGGAAATAAGCCACCTGCGATTATCAACAGTTGTAATATTCAATCAACCTCTTTTCTCACAGTTTTTGCAGACCCATTTCGGTAATATCTGCTTCTCACTCGATTTGCTACTGACTATGTTGACGGCAGCTACGAGAGCCCCAAAAATAGGTTTCCCATGTTCATTTTCACATTGCCTTCAAATTCGGTCCTTTAGCACATTAAATTATCCTAAGGTAATGTTCGTTTGGAGAATAAGAACTGGAATATGGGATTAATTCCATGTCCGATGCGGTTCCCAAGAGTACAACTATTCCCGGCCACATCCCATTATTTTACCTTATTCCACCCTTATTTCTATCTTTATTCCACTTTTCCTACCCTTATTCCACCTTATTCTCATTATTCATATCTTTCCAGTCGAACGGAGAATAGATCTTTATTCTCCATCTATATTTCTCCTTATTCCTGAACCGAGCCCTGTTTGGTAGGAGAATAAGCCCTGGAATAAGGGGCTAATTCTCCTCCCGACACGATTCCCAGTGGTACGACTATTCCCCATTATTCCATCTTATTTCACTCTTATTACTATCTTTATCCCACCTTACCTACCTTTATTTCACCTTATTCTCCTTATTCCTATTCTCCAGCCGAACAAAGAATAAATCCTTATTCTCCTTATTTTCCATCCTTATTCCTGTTTATGTCCGAACCGAACGTGTGGTGTGTTCGGTTGGGGATTTACCCCCCACTTTGGGTGGGTTACCCCCAAAACCCATATTCTTTACCCACTAGTGGGGTCCACCATCTTTTCATCAAAAAATATATATTACCATCATATCATCTAGAAATCATAAAATTACTCAACTTCTACTCACTATTTCAAACTTTAATACAACTACATCACAACAACTACCCACTTTTTCAAATTCAATACAATCATATCATAATAACTACCTACTTTTTTAAATTTCAATACAATCACATTACACAAACCCTCCCAACCCTTAACCCACCAACCAAACACACAAACACAAAAACGGATTATCCTCCCCCAAATAATCCACGAACCATATGCACCCTAAAGATTCTCTCTCCTTTTATCCGAGATTCATAAACAACAACCCCTAATCCCCATGAACTCTCCGGTACATGATATCCTTGTTGGAACTTTACTCTTTCTCCGTCCTCTCTCTTGGTGTTGATGCGACAATTACATACATTTTAAAAATCATCTGTCTACTCTTCTCCTCTAGTTCCCTCACCTTTGTCACTCACCTTTGTCAGCCACCACTCATTCGCTCCCTCTCTTCCTTTTCTTCTAATGTTATGGTGAAGAATGATTCCATCCATCCTCTATTAGATGGATTATCACAATCTATCTTGGTCAATCAAGTTTCTATTTATCTTCTTCAGTAATTAAGTGAAATCGAACTCTATCATATTAAAATTATAAGTTTATTAAAATATGAAAAAAAATCACAATCCTAGTAACCATTTCCTTGAGTTGTATTCCATCACGATCTTTATGTAAAATTAGTTCTCAAATTATACGCTTTGCATGAAGGAAAAACCTTCAAAATAAGAGTAGGATTGAAGGCTACGTATTAGTGCTCTAGATACATACGAGGAAGTAGCAACACTATGGGCCCACTATTTTCCAGACGAGGTTGAAATAATACAAAACCAACTGATGAAAAATGATAGTCTCATCTTCTATGAAGGCCATTTAATTGCATTATTTAGATACGCATTGACACCGTATGGAAAGGCGAGAAATCACTTGATAATAAAAGGAAAAAGAAGACACTGAATTGTATGTATTAGATACATTCGGAGTGACATCATTATTTATCGAGTATGATGTCCTAATTATATAAATTGTATAACTAATGCTTATTAACATATTGTTTATCGGACTGAAAAGCAGTTTCTAATACCCGATCTTGGAGAGCCTGCGGTGCTCGACAAGTCGGATCTGGCAATCGTTGTATCGGTCGCTCTCACGATACTCAGAACGTCAACAGTCAATCAAGCAAATAACCGACCCACAATGTATGATAACTCCATGCAAATGTATGAGTCAAAATTTATTTATTTTTAACTCGATAATATATATATATATATATATCTGTGTGTGTGTGTGTGTATGTATGTATGTATATCGTATAAGTATGTAGAGTGTCAAACCACAGAGAGCAACGGGGATAGGGTAATTATTGCCTACGGATAAAAAAATAATAATTGTTTTTACACATTTTCTACTTTTTGAGTTTTTATGGATTTGTAATTATATTTAAATTTTATGGGTTTTTGATTCTTTTATATTTTTTATGTTTTTAAATATTATATTTTTTTAAATTTTGAAATTTTATATTTCTTTTTCTTTAAATGCAATATGGGATATGAGATAAATACGGGGGCCCAATTGCAACTATTACACAAAATTTAAAATGTAACTTAATATTTACAGGACTAAATATAAAATACAAATAGTAAAGAGGGGCTCCATGCAATTTACCCCTTTAAGTGCAGAGGCTTCTCCTTGCGCCACGTAGGGGTGGTCAACGGCTTGGAGGCACGACATTTTTCCATGATCTAGATGAACAAGATTAGATATGGGCTATGACTTGGATCCGATGGCGATGAAGGCTCCTGGATGAACTCGGAAGAAGGTCGGCATGGATGAACTTCGATCATCCGTATCTCCTACCTCCGTCCTCTGATGAATCCATGATTCATTAACTTTTCTGTCGCATTTTGTCTTAAAACCCTTAACAAATGCATGTAAATATTCATTAATTCTCATCTTTTAACAAATCCTCATTCATGTATAAATATTCACTTTTAACCATCAAAATCATGTAAATAAATAAAGAACAAGAAAAAGAACAAAAAGGCAGATTGGATATATGTATATATGTACAATATGACTTAAAATATAAATATAACTGCAAGGTATATTTATAGCCTAACCCTCGAGACCAAGTCAGCATGGATTGATCGACAAACTGAAAAGTAGGTGGAGATAAGGAAAGAAAACCGTAAAAATAAATTAAGTCATATTGTATACACCTTTCACTATTTATAAAATAAATACAAAATTTCAAAGATTTTTAATTAATTCATATGGACATATTTTTCGCCAAACTCTTTCCCTAATTATTTTTAAAAATGTATATAAAAATATAAAAATAAGTTAAAAATATTACCCTGTATATATGCCAAGAAACTCAGCCTATAAATTGTCAAAATCTCAACTTCCGAACATCATAACTTCCTCATACGAACTCCAAATTCACTCTACTCATCTTTAAAGTTATAAAATAATATGGTCTAATTAATAAAGGCGGTTTCATCGAATTCGGAGTCCATTTGCAAAAAGTCGGTTTTGGGACCAAAAGACAATGGGGTTTCTGGGCTATTTATTTTATGTAACACACATTATTTATAGTTTTCATAGATTATAAATTTTAAATTATTTCATGATCTTGTATTTTCACCCTAATTTATTTCATAATTTTTGGAGCTTATTTATTATTTTAATAAAATCAAAAACCCTAAATTATAGGTAAAAATGAACTAGCTAACTTATATCCTTATTTATTAATACATGAAATTAATTTATTAAAATCCATAAAAAATCACACAAGTCTTATTTATTATTCTAATAATTAAGAAAATATAAAATTAATATTTATTTATTTATTTATTAAATTAAAAATTCAAAACTATTTATAAATACATATTTATTAATATAATATTTATATTTCAAATAATATTTGTTATTTATAAAAAGTAATTATTCCATAAATTAGAAAATTAATTTATTTACATTTCTTGTATTTATACCTATTTAAAATAACCTTATTTGTTATTTAATATCGAATTTATAATGATTTTCAGCTTCTGGCCAACCAGGTGCTGACACTTGTCAGCACCTGGGTTGTCTTCTTCAAGAATCAAGTACCCCAACCTGCTCTGACCGGCCTCCTTCACTGAATTATCTCACGCGCATCTTCATTCCTCCAGGCCATCTAAGCCATTGGATCTACTCTCCTAACAACCACCTCCATCGCTGGCCATTCAATCCTGACTTGCGGAGCACGAATCTCATCTATATAAACCCCAAAGATCCGCCATTGCAAACCAACTCTCCAACAACCTGAAGTTACAGCTCCAGTTGCCCGACCCCCACCTTTCTAAGCCGTGCTCCGCCCGATGTGGAGGTGACAGCTCCGGTTCAGCGAGCCCACGTGGAGGAGGAGTCATCGGAGGAGGTTCCAAGGCCGTTCGCCGCCTTGCATTGCCGCCACAGTGCCGCGTTCCGCTCCGGCCAAGGTCTCCCGTCGAGCTTCGTCCAGGTAATACACCTTGACATTTCCCCATACCTATCCCTCCATCTTCTCAGATTTATTCTCGATCACCGAGCCATGATTAGCATGGCTAATTACCATCATTAGATCGCTTAATCTTTTATCTTGCATGCCCAATCGATTCCCACCTTCAAAGCATTTCAAAGCCACTTCAATTCGCGTTTCAATTCATCACCATTTTCACGCATCTCAATCTTCCATCAGTAGTCATCTCCCCAGATCTGGAAGCCCTCGTCTTCACGGAAATCACATTCAAAGATGGCGTGACCATCTGACCTTCAGACGCTATTGCACCGGACCACCATCTTCCTCGCGCCTCCACCGCCGCTCGAAGCAGCCGCCGATCACCATCTACCGCAGGCGAGCTCGAGGGGTGGAGGAGCCACACCTCTGGCCCCGCCGGAGAGCCCAAGACGCCGGCGTTCGCTCGTGATAAATCGATGAAGACACGTCCTTCGTCAGGCACGCAACCGCTCAAGAACAACTTCAAGAACAGACGGTGTACAGGTAGCCGACACGTGGCACACGCACAACCGTCGGATCAACGCGGATAAGTTCTAATTTGAGCCGTCTATGGCGAATCGGTGGAATTTTTGCACCTTAAATCCAGAAGGCTTTTCAGAATTTATTTCCTCTCCACAAGGTTTTCAGAATTACATTTAGGTCCCTCCGTAGGGACCTAAATGTAATAGCATTTTATTTTTCTTTCAGAAAAGTCCTTTGAGGACCTTTTTGCTAATAATTTCTAGATACTTTTCTTGTGCTTATGCCCCTGGGCTATAGGGGGTCTTTGGACCTCGTTTGACCTTGTTTCTTGTTGATTTCTTTAGGGTAGTTACGCAACTACCCTAGCTAGTTTGTATTAAATTTTCGTGTCTTTTTCTCGTGTTTTCATCGTGTTTTGATTTTTCGAAAACCGACTCCATCTTGTTTTGATTTTGTAAGCTTGTTCGAGTCCGTTGCTCGGTTCCACCTACTATAGTGTACCATCTATCTATATTCACCTATTATATAATAAATAAATCTTTTTGGAAAATATCCCTTTTTGAAAATTAAATAAAAATTTGAAAAGATTAAAACCAAATAAAAATTAAAAATAAAAATCAAATAAAAATTGTTTCTTTGCTCTGATCATTTTTAGAAGAGATAAAATAAAATCGTAAAAATAATTCTTTAAAAAAATATCTTCTATTCTGCCTCCTTGAGATCGACCCAAGCACACTCACCTGGTAAAATAATTACTGTAGGTTTTCTACCGAAAACCAAATTTGTTTGATAGACTGAGGTCTTTTTGCGGCTTTTTCTACATCGACCACGTTACTTTCAAAAAGCCGCGATCTAATTTTTAGCTCTTATCAAAATGACACCGTTGCCGGGGAGGCGTTAGAATATTTTGATTTTTTTCCTATCTTTGTGATTTTATTTTCTCTCTTCTTTTTCTTTTGTTTTTCGTAGATTTTCATACGGTTTTCGTATGGCTTTTATCAATCATTTTTTGTTTTGGTAGTTCTTTCGGCTTTTCTTACAGCTTTCTCGACTCTTTTCTCGACCGATTTCGTACGGCTTTTCGTACAACTAACCAGGTTTTGTAGGGCCTGTAGGATCATCTGGCTTCTTAGGGAGCCGAATCAGTTGAAAGAACAGAGGCCGGCTTCTTCTTCACGAGTCGACTGCAGAGGGCAGAACTTAGTTAGAGTAATTTTTGTAAAGAGAGAGAAAGGGAGAGAAGCTGTAAAAGATAATAAACAAACCCCCCCATTTTTTTCGGGGTTTGATTCGTCGGATACCGTGTATCCGAGGGATCAAACACCCACCGCGGTTTTTCCTGCTTATCGGTTTTCCGTGGCTTTTTAGATGCTTGCTTAGGTTTTTGATTCTATTTGATTGTTCCTGCGTAGTTAGTTTTAGGACTCGCAACCTAGGTGCATGATTTTAGGCTTTTTATAAAAAAACGATAGACGTTTGTTTGAAAAAACCCAAAAAAATTACAAAACCGTAAAATAAAATCGGGACTGCTAAACATATCTGACTTAAAAACCATAAACCGATTCATTTGTTTTGGGAGAGTAACCCCCGCACAACTTCTCAGAGTGCGCGAGCGAGAGCCGACCCATAAGGTTAGAGCCCAAACACCGTATTTACCATGAAATACTACTTAGTTCATACACCTGATCACTGTTCCTCAGTGGGTAAGCTCGGGTAGCCAGAAACGGTCCGGGTTTACTTAGCAGAGTTGGAGGTTTAGAGGACACTGCGCAAGGCTCCGTCCTCAAGTAACATGGGTAGCCGGAAACGGTCTGTACTTACTCCCATACTGGCTGAGTGCGAGTGATCTTTTGTAAGGACTCGGGCTAGTGTTTCAGAGAAACTATCGGGCACCTATCAGCTCGCTCAGCCCGCGATAACCACGAAACTTGTTTGCTAACTACAACCATAAAATCGACAAGATAAAAGACCGAACTCTTACGATCTTCATCGGGTTGAGTTGGTGAACACGGGGTTTGCTTTGTGTTTGCTTGCAGGGCGTGAGTTTCCACGGCTTTCGCATTTCTCCTCTCATTTGAATCGTACATCGTGCTCTGATGAATCCACGATTCATCGCCTTTATTCTTTTATTTTAGCCTCTTTTCCTTATTCAAATACCTGTAAATACCCATTAATTTCATAAAATTACCATTTTGCATGTATTTGTTAATTATACATTTTTAACACTTTTTGTACATAAATAAAAGAATAAAGAAGAAAAGAAAAAGAAAAGGGTGAATTTATGCAATAAATACAGACTGACCCAAACCCCAAGAGAAGGTCAAGACTTGGCCTGATCGACCAGGAATAAAGTAGGGGGAGATAAGGTTGTCTGTCAGAAAATCTAAAAAATATCTTGTACATATTTTTCATGTATATTTGTACAAAACTTACATTATTTTATTTGTATATAATTTGAGCTCAAACTAATTATTTTTGTAAATAAAAGTTGTAAATAAAAATGTGTTGTAAATAATGAAAATATTTGTAAAATAAAATATTGTATATATTACAAATAATTACACCCAGAAAAAAGCCGCAAAGTATAATTGAAACATCAATTCCGGCTCCATACAAGCTCAAATCGAACCAAACTCACTTCCATCATACTATAAATTAAATTATCTTTCAAATGGCTGTGGTTTCGTATTTTTTGGAGTTACGGTTAAAAAGTCGGTTTTCTGGGGTGTATTGTGCAGTTTACCCCTAAATTTGTTGTATATAATTATTAAAACTTATTCTTACATAATGTGTATATTGTAAATATTATTTTCAATAAAAATAAAAATTAAAAAAAATAAAAAATAAAAAAATCTTTTATAAAAATTATTTCCTTATTTGCACCTATGTACATTATATTATATGTATATAATATATGTATACCACTAACTTCCTTGAATAAAAACCATCCAAAAAATTAATTATCTAATATTAATTAATTTATTTTATTTATCTACGAATTTTATATTTAATTTATTTAATTTATTAGATTTATGTGAATTAAGTGACTTGATAACTTACCATTTATTTTAGATTTGATTTCATTCCTTTAATGGCCACCATTAAGGTGGAAAATTCAATTTTGGTAATTATTTAATTTATATATTTTAATTAAATCCGAATTTCCTTTTTATTTATTTAATTAATTTATTTAATTATTATATTTATTTAAATTATCACTAATTACTTTCTATTTATGTAAATATCTCTATTTTTGACCTTCGTCTTCTTTTTAATGGGCTCCTCCTCCCTCATTTCTTCTTTGATCGATCTTTGGTGGAGAGGAGCCCGGTTTCCGAGAGGTTTCTTGTTGAAGAGGGTCCTAACCTCCGATCCGGTCGGTGACAGCGATTTGAGCTTCGTTGAGGCCATCATGGCGTGTCCGAACTCTAAAGTGAGATCCATTTTTACTTCTCGTTGTTTTGCTTAGATAAATCATAGGTCTAGTTTTTACTTAGATGTAGTGATTAATTTTTAGATTAAAAATTGCAAAAATTTTCACCACACATAATCCGCTTCCGAAATCAAATTTTCACCTCATTTTCGTGTCCCTCCAGTTCCATTTCTATCTCACGCGACCTATCACCTCCGGTCACGCACGGTGATCGGAGCCACGGATCTATTCCATCATATCATAAGAGCCACCCATTCACCAACTTCATTCTGTTTATAAATAAATTAAAAAAAATATGTATCTTGTTTTCTAATCCTTGTTTTTGCAAGATACAATAAAAAATAAATAATTTTTTTTCTCTCTAACATTTGTTTTGCAGGTATAATAAAAAGAAAATAAAAAATTTTTGCTTTTGTATCTAACGTTTTGTTTTGCAGGAAAATATAAAAAAATAAAAAATTCTTCCTTTCTTAGTACAGATCTGTGTTTACAGTAATAAAAAAATAATGAAACAAAAAAACAATTTTCTTAACATTTTCCTGTAGCAAAATATTAAAAAAATAAAAAAAACATTACCAGCTCCAGGCATCCACGCGCGAGACCATCCCCACCGACCTCCTGGGTCATGCCCAGCCCCGCACCTCGCCGGCCGCGTCAGCGTCGCCCGCCGGCGGCCTCCCTCCACGGCCGCAACCCCTTGCATCCAGTACCACCAGGCTGCGGACCTCCCTTCTCCTGTCCCCGCGTGGCCTGGACCAACCGCGTGCAGCCGCGCGGCCCCGCCTCCGCCCTCCGCGTCTTCCCAGATCGCCGCGTGCGGCGCCCCCTCCTCCGTCCACTCCTCCGCCATCTCCTGCACCTCCAGGACCCCGCCGCCGGTGCCCACCTCTGCCTCCTTGCCGCACGCCGCGCCGCCTCTGTGTGAAGAAGAAGAAGAGAGGGTCGGCTGCCCTTGATCCCCATTTGGTTTGATAAAGCACGAAGGCAGGAAACCCTATCTGGGGTTTGGTATTTAAAAAATGGAATAATTACACATCTACCCCCTAGAGTTTTCAGAAATGCAAAAAGACTCCTTTGAGAGCTTCAAATCCAGATCATGTGCATGGCACAAATTTAGTGGGTAAATTACAACCTTTTCCCCCCATTTTATCTCTGTTTTTATTTTCAGAGGAAAACTTTTTGAGTAATTGCATTCCAGTCCTTGTGCTTTCAGACCTTAACTTACTTGATATTTGCATTGAAATACATGTTTTTATTGCTCGTAAAATTCCGCAAAAATTTGTAAATATTCCTGTTGTGTCTCTTGTCATTGTTTAAAATTTTCATAGCATTTTGACTTTACTTGATATATTTAAAAAATAAAAAACATTGGCTTTTTGCATATCTCAACTTTGAAAATTCATAAAAATTGAAAAAGTGTTTAAAAGGTCCATAAAAATTTCTGTAGGTGTATTTTGTTGTGCTTTATTTTCAGACCAATGTTTGTGCAATTTTTATTTATAAAAACCAAAAAATTTGCGAAAAACGAAAAATCTTAAAATAATCGTAGAAAATTCTTAAAAAATCCAAAAATAGTAATTTCAGTTTTTGATTGTAGATATGATCTTGTAGTTTCTCTTAAAAATAATCACCAGGATTTTTGAGCATTTAAAGAACTTTTAAATTGAAAAATACTCCTGGCTGTGAATAGTCTTTTTATTTTTCGCTGTTTTATTTTTTATAAAATTCCAAAAACATCGGAAAATTGTGAAAAAATTACCAAAAATATTTTAAAACATATAAAACACAAAATATTCTCTCTTGAATTTCTGAACTTTTTTGGTTATTCTGAAAAATACCAAAAAGAGTTTGTTTTATCACTTTTCTTCATTTGTGATTGTTTTATAAAATAAAAAAATAAAAAAATTAAAACCACTTAAAATCATCTTTGAAATTTGACTATAGAGTTTTTCAATCGTGCTCCTTGTGTTCGACCCCGGTCGCTGTACCAGGTAAAAAGAATAGCGAAAAGACCGCTTACACATTGCCTTGATTGATCCGATTTTTTAAGTGGTTTAAAACATTATTTTCCGTTGACCGAATTGATCGATTAAGGACAACGACATTGTGATTTATTTTCTACCTTAGTCGCATCGATTTTTTGGCTCATCAGAATGACGCCGTTGCCGGGGAGTACGACTTTGTAGTCATTTTTCTATTTGTCTCTCTATATTATAATTGTTTTCGGACATTCTCTCTCTGATTTTTGTGCGAGGTACTGCTTGGACGACTTGGAGTATATTTTTAAAGGACCCGCGCAGGAGGAAGAGCAGAGAGGAGAAGAAGTTTTTATTTTTTGAGAGAGAACAATATTTTTATTGTAATAATTTAGGACTTTGGACCTGTGAACTTGGACATTTTTCGGGGTCTGTTTCGCCAAGTGCCGATGCACTTGGGGGACCTCACCGCTATTTTTCGTCGGTTATATTTTCTCGTATTTTTTTTATTTTTATTTTTTGATTCCCGCGCAATTTTCGAGCCCCTAGCATCGGGATTTTCTTCTTGACCGTGACGTAATCAATAGGGTTCCAATACCTTAATAAATATGCCTGTACCTATAGAGCGGTAATTGGACCAACAATAAAAAGATTAATAAAATAGTCGATCCACTACCTTCGAGCCTACGTGCCATAGCCCACCCTGCCAAGCGCTGCTCCTGAACTCGATTTGTCGAGAGGAGGAGGGGTGGGCCTAGACCGGACCTTTGGATCGGAGGCTGGTGGTCGACTAGACGTTCTTTCGAGTAGAACTGCTGCTTAGGGCTCGGATTTCCGCTTGCATCATTTAGTTAGTTTTAATTCAGTCTTTAAATTCTGCGCGGATCATATTGTATGTAGAGTGCCGGAGTAAGGTACGCATTTTCTATCTCTGCATGCATCATCGTTTTTGACCGTGCATTGGCTTTTTCGACTTCCTCCCCCTGTTTTTGGACTCAAATCAATCAAAGAGGAAATTAAAAAGCTCGTTAGGCGTTTATTCTTGAAAATATCCAAAAAAATCACAAAATCAAAAATTAAAAAAATTGGGACTGCTAATTGAACTTGACTCTAAAATCAAACGTAATTGATTCATATCATTGTATTGGGAGAGCAATCCCCTCATTGTCTGCGCTTTTACTCGCTCGCGTACACACTAAGGAGTAGTGCCCAAATCCTATTCAAGCCTCCTAAGTGTTTGTACAACTTTACCTTCTCAATAAACTCTAAAATTGAAAAGATAAAAGACCAAATCTCACGGTCTTCACATTTGTGTTGAGTTGGTGAAATGGGATTTGCTTTGTGTTTTGTATGTCTTTGGTGTGAGTCGGTTACGATCATTCTCCGAGATCATTAGCAGTCACCTTCTGTCTCTATCCCACCCTCCCTCCCTTCTATCTCTCTCTTCGTTCCTGCCTTCTCTTTCTTTCACTCCCTTCTATCCCTCCCTCCCTCCCTTCATTTTTCTCGCTTCATGATTGGTCGCCTTCCATTCCAGCCGAATTTTGCGGCTTCGACATTTCACAACCATCATTCCCGCCCACTCTCTTGGGAGGTCGGAACCCCGTCCGATTTCCCATCTTCTCCCTACCCACCCTCTTTCTCGGGACATGCTGTGAATGAAGCCCGTAGAGACCAGATTGACCAAATAAGAAATCCGGGCGTTCACCTTGCTGAGATGAGAGTGCATCCCATAGGTGATCGAATGGGGCAGTTGCGAGCTTTAGACAACTTTTATCCTAGGATGATGGATGAATACATAGATCAGGAAGTACAGTCCACTTCTACTTTGAGACCATTCGTCCTGGATTTAGAGTTAATTGATATACTGCCGAAATTCTTTGGGGACGTGCACGAGGAACCATATTTGCATATCGATGAATTTGAGGATATTTGTAGATCACGATCATATTCGGATATCACTTATGAGGAAATGATGCTGATTACCTTCCCATTTACACTTCAGAGTAGATCCAAGAGTTGGCATAGACGATTGGGAAGGAAGATTACTACATGGGGAGATTTACGATCATTATTTTTGAAGAAATTTTACCCCCAGTGTAGAGCAAAGATGATGCGGTCGTGTATTCGTGATTTTTCAGTTAACCCCCAGAAGCCATTGATAGATTCATGGTTGAGGTTACGAGAACTTGTGAGGCGATTTCCTGATCATGGATTTTCGACGACTGACCTTATCCATATCGCCATGAGGGGGAGGACCACAGAGCAGATTTCATATGTCATTTCCTCGTGTGGTGGTTCACACCAAAGCCCCGACTTGGATTTTGTTGAGACCATCTTGGATACACTTTTTGATCTTGCATATACACCAGATGATTTTTTCGGGACAACACATGGGGGAGATATGACAACAGTTGAGTGTGTGACACACCATGCCGATTTTGATAGCACACACGAATCAGAAGATATGGATGCTACTACTTCTCATATGATGGATGTGTTGTCTATTGTTGTGAGTTCCCAGAGCCGGATATTGGTTGAGGACCAATTGGATTTACAATCAGATTTTGAGCCAGTCCCGCTCTTTCACGTAGAAGATTATTCGATTCTAGATCTGCAAGGATCTTAGAGGAGGAACCCACATCTCAGCCATCCTCTGATTCTTTCCAGTATCCATACGTAGTTGATTCAGTGTCTTGTCTTCAGGAGATCTTCTCAGATTTGAAGATATACTTGGATTCATCTCAGCATAGAGAGCTTGATGAGGGACTGATTTTTGATTTGACTGAACTTGATAGTCCCGTACTTGAGCCATGTGTCCTCCCAGTTGATGAGGTCGATATATTTTTGGAGGACCTGATTTTCGACAGCATAGATCCCAAGTTTCCTGATGATTCGGCATTACTCCCCGAGGGTTATCTGCAGGAGGATGCCATGGACCATGTGTACTCGGTTTCACTTTCTGGGAGTGCATCCAATCTGTCGGATCACGAGACCGAGTATTTTGATATTTTTGATAATGAGTTTGATATTTCTCTCCTCGACGACCCTCGCGAGGACAACCTGATTTTTGAGGTATTCGATGATTTCACTGATTTGTCTACATTCCATGCATCGGATATCTGCCTTTATAGTGAGTCTCCATATCATGATCTTCCATATCTATTTGAGACGGTGATTGACGTGGAGGATTCCCTGACAGATCCTTCCTTCTCCACGTTTGATTACTTCGGCTCCATCCTTTCACTCCATACAGATCTTGAGCCGATGATTTCTTTTGTGTTACCGGAGCCCGACTTCATCTGCCCATATCTTGACCCAGTAGCAAACACCTGCCTGACTGATTATCTGGGTATTATCATTTACTCTGTTGAACTCGTCGTTATTCTCCCACCGAGACTGCGACGACTATACGGTATTCGTCTGACAGATGCCGTCCCGAACCTTGATACTGCGTTGTCCTAGCATTTGCGCCCAGCTAGGGGCGTAAACTTTAGCGCTTGTTGAGAGGCACCTCAACATTGATCGACTCACATCTGTATAGATCATCTGTCCATATCATACATTCTTTATTTCTTACATACCATCTCCATCGCATGATCATTCCATACTTAGGGTGTACTTTACCCTAAGTATAGGGGGTGTCAAACTTGTGATTATTTGTTTGATTCTTTTTACCTCTTTTTTGCTGCCTATACTTAGGGATATTTTACCCTAAGTATAGGGGAGGTAGACTCTGTACATTCTACTCATCGGTCTTCCCTTCGTGTACAGTCTTCTATACTTAGGATTACTTGATCCTAAGTATAGGGGGATCACCGACTTCTATTGTTTATTCATCGTTGTAGTATACTATTCTTTTCACTTTTCTATACGCAACATGAGTTATGTCTTTCTTTTCAGCTCTTTGACCACTATGAGGACATAGTTCGAGCTAAGTATAGGGGGGTGTCGTATATATTGTATATATACTTTAGCCATAACTCGTACTTTCATATTTTTTTAATATGGCTAAAACACTGTGTAAATACTCAAAAAAAACTTGTAAAAAAACTAATTACTAAAACGATGCAGATATTTCCTCAAAATTCTTTTTGTATATACTGATTAATAAATCAGGTTAAATATTTTAAAATATTTTGAAAGTAGTTTGAAAATCTATTTGAAAAATCTTTTGAAAACTATTTGAAAAATGTTTGAAAAATATTTTCAACCTTTGTAAAAATATTAGGGTTTGTAAATTTTTTTTCTCTTTGTGTGAAATAAAATTATTTTCTAAAAACTATTTGCAAATGTTTGAAAAATGTTTGAAAAATTATTTTGAAAATATATATATATATACTGTTTGAAAAGTGTTTGCAAAATAGTTTTCAAATGTGTGTAAATGTTTGTAAAATTGTGTGAAAAATTATTTTGGACTATAATTTTCAAAATTAGTTGTAAAATTATTTTCAAATAAATTTGAGGAATATATGCATCACAAAAAATGAATAAAATAAAAATTAAAAAAAATCAACTGTGTATATACTTGTATAAATTACTCAAGTTGTAAATTCTTGTATCTTATTCTTGTAAAATAATCAACTCACTTTTGTGTAAATATGAATCTCATCCCAAAAAAAAACTTGTTTATATTTGTATATATTACTAACTATTTGCAGTAAAAAAATCCATAAAAATTTCAAAATTTTGAAAATTGTTTCACAAAAAGATTTTTGTTTTCTTTTCCTTGCATGTACATATTTTCTTGCATTTGCATGAGCATTTTTTAGGATGATTTTGATAATTAAACTAAGTCTGGAATAAATTTGAAGAATGGAGCTTAGTTGGACCTTAATGCACTTAATTTCAGAGGAACCTTATAAGATTTGGAGTTAAGACTTTTCAGGTCCTAGTGACTTAATTCTTTGAGTCCATAAGACTATGTTCACATGTCATCTTGATGAGTCTAAGTAGAACATTTAACAACACACACATGATTCTTTCAGACCGTGGCTTACCTTGGACACTGCACTTTACACGTAGCTCTTCATGGATGAGGTAGTGAGGGGGCAGAATCTTTTGGCTTGGGGTAGCATACGAGGGTAGTACATCTAGGCGGAACCTCTCGTCCTCCTCTAGGGAGGGAAGTGCGTCTCAACCTAGTCTGGTGATGTTGAGGTCTAAAGACAGGAGCTGTGGGGTTGCAATAATGCTTCAAAAGAGGGATAGTCTACTGGCTCAAGAGGAAAAACTCCTTATGTACATGCTGCACCTTGTATATATTGTCAAAAAAAAGAAGAAAGAAAAAATGCAAAATCTCCAAAAGTGGACAGGCTTGATAGAAAAATAAAATGCCTGTAAAAAAAAGAATAAGAGCTTCAAAGTCATATATTTGTGAGCTTGCAGCGGGTGACATGGCTACACTGGTCATGCATCCAAGGATAGGTAACTACACTGGTTACCGTCCATTCTCTTCTCCATCCCCTCTTCTTGAGCTGGTTGTACTTGAACTTAGAAGAGAATATCCCCGCTCCTCAAGGAAAGAGTTGCCAGACCGGGTTATTTGAGTTACCTTGTTGAGAGAGGCTGAATCTTTTCTACTTTTGAGATGAAGAGCTATATTTCACTTACACGTACAAGAATTCATAGTCATAAGAATTTGTGTCTGTAGACTTGTTCTGATCTGACTGTTGAGGAGACCTGAATATGAGTCTTATGGAACATAGAGGCTGTTAGGTTTTAATTCCATGTCCCATTAAGGTTCCGACAAACTAATAATCCACAGGTCCGACAGAGCTCCAGACTACATTTTTATGAAGATAAAGTTTGAAAGTCAATATTGTTCTAACTTCTTTCCTTTTTCTTTTCTTTATTTTCATTTTCACTTATTTTCCAAATAAGTGTTTGCTAAGGGACTAGCAAAGGTAAAGTATAGGGGAATGATGAATCCACGATTCATCGCCTTTATTCTTTTATTTTAGCCTCTTTTCCTTAGTCAAATACCTGTAAATACCCATTAATTTCATAAAATTACCATTTTGCATGTATTTGTTAATTATGCATTTTTAACACTTTTTGTACATAAATAAAAGAATAAAGAAGAAAAGAAAAAGAAAAGGGTGAATTTATGCAATAAATACAGACTGACCCAAACCCCGAGAGAAGGTCAAGACTTGACCTGATCGATCAGGAATAAAGTAGGGGGAGATAAGGTTGTCTGTCAGAAAATCTAAAAAATATCTTGTACATATTTTTCATGTATATTTGTACAAAACTTACATTATTTTATTTGTACATAATTTGACCTCAAACTAATTATTTTTGTAAATAAAAGTTGTAAATAAAAATGTGTTGTAAATAATAAAAATATTTGTAAAATAAAATATTGTATATATTACAAATAATTACACCCAGAAAAAAGCCGCAAAGTAATAATTGAAACATCATTCCGGCTCCATACAAGCTCAAATCGAACCAAACTCACTTCCATCATACTATAAATTAAATTATCTTTCAAATGGCTGTGGTTTCGTATTTTTTTGGAGTTAGGGTTAAAAAGTCGGTTTTCTGGGGTGTATTGTGCAGTTTACTTATATATTTGTTGTATATAATTATTAATACTTATTCTTACATAATGTGTATATTGTAAATATTATTTTCAATAAAAATAAAAATTAAAAATAATTAAAAATAATAAAATCTTGTATGAAAATTATTTCCTTATTTGCACCTCTGTACATTATATTATATGTATATAATATATGTATACCACTAACTTCCTTAAATAAAAACCATCCAAAAAATTAATTATCTAAAATTAATTAATTTATTTTATTTAATTACGAATTTTATATTTAATTTATTTAATTTATTAGATTTATGTGAATTAAGTGACTTGATAACTTACCACTTATTTTAGATTTGATTTCATTCCTTTAATGGCCACCATTAAGGTGGCAAATTCAATTTTGGTAATTATTTAATTTATATATTTTAATTAAATCCGAATTTCGTTTTTATTTATTTAATTAATTTATTTAATTATTATATTTATTTAAATTATCACTAATTACTTTCCATTTTTGTAAATATCTCTATTTTTGACCTTCGTCTTCTTTTTAATGGGCTCCTCCTCCCTCATTTCTTCTTTGATCGATCTTTGGTGGAGAGGAGCCCGGTTTCCGAGAGGTTTCTTGTTGAAGAGGGTCCTAGCCTCCGATCCGGTCGGTGACAACGATTTGAGCTTCGTTGAGGCCATCATGGCGTGTCCGAACCCTAAAGTGAGATCCATTTTTACTTCTCGTTATTTTGCTTAGATAAATCGTAGGTCTAGTTTTTACTTAGATGTAGTGATTAATTTTTAGATTAAAAATTGCAAAAAATTTCACCACACATAATCAGCTTCCGAAATCGAATTTTCACCTCATTTTCGTGTCCCTCCAGTTCCATTTCTATCTCACGCGACCTATCACCTCCGGTCACGCACGGTGATCGGAGCCACGGATCTATTACATCATATCATAAGATCCGCACATTCACCAACTTCATTCTGTTTATAAATAAATTAAAAAATATGTATCTTGTTTTCTAATCCTTATTTTTGCAAGATACAATAAAAAAATAAATAATTTTTTTTCTCTCTAACATTTGTTTTGCAGGTATAATAAAAAGAAAATAAAAAAAATTTGCTTTTGTATCTAACGTTTTGTTTAGAAATATAAAAAAAATAAAAAAAATTCTTCCTTTCTTAGTACAGATCTGTGTTTACAGTAATAAAAAAATAATGAAACAAAAAAACATTTTTCTTAACATTTTCCTGCAGCAAAATAAATTAAAAAAAATAAAAAAAACATTCCCAGCTCCAGGCATCCACGCGCGGGACCATCCCCACCGACCTCCTGGGTCACGCCCAGCCTCGTACCTTGCCGACCGCGTCAGCGCCGCCCGTCGGCGGCCTCCCTCCACAGCCGCAGCCCCTTGCATCCAGTACCACCAGGCCGCGGACCTCCCTTCTCCTGTCCCCGCGTGGCCTGGACCAACCGCGTGCAGCCGCGCGGCCCCGCCTCCGCCCTCCGCGTCTTCCCAGATCACCGCGTGCGGCGCCCCCTCCTCCGTCCGCTCCTCCGCCATCTCCTGCACCTCCAGGACCCCGCCGCTGGTGCCCACCTCTACCTCCTTGCCGCACGCCACGCCGCCTCTGTGTGAAGAAGAAGAAGAGAGGGTCGGCTACCCTTGATCCCCATTTGGTTTGATAAAGCACGAAGGCAGGAAACCTTATCTGGGGTTTGGTATTAAAAAAATGGAATAATTACACATCTACCCCCTAGAGTTTTCAGAACTGCAAAAAGACTCCTTTGAGAGCTTCAAATCCATATCATGTGCATGGCACAAATTTAGTGGGTAAATTACAAACTTTTCCCCCTCATTTTATCTCTGTTTTTATTTTCAGTGGAAAACTTTTTGAGTAATTGCATTCCAGTCCTTGTGCTTTCAGACCTTAACTTGCTTGATATTTGCATTGAAATACTGTTTTTATTGCTCGTAAAATTCCGCAAAAATTTGTAAATATTCCTGTTGTGTCTCTTGTCATTGTATAAAATTTTCATAGCATTTTGACTTTACTTGATATATTTAAAAAATCAAAAACATTGTCTTTTTGCATATCTCAACTTTGAAAATTCATAAAAATCGAAAAAGTGTTTAAAACGTCCATAAAAATTTCTGTAGGTGTATTTTGTTGTTCTTTATTTTTAGACCAATTTTTGTGCAATTTTTATTTATAAAAACCAAAAAAATTGCGAAAAACGAAAAATCTTAAGATAATTGTAGAAAATTTAAAAAAATCCAAAAATAGTAATTTCAGTTTCTGATTGTAGATATGATCTTGTAGTTTCTCTTAAAAATAATCACCAGGATTTTTGAGCATTTAAAGAACTTTTAAATTGAAAAATACTCCTGGCTGTGAATAGTCTTTTTATTTTTCGCTGTTTTATTTTTATAAAATTCCAAAAACATCGGAAAATTGCGAAAAAATTACCAAAAATATTTTAAAACATATAAAACACAAAAATATTCTCTCTTGAATTTTCTGAACTTTTATGGTTATTTTGAAAAATACCAAAAAGAGTTTGTTTTATCACTTTTCTTCATTTGTGCTTATTTTATAAAATAAAAAAACAAAAAAAATTAAAACCACTAAAAATAATCTTTGAAATTTGACTATAGAGTTTTTCAATCGTGCTCCTTGTGTTCAACCCTGGTCGCTATACCAGGTAAAAAGAATAGCGAAAAGACCGCTTACACATTGCCTTGATTGATCCGATTTTTTAAGCGGTTTAAAACATTATTTTTCCATTGACCGAATTGATCGATTAAGGACAACGACATTGTGATTTTATTTTCTACCTTAGTCGCATCGATTTTTTGGCTCATCATGCTCTCCCGATCAATTTTCTTAACATCGAAGATGATGTCTCGACGATTTTTCTTCTCAGACTCCGTGAGATTTTGACTGCCCACCGTCGAGTGTACTTCTTCACAAGCTTGAGATGACCCTCTTCCCGAGCTGGTCCCATCTGATCTCAAGGAGAGTCAGCCCCAGACTCCCTCGCCACCTGGCCAGAACATTGAGGCAGACCCTTGCCTCAATACATCTAGATCTCCAGTCGATCTTTCGTTGAGTTCTTACGAGAGTTTTTCTTTCACAGAAAAGCAGATGGTTCACGGCAAAGGACCAGCAGCAGATGAGATGCCACCAGCTGGGGAACATCAGGAAGGAAGATCAGACACATATGTTACTACAGGTATTCTCAATACACTTCAGCAGATGAACCTACAGATCTGAGAATAGTTTAGAGTTCAGAATGAACTGCGGGCTGAAATAGCCGTGCTGCAAGTAGGGGCCGGGAACCAGTTACCGCCTGCGGTTCCCGTAACCTTACGGGAGGAGTATGACCCGGGCGCTAGAACGCTCCACCATTTGATTCGGCTATCGCCGAATCAAGGGCCATACGAGCTGAGATCGTCCTTCATTTCTTTGCTTCCCAAGTACTATGGGAATGCTGCAGAGGAGTCGTTTACCTTCTTACAGCAATTCGAGATGATTTGCGGTAGAGCTTGTTATCCAGGAGTCACGCAAGAGGCTGTACGCCTCAAGGCCTTCCCCTTTGCCTTAGCCGATAAGGCTCTTTACTGGCTGAGTCATCTGGGGAGGGAAATCTCTACATGAGACGATCTGAAGTCCACCTTCCTGCGTAAATATTTTCCTTTGGGAAGGACAAACATGATGAGGAGCCAGATCTTTAACTTCACGCAACTCCCGCACAAATCTTGCCATGAGGCATGGGATAGATTCAAGGATCTTACGGAGAGATGCTTGCATCATGAGATCCCGATGAAGGTGCTAGTTCATAACAATTTTGGAGGACTCCAGCCGGAAATCCAGGGGCTCGTGAGTACCGCATGTGGCGGCAACTACTTGAACAAGGAAGCCGAGTAAGTCTGGGCCATCTTCGAAGGGATGGCCGAGAACCCGAGAGTCGTGGACTCTACTCGGGCATTTCAGAAAGCCCCGCAGCCACCATATCACCGAGAACATCACAAGGTGGCTAACATCTCAGATTCCGAATCCAACACCAACATGGGATACATTAGCGAGAAGCTAACGTTGGTGGATATGATTCAAAAGCAGGTCCAAGACCTACATCCACTGCGAGAGTTGGAGAAACTCTCATCTCTACCTCAGCAGCTGAGTGATCTGTCGAAGAAGGTTTCTGACCTTCAGCTCCAGTATCAACAGAGCCAGTCTTCTTCGACCACACAACCAGCACGGAGGATCGCACCTGCTCCACCCACCCGTCAGATCCACTACGTTCAGAGCGAGTCCAAGATCCCGCAGACTGATTGGCATGAGGATCAGTCTCACGCCAATCCCGGCCAGATCACCAGCACCGTAGAGATGGAGGTGGAGTCGCAATCTACTCTCGAGATCAATGGGATTTGGTATACTCCGATTCAGCAGCCGAGTATACCGAATCAGCAGCAGCAGCAACAGCCGTACGGTCATCCGCAGCATGGACGTCCGAATTTCCAGCACCGCCAGAGCTTCACGCCACAGCAGTCTCACCCGAATGTCTATCACCAGAGACCGCATTCATATCATCACCCTACTCATTATTCACCGAATTATCCTTATCAGCAGCAACAACAGTCTTCCTCCACACCTCAGTGATACTCCCAGCCTTCCACCTCTCAGCAGTACACACCAAGGCAGGAGAGAGGAGCAAGCCAGGGCCACCACACCGAACCAGAGATGTCTTCACAGGCCCATACACTCAACCAAATCATGGACATGCTGAGTACGCTTTAGATTGCGTACAAAACCGAGATGGAGCAGGTTAACTGTCATCTGGATGAGTTAACCGCACGGAAAACCACTCTCCCATCCCAGCCTCAGATGAACTCGAACAATAAGAGGAGGCATCCAAATCAGGTAGACACTACAGGTAAGATCTCGTTTCCTGAATTTTTATCTAACTTCATTCGTCTCAGGAGCGGTAGATCACTACAAGCACCTATTGGAGTAGAGGAGAGGGCACCAGAGGAGCACGAGCAGATCCATGAGCCGCAAGATTTTGAAGACGAGGAGGAGAATTGACAAGATGATGAGGAACAATCTGCAAATTCAAGAGACGGGAGCGATGCCGATACAACAGATATGGACACTGGCGAATCAGACGATGACATCACGCCAGATCAGGCAGATAATCCCGAGAAAAACATTTCTTCCTCTGTCTTAGAGAGTTTTGTACATAATTATGAAACTCTCGATGTACAAGCTGATTCTGAAATCAATAAAAATTCTGATTTTCTGACTCCTGACTTTGTTCCTTTTCCCGATGCTTTGATTGGAAAAGGAAAGAAAAACACCAAAAAGAATGTTGTCAATTCAGAAATCGAGCGTTTACTTAAAGATCACATTTTTCTGAAGATTCCACTCCACGATGCCTTGGATCATTTTCCTACACTTAAGAATCAGTTGAGGAACAAATGTACTACATGTAGGAAAAAGAGATCACGAGTTGAGAAGCATATACTCACCAAGGCAACTTCGTGTGCGATTCGGAACAAGGTACCCAAGAAGAAGAAAGATTCGGGAGCCCACTATGTTAATTGCCAGATTGAAGACACTACATTCCATCGTACTCTTTTAGATAATGGATCCTCGATCAATTTACTTCCATCCTCTTTGCTCGATAAGCTCAAGCTAGGTCCTCTCTACAAATCACGAGCGATACTTCAGTTTGTAGATAAATCTGTGAAGAGACCTAGAGGTGTGCTGAGGAACATTATCGTGACTGTTCAGGGCTTGCAGTTTCCAGTGGACTTCACCGTCCTAGATATGACGTTCCCTACACAGTTACACCTTGCTCCAATCATTCTCGGGAGACCCTTTTTGCAGACAACAAGAGCACTCTTTGATTATAATGTTGGGAGAGTATCATTCCGCACAGACAACGGAGAGATACACATTGAGATGGAGAGAGGATGTAGCATTCCTAAATCAGTATTGTCATTCACTTCAGAGGACACTAGTCTTGCAGAAGATTGTCAGGACATAGATGAGACACAGTTTCCTGATCTTGAGAGCATTTATTTTGATACCCACGATATCCTACATGAGGATAGGGTAAATCACCTGGTACCTAGTTCTTCAGATAATTGTTCACATACAGAGACAGAGTTCATATCAGACTCAGATGAGCAGTCACCTGCAGTAGACATCTCAGTGTCGCAGATTGAAAGTACACATATTACATCACAAGAGTCAATTGATTATATTGCACAGATCATACAGTCTATTCAGCGTAGAGAGTCGGATGGTGTGATGCTTACATGTATAGACACCCTCCGTAGTCCGATTCCAGAGACGCATATTTCATAACAGAGAGCAATGCCATGTACAGAGTTCATTTACAGAGGAAGCTCTACTTTTTCAGCCAATGATCAGTACGCACATAAAAAGCAGAAAATTCAGTATGATCCTGGATGAAGTGATCTATTTTGTACAGGAATCATGATAATCCTTTCATTTCATCTCATCATGTACAACTTCTTTTGAGCCATTCGTTTCTGGAGATCCACAACACTTGTATATTCTTCGTAAACCACAATCTCCCCATTTTTGCTCGTCTTCTATGCTTAGGATACCAGATCCTAAGTATAGGGGGGACCGATTGTTCGCTGATTCACGTTTTATATTTTGTTCTGATTCTTTTTGTATAGCCTTTCTTTCTCACAAATCACCGGTCTCCGATTTTGAATACACTCGTTTCTATACTTAGGATGCCTTATCCTAAGTATAGGGGGGACCGAGTGATTTCGATGATTTCATATTCTTTTCCTTTTGAACTTCTGTTATTTATTCTTTTTACTCAGGCATTCTGTTTTTGCTCTCTCGTTATACATACGATGACCTGATCGTAAGTATAGGGGGGTTTGACTGACTTGTACCCTTTACTCTTTTTCACCCACTTTTACTTAGCACGAGTTATGTCCTCCTTTTTCTCTTTTGACGCTATGAGGACATAGCACAAGCAAAGTATGGGGGGGTGCGTATATATTGTATATATACTTTTGTCCATAACTCGTACTTTTATGTATTTTCTATATCTATAAAATCCATAAAAAGTGGGTAAGGGTTAATTTAAAATTCACTTATATATTAATTTATTATTTATAAAATCCTTATAAATAAGTAAAATATGTTTAAAACTTATATTTAAAATCTGTAATTAAAAAATGGAATTAAAAAGTTGTATTTAAAATTTGTATAATACTTATTTAAAATCCTCTTTATTAAAACATGCGTAAAAATCATTTAATCTTTGTAAAATCCTTGTAGATAAAATCTGTAAAATACATTAGACACTAAACCCGAATAAAATATATCTTGTAAAATTCTTGTATAAAAACTTATTTATAAAAATCAGGAAATCTATAAAAATTACAAAGTCCTAAAATTCATAAAAACTACAAAAGCCTTAAAATCCATAAAAATTAGTAAAATCCAGAAAATATACTTCACAAAAACATTGTTGCATTTGCATTCGCATTTTTCAGAATAAGTTTGATTTATGGAACTAAGGACTGAGTCTAGTCTAAAGGATGGAGCTTGATTACGACCTTTAACTCTCGTTGTAAGGAGCCTGGTTAGGATCTGGAATTTAGGCTCTTCAGGTCTTTTGACTTAAAATCTTTGGGTTCCGTAAGACCATATTCGGGAAATCAAGTCATATGTGCTTAAGTAGACCATTTGGAGTCATCCGTACAACTCTACACTAGTGAACCAATCTTGAACACATGCACTCCGCAATTAGCTCAACTCGCATGGAGTTACGAAGGGTAGTACATCTTAGTAGTTCGTTTCTATCCTTGTCTTTGTGACATTGACGTCTAATGACGGGAGAGATTGGGGTTGCGATAGTTGCTTCGGATGAGGGAAGGATCTGCTGACACAATTTTTCTAAGACCTCAAAAAAGGGACGGAATAAAAAGATGCTATATCCGTCGAGGCACAAAAAGATGATTACAGTGCAAGCAAATTACAAAGTTAAAGCAAAACAGAAGCCACCAAATAAGACCACAATGGTCCAAGCTTCCACCAAAAATGCCTGCACATCTTAGTGGAGACTCAGCTACACTGGTTGAGCTTCACAAGGAGACGCGTCTACACTGGTCGCACTCCACTTCTTTTCTCATTCTTCTACTTTCTCTCTATATTCGATTGTGGACATAGCAGAACTGAACCCAGAAGGGAATACCTCCCTCCCCAAGGAAAGAGTAGCGGGATGAGGAAGCCATAGAAGTGTATAGCCGGGATGGACGGTTTTCTTCGTTTCTCTAAGCAGGAAGAGCTAAATCAATTCACACACTATACAAGTTGACTTCAAGGATGATAGAATTTGCGATATGAATAAGTGAGTCTAAACTAGCTGATGAAGTGATCTTGAGTAAGGATTTGTGGAACTTGAGGACTGTTGAGGATAAAATCCTAATCCTAGTTAAGGTTACGACAAAATGCTTGTTTCAGGCCCAATCGAGCTCTGTCCTTTGTCTATTCTCATGAATTGGTTTAGGAAAACAAATTCATTCTAACTTTCTTTCTTTTTCACTTACTTTTCAAATAAGTGTTTGCTAAGGGACTAGCAAAGTTTAAGTATAGGGGGTTGATGAATCCATGATTCATTAACTTTTCTGTCGCATTTTGTCTTAAAACCCTTAACAAATGCATGTAAATATTCATTAATTCTCATCTGTTAACAAATCCTCATTCATGTATAAATATTCACTTTTAACCATCAAAATCATGTAAATAAATAAAGAACAAGAAAAAGAACAAAAAGGCAGATTGGATATATGTATATATGTACAATATGACTTAAAATATAAATATAACTGCAAGGTATATTTATAGCCTAACCCCCGAGACCAAGTCAGCATGGATTGGTCGACAAACCGAAAAGTAGGGGGAGATAAGGAAAGAAAACCGTAAAATAAATTAAGTCATACTGTATACACCATTCACTATTTATAAAATAAATACAAAATTTCAAAGATTTTTAATATAATTCATATGTACATATTTTTCACTAAACTCTTTCCCTAATTATTTCTAAAAATGTATATAAAAATATAAAAATAAGTTAAAAATATTACCTGCATATATGCCAAGAAACTCAGCCTATAAATTGTGAAAATCTCAACTTCCGAACATCATAACTTCCTCATACGAACTCCAAATTCATCTACTCACCTTTAAAGTTCATAAAATAATATTCTCTAATTAATAAAGGTGGTTTCATCGAATTCGGAGTCCGTTTGAAAAAAGTCGGTTTTGGGACCAAAAGACAACGGGGTTTCTGAGCTATTTATTTTATGTAACACATATTATTTATAGTTTTCATAATTTTATAATTTTAAAATTATTTCATGATCTTGTATTTTCACCCTAATTTATTTCATAATTTTTGGAGCTTATTTATTATTTTAATGAAATTCAAAACCCTAAATAATAGGTAAAAATGAACTAGCTAACTTATATCCTTATTTATTAATACATGAAAATTTATTTATTAAAATCCATAAAAATTCACACAAGTCTTATTTATTATTCTAATAATTAAGAAAATATAAGATTAATATTTATTTATATATTTATTAAATTAAAAATTCAAAACCTATTTATAAATACATATTTATTAATATAATATTTATATTTCAAATAATATTTATTATTTATAAAAAGTAATTATTCCATAAATTAGAAAATTAATTTATTTACATTTCTTATATTTATACCTATTTAAAATAACCTTATTTGTTATTTAATATCAAATTTATAATGTTTTTCAGCTTCTCGCCAACCAGGTGCTGACACTTGTAAGCACTTGGGTTATCTTCTTCAAGAATCAGGTACCCCAACCTTCTCTGACCGGCCTCCTTCACTGAATTATCTCACGTGCATCTTCATTCCTCCAGGCAATCTAAGCCATTGGATCTACTCTCCTAACAACCACCTCCATCACTGGCCATTCGATCCTGACTTGCAGAGCACGAATCTCATCTATATAAACCCCAAAGATATGCCATTGCAAACCAACTCTCCAACAACCTGAAGTTACAGCTCCAGTTGCCCGACCCCCAGCTTTCCAAGCCGTGCTCCGTCCGACGTGGAGGTGATAGCTCTGGTTCAGCGAGCCCGCGTGGAGGAGGAGTCATCGGAGGAAGTTCCAAGGCCGTTCGCCGCCTTGCATCACCGCCACAGCGCCGCGTTCCGCTTCGGCCAAGGTCGTCCGTTGAGCTTCGTCCATTTAGTACAACTTGATATTTCCTCGGACCTATCTCTCCATCTTCTCAGATTTTTTCTCGATTACCGAGCCATGATTAGCATGGCTAATTACCATCATTAGATCGCTTAATCTTTTATCTTACATGCCCAATCGATTCCCACCTTCAAGGCGTTTCAATGCCACTTCAATTCGCATTTCAATTCATCGCCATTTTCACGCATCTCGCACAATAATTCTGAAAACCAAATTTTTCGCCATGTTTTGAGCTTGCGAACTCTTTAATCCTTAGGGCGATTCTTCGAATCGAGCATATCCATCGTCTATTCGCAGGTCCATCTTCCATCAGGAGCCATCTCCCCAGATCTGGAGGCCCTCGTCTTCACGAAAATCACATTCAAAGATGGCGTGACCATCTGACCTTCAGACGCTATTGCACCGGACCACCATCTTCCTTGCGCCTCCACCGTCGCTCGGAGCCGCCGCCGATCACCATCTACTGCGGGCAAGCTCGAGGGGTGGAGGAGCCACCCCTCTGGCCCCGCCGGAGAGCCCAAGACGCCGGCATTCGCTCGGGATAAATTGGTGAAGACACGTCCTTCGTCAGGCACGCAACCGCTCAAGAACAACTTCAAGAATAGACGGTGTAGAGGTAGCCGACACGTGGCACACGCACAACCGTCGGATCAGCGCGGATAAGTTCTAATCTGAGCCGTCTATGGCGAATCGGTGGATTTTTTGCACCTTAAATCTAAAAGGCTTTTCAGAATTTATTTCCGCTCCACAAGGTTTTCAGAATTATATTTAGGTCCCTCCGCAAGGACCTAAATGTAAAAGCATTTTATTTTTCTTTCAGAACAGTCCTTTGAGGACCTTTTTGCAAATAATTTCTAGATACTTTTCTTGCGCTTATGCCCTTGGGCTGTAGGGGATCTTTGGACCTCCTTTGACCTTGTTTCTTATTGATTTCTTTAGGGTAGTTACGCAACTACCCCAACTAGTTTGTATTAAATTTTCGTGTCTTTTTCTCGTGTTTTCATCGTGTTTTGATTTTTCGAAAACCGACTCCGTCTTGTTTTGATTTTGTAAGCTTGTTCGAGCCCGTTGCTCGGTTCCACCTACTATATTGTACCATCTATATATATTCACCTATTATATAATAAATAAATCTTTTTGAAAAATATCCCTTTTTGAAAATTAAATAAAAAATTGAAAAGATTAAAACCAAATAAAAATTAAAAATAAAAATCAAATAAAAATTATTTCTTTGTTCTGATCATTTTTAGAAGAGATAAAATAAAATCGCAAAAATAATTCTTTAAAAAATTAAAGTCTTCTATTCTGCCTCCTTGAGTTCGACCCAGGCACACTCACCTGATAAAATAAGTAGTGTAGGTTTTCTACCGAAAACCGAATTTGTTTGATAGACTGGGGTCTTTTCGCGGCTTTTTCTACATCAACCACGTTACTTTCAAAAAGCTGCGATCTTATTTTTAGCCTTATCAGCCTCCTCCTTAGATGCTGACAGACTCCAAAGCTTCCTTGAACTCTCACGCACTTGCAAGATGGTTCACAGTAGTCCGGGTCCTGTTGGAGGGGGCTTGGAGCTCTGTTGAAGTTGGATCTCCTAACAAAGCTTCGAAATGGTCTCCAAGGGGTTGGATGAGGTCCAAAATCTGCACAGGAAGTCTGAGGAGATCGAGGCGAATTTCCTCGACTTATTCTAAAGTTGAGAGCATGCTGGAAGCGTGAGTCTGATGAACTCCATCAAATGTGAACTCCATCAAAGGTGGAAGATCAGAGCTCATCGGACCTCTATTCTTATAGAATTGAGGGAGAAAGTGATGGCTTCTATGAAGAAGGTGAAAGGGAATGAGAGGGAGGTGGAAATGGAGGCGGAACCAGTCGGGAACACATGTAAATTTGAGCTGGATCACAATGCTCCAACTGCTCTAACAATCGAAAAACCTAAAAGTAATTCAACCTACTTAATGATTGTCTAAACTACGGATGAAACCAAGCTATGGAAATAAAATGCGATAGAAAAATGAAGAAAACAACTCTTACCTGACTATGTCAAGGAGCAGAAGGAGCACCACTTGAGCTACCCTTCGGCGAGCTAGATCACTAATTCTGTCTATTCTTTCTCCATGCCAAAACTCCTACAAGCTTTCTGTTGTCACCAACAAGCTCAAACAAATTAAAAAAAGGAGTTACAAAGGGTTGGGAGGATCAAAACGAGAAAGGGGGCGTAGGGTCTTTATTTATAAACATGGTGGAGGACCCTTATTGACCTAGGGTTTAGGAGCGATTATGGCTGTGCACAACAGATTCAAGAATTAGGTATGGATTAAGGTCGATCAGATATGTATTTGTGTGAAAAACTAGATCGAGATGATGGATCACCTGAAAAATGGGGAAGAAAATTGCGGGTCACCATCTCTAATGGGGGTAGGTAGCCTAGGAAGAGGAGTTGACCAGATGTCAACAAAATGAGCCCTCTAATTGGTCCACGTGTATCAATCAAGAAAATTAGGGAGCTAAATCCCTTGTTAATTTGGTATAAAATAATAAATGATTTTATTAATTTTAGATTAAAACATGAAAAGTTCTTGCTATTTTCTTTAGTATTTTATCATGAATATTATTTAATTTTGCAAGTTAATTTATACGATGTTAATATTTACATGTATACATATACTTATATTTGCCTATATTTTGGATATTTTTAATTTTATTTTTTCTTTTAAATTTTATTATTATATTTGCATATTTTATATATTAAAAACTTATTTAATTACATTTTCACATATTTTTATTGTATTTTGATAATTTAATTTATATACTTAAATAAGTAGGGGTGTATATATTATAGGTGTAGTTTACCTATATATGATGATACATTATTTATTTTAGTATGTTTTTAATGGACATTTTATATTTATTTTGGAAATGTGTTTTGTATAGTATTTACAAAGATATAAAAATATAAGAAATGTAAAAATATAAAGAATGAATATATTGAATATTATATACAAGTATATGGTACAATTGGGACCCAACAACTAACTTTTGCATATCAAATCCAACTTAAATGAAACCACATTCATCAATAGATAATTTTATTTTATGAGCAATAAAAGTGAGTTTGGTCAATTTTAAGTTTATTTGGAGGATATACAAGTATGTGAAGTTTCATTTGTGCTTTTTATTCTAAGTGTCCCAAGCACGCTGTGCATTATCGTTGAGGTTTTTTTATTCGAGGTCTAAATAAAAAAATTAAAATAGGGCTAAAATGGGTTAGTGATGAATACAAATTATGATTTTAATGATATTTTCTATATAATTAATCTGCCATATCTTGCCCTACTTTATTCCTTGTGAAACAAGTCATCATGATGACTGGGTCTCGGGGTCTAGAGTCACTCAGTGTCATTGACACTTCATTCTTTTTTCTTTTCTATTCCTTTATTCTTTTATTTTGGAATTAAAGACAATATTTTATGCAATACTTTTATTCAATTATTGAATGTCATTTGTACAAAATAATTCCATATACATTCATCTTGGTAAGGATATAAGGCAAAAATGAAAGAATAATTGTGATGAAATGGAGATTCATTACCTCCTATACTTGCCTTCACTTTTACCTAGCAAACTTATGCTAATAAGTGCAGAAAAAAATAAAGAAAAGAAAAAGAAAGAACTTTGAAAAATTTTTGACTCCTCAACTTGTCTTATTAAAGTCAATTTTTGGAGCTCAGCTAAGAACTTTGGATTCTTGGTTTGTTCAAAACCACATTAAGATTAGGAAGTGTGATACAACAATCCTTAGGTTCCACAATCCTCTATCCAGTTCAATTCATAGTCTAGTTAGAATCATCCTTTCAGTCGCATACTCTCACAACCTTGAAATGACAAGTGCCATGTATGTAAATTTTCTAGCTCTTCCTAGACAAATAACTGAACTATCAAGGAATCTTCTCCTCTGGCAACTTATCCTCAGGGAGACAGATATTTCCTTCTAAGGTCAGGTGTGTACTAGCTGACAACCAAAAGGGGGAGGAGCTAGAAGAATGGGGAAAGAATTGGAAATAGACCACCATAATCTCATTTCCATGTGAAGCTCGGTTAGTGTAACTGAGTCTTCACCAAGAAGCAAGCTCTTTCTGGAAGTTAAATGTTTTTGTGGAATTTTTGGTGTAATCTTCTTTTTGGATATTTTCTTAACTTGCATTGACCTGCATTCTTATTTTGCTCTAACAGATATAGAATTTGTTGTCTGCCCATATTTTGGGGTCTTGGAAAAAGTCATGCTAGCTGACCATTCTTCATCTGAAACATTGTTTCAATCCAATCTCCAGTCTTTAGATGTCCATGCTACCAAAGGAAGTGGGTTTAAGTACCGATTTTAGTAGTCCTCAAGAATGGTTCCTGAGCCACCCTTGATGAAGAGGCCTAGTATCGTTCCGACTTAAACTCAAAGATATTTCAATAACCCATCTGGGTTAAGCTAAACGTTAAGTGCAATGTTTCTAGTAAAGTCATTTTCTCAAGAGTCGTACAGATGACGTGAAGGATTCCAGTTAGACACATTGAATCAACTCATGAACATAGTCTCATTGAACCTAAAGAATTAAGTCAAGGTGACCTAAAGCATCTCAATTCCATTCCTTTATGGGTTCCACTGAAATTAGTTGGATTAAGGTCTAGACCAAGCTCCAATCTTCAAACTTTATTTAGACTTGCTCAATTGTCTTGATCATTCCGAAAAATGCAAATGCTATATGTAGTACAAGAAAATCTTTTTGTGAAGATATTTTCGGGTTTTGAAATTTTTATGGATTTTGAAAAAGTTTTGAAATTTTTACGTAATTTCTGAAAATAATTTTGCAAATTTTTTGGGGTTTTGAAAATTTTTAAATTTTTATTGATTTTTAATAAAGGTTAGTGAAAGAAGTATTACAGATATTTACAAGGGGTGCATCAATATTTATAAGAATTGGGTGATATATTTACACTACAAAAGTTTGGTTGCTATTTACATACATATAAATATATAAATATATACTAGGATTATTCATATCTTAAAAAAGAATTCTATATGTTATTATTATGTATAAGGTTCTCAAAATCATTTGAAAATATTTTCACAAACATTTTGAAAACTTTATTTTGAAACTAGTTTGACAAATAATTTACAAACATTTACAAAATTTGAAAATCATTTTACAAAGATTTTTCAAACTGTATGGATAGATTTTTTAAATATTTTTACAATCATTTTCCTAATCATTTGCAAATCAATTTTTTAAAAACATTATTTAAACAAATGAAATAAAATTTTGCAATCACTAATAAAATATTTTTACAAAAGTTTGAAAACATTTCACACATTATTTCGAACTGTTTTCAAAGGCCTTTTCAAGATATTTTTGCAATCATTTTTGAAATCATTTTGCAAAAAAATTTCAATCAGTTTATTAATCATATTTACAAAGAATTTTGAAAATTTTCATACAAAATTAAAGAGGATTCTTTACAATTGATCAATCGTATACCCTTACCCATATAGTATAATAGCCATATTATTCAAAAATATGAAAGTTCGAGTTATGGCTAAAGTATATACACCATATATATGACCCCCATACCTAGCTTGAGCTATGTCCTCACGGTGATCAGAGAGAAAAAGAAGACATAACTCGTGCTGAGTATAAAGAAGTCTATACTACAACAACTAAAAGAATGATCAATTAATCAAAAATATAGTAGACTGTATAAAAAATGGGGATGATCGAGGATTACAATTTATGAACTCAAATGGGCTCGTCCTGTCCCCCTATACTTAGTGTAAACTATCCCTAAATATAGACATAATATCAAAAAGGTGAGAGACAAGCAAGAGAACAAATAATGAATAATCAAATGCACTCATCTCCCCGATACTTAGGATGAAGCATATCCTAAGTATAACACAAATGAAAGGGGTGAGTGCCATGTGGAAGATGTGATAGGATAGAAATGAAAAGAAAAGAAGAAAACTTAATCAAAGATATTTTTATCTGCACCATTGATACGATTGAGGCTGCAAATTCTTCATCGAAAATTACTTGAACAAAATCAACAACAACCATAATGTGTTGTGCTCTCTATATGGATTCAGCAACTGACAGTTGACAATGAAAGGTTGTGTGTCAGGAGACAAATCTAATATTAAAACACTTCCGTTGTCATGCACAATTCTGACTTTGTAAGGCCTTGTCCACTTGCTTTTTAATTTGCCTAGGAATATCTTTAACTTTGCATCAAACAACCACACTTTATGTCTCGATTTGAAGGTCTTTCTTCTTATATGCTTGTCGTGCAAACGTTTCACCTTCTCTTTGTATATCAAGATGTTGTCATATATATAGTCTCAGAATTCCAGGAGCTTGCTCATGTCCAATTTTCTTTCCTGACCACCTTCTTGTGAGTCGAGGTTACATATATTTACTGCCCAAATTGAGTTGTGAATGAGTTCCATAGGCAGTTGGTAAAGCTTTCCATAAACAAGACAGTAGGGTGACATACCCAATGGAGACTTATAAGTGGTCCGATATGCCCATAGAATTGAGTCTAGAAGTTGTGATCGGTTCTTTCTATCCGGCTTCACAAGTTTCTACAGGATCATCTTGATTTCTCTGCTTGATAATTCTGCCAAGCCATTATATTGAGGATGGCAAGGAGATGCAACTCAGTGATCGACGTCGTACTCCATCAATTTCTTAACCTTTTTATTAATAAAGTGGCACTCCCGTCTGAAATCAACATCATAGATATCCCAAATTACGAGATGATGTTATTTTTAAGAAATTTATAGAATGTTCGGCTGTCAGCGACTCAAGCGAGGATAACTTCAATCAACGCCTCAAATAGTCCACGACAAGAAGGATGTATTCATACCCCTGACTATTAGAAAGAAGACACATAAAATCAATGCCCTATGCATCAAACACATCAGATATCTGGATGAATTGGAGGGACATGGAATCTTTCGATCTAAGGGTTTTTTTCCCATTTTCAGATAGTCAGTGCAAGCCTTGACGTACTCAGTTGCATTCTTAAATAGTGTGGGCCACCAAAGGCCACACTACAGTATTTTTGCTACTATTTGACTTCCAGAATGGTGTCCACCAGATTTGATCTTATGACACTGCTCGAGGACACTTGTGTACTCCTTATGCAGAATACACCGATGTCATATGAAATATGCTCCTTCCCTGAATAAGTATGAATCTTCCCATTGGTAGAAGTAGATATCACACATGAATTTATCCTTCTTGATTCTTGTCCAATCTTGTGGAACTATCCTAGATATGTGGTAATTGACAATATTAACATATCAAGGGAGAGATCCAATGCTGAGGATGGATTCATCAGGAAAAGTCTCTATGATCGATGTATTACCCATCTGAGTATCTTGACATTCAACTTTGGGTAGATGATCTATTACCACATTCTGAACTCCAAGCATATCTCTGATTTCCAAGTAAAATTCTTGGAGAAGAATTCATCAGAGTTGATGTGATTTTACATCCTTCTTCTACTGTAGGTATCGGTAACAGAGTGATCAGTGAAACCAATAAATTTAGATCCAAGAAGGTAGGATCTAAACTTTTCTAAAGCGGAGACTACTGCCAACAGTTCCCTTTCCATGATTGTGTAATTTCTTTGTACTTCATCAATCATTTTGCTGTCATATTGAATGGCATAGGGCATCTTTTCTCTTCATTGTCCGGATACAACCCCATCTGCAACTTTCATCCATCGTCTATCTTCTTTTGATCCTCTCAAGATGTTGACCCATGGATGGTTTAGTTGGGAATCCACCGAGACACACATCGATTCCGTGTTGCCGACATCTCCCATAATATGCAGCAATCTCCAGGACACTGGTTCGAACTTAGAGAACTTCTCCTTGGACTCCCAATCTTTTCTTCTTTCAACACCTGCCTTTCTCCAAAAAATCTGTTGTTCGGGATCGACTCGCAACATGAACTAGAACTTCCTCTTCAAATAAATAGGGATTACTCTTGTCCCAAAACCAACCCCTTGTGGATGGAGATCGATTCCAGTCAATATCCTATGCTCCATTCACAAGCATCTCGGATTGACCTTAATCCCAGATTCATCTCAACAGTTGGTGTTCAGATAAAGACCGATATGAGTTTATTCAACTGTGGAGATCAAGAACCTGATCAAGAGCCCGAATTCCAAGCAGATTCAGAAATGGCTCCGACCGAAGGAGGAAAGGGTTCCCAACCCCAACCAATCGAGAAGTCTGATGAGGGGGAATGACAATACACAATGCAGGATGATGTCAACAACCAGCTCCTCCCTTCTATTCAATCAATTCAGCAACATTTGACCAATCAAAGATTGGACCAGGTTGCCTTTCAGGAGATGCTCAATAATCTGAGGAGGAGGACTGATGAGAGGGATGGCAGATGAGAGGATAAACAAAACAGAGAAGATGAGATGAACATGAAGGATGTTGAAGATAACTATTCTGTAGGTGGACCCCATCATGGAGGAGGAGAGGCAAGACCACCACAACCCAAGCCCACACTGAAGCAGACTTATAATCCTAGGGCTGGGCATGTCATCGAGTGGATTCAGATTCTACCCATCCGTGCCCTTTTTGAGCTGAAGCCGTAGTTCTTATCTTTACTCCCATCCTTCCACGGGAACACAACTGAGGAGCCATACATCCACTTATAGCAATTTGGCTTCATTTGCGCAACAACCCATTACCCCAACATTCCACTGAGGGTGGTCAAGATGACTTCCTTCCCCCCTAGTCTCCATGACAAGGCCCTTTATTGGGCGAATCATTTGGGGAAGGTAGTGACGACATGGGAGGAGCTGAAATCTACATTTCTTCATAAGTTCTATCCTCTCATTCGCTTGAATCAGATGCATTCCTGCATCTCTAGTTTCATCCAACAGCCCCACGAGAGATCATTCATGAAGCGTAGGAAAAAATCAAAGATCTGCAAGAGAAGTGTCCCCACCATAAGATTATGAAGACTAGTCTAGTTCAACACTTCTTCGGTGGGATGACACCTGAGAGCCAAATATTGGTTGATGCCGCTAGTTGTGGCTTACATTTTAACAAGGATGAGGACGTCGTATGGGAAATCTTTGAGGAGATGGCTGAAGGAGAGGCCACTCAATCCTTGTCGCGAGCCTACATGAAGGTGCCCCCAACCAACCACAAGCCTGTCAGTATGGCAGCACATGGAAAGGACAAGGATGAGAGCCCCAACCTGAGCATCATAAGGAGCCACTTGTCCAAGGTGTATATAATCAAGAAGAAGCAGTAAGACCTCGAAAAACTTGCCGTCATTGAGAAGAGAACCCAGGGTCTGGATAAGCTCGACCAGATTGCCACACAGTTGGAGTTTCTTGTCAAAACCATCATCTCCTGTAACTCATTGTCCGCTATTATCGAGACTCCTGTCGAGCAGAAGGAGACAACACCGACACAACCTCCTCAATCGAGTCCTCTGCCATCTCAGCCAGTCCAACACGTGTACTATGTGCAGACTC
The DNA here is from genome assembly GCA_037367405.1 of Ottelia alismoides. NCBI lineage: Eukaryota > Viridiplantae > Streptophyta > Magnoliopsida > Alismatales > Hydrocharitaceae > Ottelia > Ottelia alismoides. The sequence continues at coordinate 656,038 of JAZKJV010000756.1, forward strand.
CTGAGCAACAACCACAACAACAACAGACCCATATTGTTTTGTACCGTCCTGAGCTCCATCCTATCTATCAGGAGCAGTTCTGTCTTCCCTCGCTGTTTATCAAAGAGATCAATGGTGTGGGACAATGAATAGAATTTGACACATCCTCATGGACCATTCAAGGGTCATAATTCGACCAACCGACCATACCACCAGCAACAGCAAGGGGGAGGAATTTCCAGCCCTATCGACCCCAGTACTAGCAGCCTCCGCAGCATGGGAACAATTGGAGGCATGGATACCAACAGTCTAACTATCGGGCACCACAGTTTCACCAGCAATTGCCAGTTGCTAATTGTCAGAATCCATATCCCTCTCATCACAACCAACTGTAGTCCTCTCACCCCCTCTTCAAAGGTACACCCGTAGTAGTCTCCTCTACTATACCATAGTCAGAGGCTCCAACATGGTGAATCTGCTGAGGCTGTGCTGATAAACCCGGCTCTTGATTGTCTGGAGCATTTAATGAAAATATGGCTGAAATGAGCCAGAAGATTGATGACCTAACGACTGCCAAACTATCATTCCATCCCAGGTCGAGGCTAATCCGAATAATTTCTGACGCAAGGAGCATGTACCTTGTGGTGTTCTACCAAATTCAGATGAAAATAATTTATTTATCTCTAATGTTGTTACTCTCAAGAGCGGTAGGACACTTCGGCCATCGACGGTCGCAAAAAGAAAGCACATCGCATCTGATGGCGAACCTGACCAACAGTAGGAGATAAAGAAATTTTTGGAGGAGCGCCATCGGCAAAAAAATCACAAAGAAATGAAGAAAAGCCAAAAATACAAAAAGACAGTATCAACACTAGACCCAGTAGAGACCAGTCAACCTTAAAGACGACATCATTTACAGCAGACCCGGAACCAATCAAGGAAGCCAAGCCTACATTTTTTGGTCCACCATTTCTAGATGATTTTTATTCTTTTTGCCATCTACATGTACCTAATGATATGGACAAAAGTTGAGAATGATAAAGTTTCTTATTTTGTACATATTCCATTTCCCGAAGTAATGAAAAGATCAAAAAAATAAAAAAAATCGATAAATGCTTTGCCTGATCCTTCAATTGTGGAAATCATTAAAAACTTGGTCTTAAACATGCCACTGATGCAAGCCATGGAGTACATGTTGGTAGTAAAGAAAGGACTCAAGGAAGCATGTAGAACAAGACGTTGGCCTTGCCCTCACAATCACAGAAGCTAGAGTGGGAAGAATGAGAAGAACATCCTCACTGTTGCCACAGTCAATGCCATCAGCAATCTCCCTAACAAAATGAAGGACAAGGAGCACCACTCATCCGATGTAACATGTTCAATCAAGAGTTCAAGTGAGCATTGCTTGACAACGGGTCTTTTGTCAATCTTATGCCAACTTCACTATTCACATAATTAAGGCTAGGACCACTTAAACCTACCAAGATGATTCTGCAGTTTGTAAGCAAGTTAGTCAAGTGGCCTAGGGGCATGTTGGAGGACATGATTGTCACTGTTCAGGGAGCCCAGCACCCTGTTGATTTTGTTGTACTAGACATGGATGTCTCCGCACCTCTGCTCCACACCCCCACCATCCTTGACCGACTATTCCTCTGAACAACCAAGGTAGTAGTGAACTATGACACTAGAGAGATCACATTCAGCTTTAGCAACCAACGGAGGTTGCATCTGAGTTGAGTGTGCTTGTACATAACTATCAAGAGGACTATGACTTTCTTGTGGAAACTAATGATACAAACTTATTCATTGATGACATTGAGATCCATGAATTCTTCTTTCCCAATGAAGAAGTGGAGACAACAATAGAATTCCCCGCTGTCATGTCATGAATCCACGATTCATCAACATTCTATCTGCATTTTGTCTTAAAACCCTTAACAGATACATGTAAATATTAATGAAATTTCACTTTTAACAAAATTCCATTCATGAATAAAAATGCATTTTATACATTAAAATAATGCAACTAAATAAAAAATTAAAAATAAAGAAAATAAAAATAAAGGTAAATTGTAGATATATATATGTACAATATGACTTGTAAAAGTAAATATAGCTGAAAGATATATTTATAACCTAATAACTGAGACCATGTCAGCATGGATTGGTCGACAAATAAATAAGTAAGGGGAGATAAGGAAGAAACAAACAAAAAAATTAATTAAGCACTTCATACATTCTCCATTAATTATCTAATAAATATTAAAACTTTAAAGATTTTTAATTAAATCATATAAACATATTTTTTTACCAAAATCTTTTCCTATTTATTTCTAAAGAAGTATATAAAAATATAAAAATAAGTTAAAAATATTATCTTATATATATGCTAAGAAATCTAACTTTTAAATTGCCAACTTCTCAACTTCTGAACATCATAACATTCTCATATGAACTCCAATTTCACTCTACTCACCTTTAAAGTTTATAAAATAATATTATCTAATTAATGAAGGTAATTTCACTAAAATCGAAGTTTGTTTGTAAAAATTCGGTTTTGGGACCTAATGACAACGGGATTTCTTGGCTAGCAGCTCCACCTCGCCACCGGGCGTGCGGCCCGAGACCCCCACGCATCATCCATCCCTAGGGTCATGTGCAATGCACGTGACCATTGGGTAAATTGCGAAGAAACCCCCAATGGTTCACGTATTTGTAGAGGAGCCTAGCCAACCAAGGGTCACGTGCCTGGTACGTGACCACTTGGAGATTTTGCAGAACCACCCCCCTATATTTCTGTAATTATAAATTAGTCTCCATTCTACAAATTATTATTTCCTTCTATTTATTGTTATTATAGATAGACCCCTGTGTTCCCCCCTCTATTTTGGATCTCTACGTTGCATATTTTTATTATTTAAAAAATATCATACCGTTCGTCACTTAATTCTCTACAGCTTGGCATATATTGGACATTTTTGTAATCAGTGGTTAATTATTAATTAATTTCTTTGTGGAAAATTGCTTATTTCACCCATTCCGTGCTTGAATATTCATAAGTAATTAACCGTTGCTTTAAAAATTGCCAAAAGTTCGTAGATTGTAGAATTAATCGTGTTTTACATTGTGTCTAAAAAGAATTGCATTTCATGCATGGTTTGTCTTGTAAAGAACATTTTGCATATTTCGATCTTTAATTTTTAACAGGTATTAAATCTGATATTTTTAAGGTTTAGGATTTTTCTGAGATCGATCACTTTGTGATAGATTTTGGATAATTTTATCTCTTGAAAATAAATATATTTAATATTTATTATAATTAAATATTGAAATTCACATCATTTGCATTCATAAATTCATAAAATATTTATCTTGCATCCAAAAATTCCAAAAAAATTAAAGTGCATTAATTTCATCATATTTGTCATCTTGGCTAAGTTTCACATTTTTCGGACATCGTTTGATTGAGATTTATATTTTAATCCCTAAAATTGGCCAAAATTGCGTTTCACATCCCAAACTTGCATTAAAAATACAAATAGAACCGCCTTGAAAACCAAATACGAACTTTGATAAACAAATTTCTAGGTTGTTCCTTTGTCTCCTTGAGTTCGACCTTGGGACTTGCCCAAGTAAAATAAACATAAAACCACACGATTAAAAATTGACTAAATAATTGTGGTTATCTCTTGACTGATTCCGATTGCCCGCCTACAACGAAATGACACATTAATTTAAGCGAATGATAATCCACACATTTTAACAAGGGCATTCTACGACTCGTCAAGGGGGTTGATGAATCAATGATTCATCACTTTAAAAGTTGAAAATAGATCTTTGTTACCGAGTAATTACCTGCTTATTTCCACTTATATTGCATAATTAGCATTCATGCATGCATAAATAATATCTGCATTTTAGCATTCATATTTGCATTAAACTATAAGTCAAATTCACTTGTAAAAATCACTTGTAAATACCATATTTGTATATATTTTATACTAATTCCAAATCCAATAAATTCAATTATATTGTGTATATCTTACTAACACTAATAAAGAGAAAATACCAAAAAATACTAACTTGTAAAATTGACCAATAAAACCCCAATCCATGTATGAGAATAAGAATCTTAAAATGCGTATATCTCTCTCACGTATGTCCGATTTAAGTCTACTCACTTTTAAAGTAATATACATTCAAAGACCTTTAAAATGAGACAAATTTCATTAAAATCAGAGATCGTATGCAAAACTTGGGTTTTGGGCCCCTAATGTATATTGTACAAATTAACCTTTTTGCCCTTGTATTTTATCTTTTTATTTTATAAATTATTAATAATCCAAAAAAATAGATTAAATTGTAAATATTCCTTTCATATTTTCTCTATTTTTATTTTGATTTTTATCTTTTTTAAAAATAACAAAAAATACAAAAGATAAAATGTGATATTATCTATAAGGTTCCACCCAAAAATATATTTTGTACATATGACTTCTTATGATTTTTAGCACTTCACAAAAGTTGTAGATCTCGTCGATACGGGCAACGTTTGTGTTGACCACTTTTTGATTTGACCCTTTTGTTATTTCTTTTTTATTTTTCTTTACATTTAACTTTTGATTTTTCCAGGTGCGACACGTGGCAGCTCCTGGAGCCACCACGTGTCACCCTATTTTTTTAATTTATTAATTTCGTATTTTATTTTATTTTATTTATTTATTTTATTTATTATTTATTTATTTATTTTATTTTATTATTTTTAGCCTACTTATTGTATTTTATTTTTCCTTTTACTTCTTCCTTACTTGTCCTCCACTCCAAGTCACCACTTTCTCCACTGCTCCATTTCCTCCACTTCTTCTCCAACTTCCTTCTCCTCCTCTTTTTATTCCCCTCATCCCGTTCATTTTTCTTCATCCACTGATCTTGAGAGAGAGAGAGAGAGAGCCCCAGCCATCGTATCGTTCCTGGTGATAGCATGGACGAGACGATCTGAGCGACGACGAGCTCGGCTATCTTCGACCGTGGTGAGATCCAAGGAGCCTCACAACTCCTTGTTGCAGCTTCCACACAAGCTGCTCAAGCCTCGAAGCTTCCTTGTTCGCTGACTTCTTGAGGCCACGATGGGAGCCGCACATCAGAGTCACACCTTCAGGCAAATCATACACGTAAAATTTTCCTTCTCTTTTTCCTCATTTTTTATTTATCTAACATTTCTATTGTTGTTATTCCATACATCACTATCACCACATTCTCATCATTTCACCACCATCATTGTATACATCACATCTTCATTCTCTTTTTTAAAAAAATTAAAAAAAATACAAAATCAAAATTAAAAACGGAAGTAACTTCAGGCCGTTCTTGGAGCAGTAGCCTCCCCCTCCATGCCTGGCTCGCAGAGCTCCAGCCAGGCTGCCCAGCAGCACCAGGACCCATGCGCAGCTATGGGCGGCCATCCAAGCAATCGATCGCTCTTCGCCCGATTGCTTCCTCTATCGCAGTCACCCGTACCCTGGCCCAGTCGTGTCCTTCGCCTAGCACACGTCACTGCAGGCTCACCGCGCCCTCACACCTGATGCCATCCGCACGCGGGCGTCACACCGCCTATCACCCCCCTCGTTGCCGACGCCGCCCCTCCAGGCCCTCCTCCCTCCACTAGGCCACCGATAGGCCTCCCGTGCCACACCGCCATAACGACTGCTGATGAATCCACATTTCATCATCTTTACTCTATCATTTTGGCCTTAAAAACCCTAACAAATGCATGCAAATACTCTTAATTCCCGCATCTTAGCATTCATGCATGTGCATACAAATAGTGTATAAAATACTGTAATTAAAGAAAAAATTAAAGAATAAATAAAAGAAAAGAAAAAGAATAAAATATTGTAAATATTTTATGACCCGAAACCCCAAGACCTAGGCATCTCGATGAATAGGTCGACAAGGAATAAAGTAGGGGGAGATAAGGGTCTAAACACCAATAAAAATCCCTTGCTTTATTCATTTTGGGACCTATTTTTGGTTCCACTTTTTATACCTCAAATAAAGAAAGATTGTACATGAAAGTTGTAGATAATTAAATATAGAAAAATACAAAATTTATTTCACTCAAAAATAATATACACATAAAAAGTTATGATCTGAATAAAAATCTAAAGTCCCAACTTCCCAGACCTGTATCTCACAAATAAAAACTTCAAATGCATCAAACTCACCTTTAATTGTATATAATTTAAAATAAGCTATTTAATGGTGGTGGTTTCGCATTTGGCAGAGCTATGGTTTGAAAGTGGAGTTTTGGACCCCTATTGTATACTTGTACAGATTAAAATATTCAATTTATTTATTATTCATTATTTTTATAATATTATATTTTTATAATTGTGTAAATATTATTTAAAATATATATGTGCATTAAATCAGAATAAAAACCTAAATAAAACACAAAATAAAATACTTGTATATAATATACATAGGTATAATACATGTATACATACCTTAATTCACACTTATATTTTATTAAGTGTATAAAAAACTCCAGAAAAATAAAATAAAAATACTTTTAAGTGTATAAAAATACCTTATAAATTTATAAAATAATAAACAAAAAATAAATTAATTTAAAATACAAAATAAAAATAAATTAATAAAATACATAGATGTATATACCTATATAGCCTATAAAAGGTAACTCTCATTTTTACACATCATAAAAATAATTAAAAATCATATTTAAATACCTTATAAAATAATAAACACTTTTTATTAAATAACCAAAAATTAAATAAATCATTACTATTTTTAAATTAATTTTTAAAGTATTTTCAGGAGGTTTTCCTGGTTGGTCCACGTGGACCAACCAGGTGGTCTAGACTGTTGGCCAAGGTCAACAGTATGACCTTCCTCCTGTGCCTCTGTCAGACCTTGGTTTTCGCCCATGTTTGATGATTTTTTGAGACCGCGTCTTGCATCATTTCATGTCGCACTCTTCACGACTTTTGCTCCTTGTAGATTAGGCATACTCGCCCAATGATTTTTTCGGGGATTGCATCAATGCCACACCTGTTACACTTTGTTCTTCCTCCCCCATCCGTCAACCCTATATAGTGCACCTCGACTTTCGATTCAAAGTTTGAACCCCATTTTGTCCCGATCTTCCCCCCCTTTGGCTTGCTTTGGCTACTGGAGGTGACAGCTCCAGATTAAGCCCTTCAAGGCGGAGATTCATCGCGGATTGGGCGAGTCCCAACCACCTCCGGCGAACCCCGCCGTCGAAGTACTTTCGACCTCAGGAACACTCCTTTGAGGTGATTGCTTCCCTCTCTTTCATTGCTTCTTTTATTCACGATAGTCGTAGGAACATGTAGCCATCTTCATCATCGATTTTCATCAATCAAGTCAAACCATCGAGACTCTCGTCGGAGCGCACCTCCGGCTACGTCATTCACGCCATCTCCGCCACTTTCGCACCATTGCGGGGTCGAGGCAACTTGCCCTCAACCCTTTCACATCCTTTTCTTGCAGGTCAAGGTAGTCCAGTGCGCCTGGAGCTCATTTTGGGAGGACGCCGGAGTTCCTGGAGCCCATCAGCTCCGCCGGCTCTACGCGCCGCCTCCGGACCTCACCGTCCACTTTTGGAGCTGCCAACACATCGAGGACACCTGCAGGAGGCGCTAGGGCATTTTTGGAACCTTAACAGACGCCGGAGGAGAGCGAGACCATCGGAGGAAGTCTGCTTCGGCGGACCTTCTTCCCTGTTCATTAAACGTGGCCCTCCGCCGTCGGATCAACTTGCCGCCCCAGTTCCGATCACGTCCGTTGGATCAGCCTCTATTCCGAGCCGTTCGATCATCCAAGAGGCTTCTAATCCTGGCCGTTTGCGTGAAGCGGTATCGCAGCGTCCAAAGCTGACACGTGGCATTAGTGGAAGCGCCCCCACCGTTGGATCGCGCGCGAGGAGTATTTTGCTACTCACCCCTCACTCTTTTTTGTATTTAGTTTATCAAACCTAAACTTTCATCTGAGGTTATATAATTTTTGTATAATTACAGTAAAGACCCCGCATTTTTTAAATCTTCACATTTGGTCCCCGCCTGGCGCACGTGCTCGTCACGTGCTTCTGGACATTTTGCAAGGGGACCCCTGTAAGTATGAGTATTCGGTCTTAGTCCTGAAATATTTTGTTAAAGTTATAACTTTCTGTGATTTTTGCATAAAGGCCCTCGTGTTTTTGAAATATTGCACTCAGATCCTTCCTAAGCGCGTGCTAGTCACGCGCTTGGTTGGGTTATTTGCAGGCGCACCCTTGCGGGTCTTGGAATTTATATTGGGTCCATTAAGTTGTTTATTCAGTATTATATTTTGTGTAAAAATTGCACTTAGGCCCCTGACTTTCTGGATAATTACATTAATGCCCCTACTAGGGTGATTTTTCTTTTTGTTTCTTTTAATTATTGCATGCATCTATAAACCCCAAAAATTCTCAAAAAAATCAACTTAAGCTTCTGTTGTGTAGTAGTTTCACGGCATATTTTTGCATTTCATTTTTATTGCATTTTCATAATTATTAAGAATTAAAAACATGCATTTTCAACACTGTTTGCAGTAGAATATCCATAAAAATTAGTAAAACATTTTGAAAAAAATTAAAAAAGTTATATTTTATGTATTTCAGTGTTTTTTAGCTTCAGACCAAAAATCATTAAAAATTTCAAAACAAAAACCTTAAAAATTAGAAAACTCCTAAAAGCTTCATAAAAATCTAAAAAAAATTCTGGAAAAATCCTAAAAATCCAATTTCAGTTTTTTATTCTTCTCTGATTTATTCTCTTTTATTTAAAATTAATTTGAGGATTTTTAGAATTTGATTTCTATTTTTAATCCTCATTTTAATTTCGACCAGTAGTTTTATTCACTGTTTTCTTGTATTTTGACTTTAAAAATATCAAAAATATTTAGAAAAATTCCCAAAAATCATAAAAAACAGCATAAAATTATAAAAAGACCAAAAACATTTTATCTTCTGATTTTTGAGCATTTTTCATTATTTTTATAAATACTTTATTCCCCCTTGTCTTATAATATATATATTCTATTATTGAAAAAAGAAAATATAAAATCAGAAAATTAAAAATCAAAATAAAAAAATACAAAATTAAAAATTAAATAAAAAATTAAAAATTAAAAACCCACAAAAAGTTGCATACTTGTAGACACTTGATCACATATCATACACTTTGCACTTTATTTGATCTATCGTGCTTGCTCCCTGAGTTCGACACTCTACACATACTTGCTCTATACACCTATTGTAGAGTTAAAATAAATTTGACTCCACATTTATTTCTCATTGCTTGATTTATATTATTGTGGGTTCATTGTTGACTAATTACGGTTTCTTACGGGTCGCCACAGCGACATCGTAGTCCCGCCTTGTGTGGACTATTTAGACCTGCGATAGACCGTAGTTATCAAATGGCGCGTTGCCAGGGAGCAACATCCCTTAGTTCGGCTTTTTGTTTGTGTTGTGATTGTTTGTCTGTTTCGCTGTTTTTATTTTCGCTCTTTTATTTTCCTTATTTTGATTATCATTTGAATTGTATAACCACCCTCTTGTTTGACTTTGTGCGAGGTACGCGGATCGAGGGAGGCACGGAGGCACTCCTTTCTAGGAGCGCTCGTGCAACCACGTGAGGCGGCTTTGGCTTCGCACTAAGGCGGACTTGAGGGAATTTTTAAGACGATTCCTAAGCTTTTATTTTATTGCATTTATTTACTTGTGTAATTTTTGTGTGAGAGAGAGACCTATTGTTGTAATAATACAGGTACCCGTGAACTTTGGACTCTCGAGCCTAATTTCCAGGTGTTTGTACACTTGGGGGCTCACCGCGGTTTTGTTAGTTTTTCTTCGCATTCTTTTTCATTTGTTTTCCGGTTTTGTTTTCTTTATTTTGTGTGATTGAGCCCCTAGTTTTATGATTGCTTGCGATAGATTAAGGCCAAACACCTAATATATTTGCATGTACCTATAGTGCGCTTTGGACTTAGTTTAAACTTTAAACAGTCGCCTCATCATCTTCGAGCCTTCGTGCCGCGAGCCCAACATGCCAAGCACTGCTCCTGAACTCGATGTGTCGAGAGGAGGAGGGGTGAGCCTAGACCAGACTCTTGGATTGAAGATCGGTGACCGACTTGTGGTGCTTCACGCTAGCAATTTCTGAACTTAGGGCGATTTCATCGGATCTGCATATAGATTAGGTTTCAATTCTGCTGAGCATCTTTGCATGTAGAGTGCTGGAGGCAAGGTGAGCATTTACGCTTTAGCATACATCATTGATTTGCCGCTTGCATTGCTTTTCCGACTCTCCCTCTGATTTTTGACTACCTAGGTGCTCAAAGGAAGTGATTCCCCGATAGGCTCGTGCATTCTCACCAAAATTCCAAAAAAAAGTGATAACCAATAAAATTGGGACTGCTAACATTACTTGACCCTAAAATCAACTAAAAAGAAAATTTTGTATAGTGCGAGTAATCCCCTCATTATCTTCGCTTTTAATTGCTCGCGCACACACTAAGGATAGTGCCCAAATCCCATTCAACCGCCTAAGTGTTTGTTCTAATCTTTGACTTCTCACCTAACTCTAAAACATACAAGATAAAAAGACCGCATTTTACGGTCTCTACCGAGTTGAGTAGGTGAATTGAGGGTTTGTCTTGTGTGAGTTTTGTTTGTGATTGATTGTGTGCATCCTAGATCGCCTCTGCGCATTTGCGCCTTCTTCTTCACCCTCTTGACTTGACCTTCGTGCTCCCCCGAATCATTTCCTTTTGTTTTCGAGATGGACCCCTGGAGCGCATTTTATCTGGACTTTGCTGATCCCTCGTTCACTCCAGTCGGTCCACCTCCCTTTTATCAAGAGGTCCCTCCTCCTATTTTTTCTGATTTTTGTACATACTCGCCTCAGCCACAGTATCAGACCTCGGACTTCTACCCACATCCACCTCCACCTGTATATTATCCACCACCACCTTCACATCCGCCCGAGTCTGACCTGTTGGAGCCACCTCCCTAGATCTCCACGAGTGTAGTCTTGAACCTAATGCTAGATCACATTAATTTGATGAGAGAGCATCTTGCCATTTTGAGAGAAAACCAGATTAATGCTCCTTTCGTCGAGGTTACAGATTTCCTTGTGGGTGATCATGGGAGCTTGCAATCGCCCAAAATACAAAAAATGAGAAAATTTTAAAAACACAAAAAGAGTTCGGGAGATATTTGGTTGATTCAGACCGTGAGGAGAGGGTCCATCTGCCAGATCATTCACCCACACATTCATTCGCACACTGTCCCACCTTTGACCCCGAGGATGCCGTTGTATAGATTGCTCTTGGCATGCCTCGTGTAGATGCTGATTCTGACTTCCTCCCTTGTATGGAGGAAGTCAAAAAATTCAAAAATATGTTGACTGAACCCGAAGTGATGGCCACCATTCATTAGATTATCCGTGCCCCACTTCAGCAGGCCATGACCAATTTATCTGCTCCTCTACCCAAGAAAAGAAAGCGGAGAAGCAGATCTGAGCATCACATTCTGACCATGGCCACTGCCTACACCATCACACACCGTCCCATTCCTCGGAAGAGGAAACACAACTACACCATTCATCATCTGCACCATCTCTGACTATACTTGTGATCACACTCTCCTGGACGGCGGTGCATCTATTAGCATATTACCCTTCTCGCTGGTACAGTCTCTTCACTTAGGGCCTTTCAAGAAAACCAGGATGATCGTACAGTTTGCTGATGGATCAATAAAGAGGCCGAAGGGTATCCTTGAAAATGCCGTCATTTCTATTCAGGGAACGGGCTACCATGTTGACTTTGTCGTGTTGCCCATGGAGACCTCCACAGGGGAGTCCTCTCCAATCATCCTGGGACGACCATTCCTCGCCTCTACGAGGGTCATTATTGACTATGGATAAGGAGAGATTCGATTCCGTCTTGTTGACGAAAGCGAAGCATCGATCACCGCACCCACAGCTGACCAGAGATCACAACCTGATGCACCTTCACCTATTCTAGCTGACTCTGAGGCCTGTGACCGATCTGATGATAGTAGAGATGTTTGCTTAGCGACCACTGATAAGACCCGAGGAATCCTCCGAAAGAAGGGGAACTCGAAAAGCATGGACCTTGAAGTTCCTCCTTCTGGTGTGTGGCGATGTGTTGATGAAATCCGCGGGATCTACGTGATTGATACCATTGAGCGGAGGGCAGATACCAAGACTAGATAGGACGAACCTGGTTTGACTACTTTCACTGATAAGTCCGTTCTTGGTCACTCAAAAGTTATGATGATTGAGGTCGGTTATGATGCTAACCGTTATTTTCAGAAATTCGAGCCTCTTGATGAAAAAAGTTGACCGGGTGAGATTCTTGAGGACGAACAGAGTTCAACTTCTTCCACTGATGATTTGTTTCTTTTGGTTTTGACCTAGACGACACCTCGCAAGACGACTCCGATTACACATCTTCCGAGGATGATGAGTTTGTCCCATTCCACTTTGATATCAGCGAGACCCCCAAGGCCAAACCTAGTCGTACTTCTTCCACTCGCCCGACTGCGCCTTCACACCATAGGACCACCAAGGGAGAACCTATCCATACTACTTCCATTGACCAGTTCATTCCTTTTCGATTTGGCTCCACTGAGGGCCTTCACCATGTCGACCCTAATCGGCTTCTGTCCACTGTGGACCACGATGTCGACTTGCACCACACTAGATCTATCCCTCAGCGGTCTCGCAAGAAGGTTTGCTTTCCACCTTCTTGATCATATGTACATCCATCTCTGTTGTATATTCTCTCCCGTGTATCTCTGTCTATCTTCCGTATTGCTCATCCACCCATTCTCGTGTTTGCCTTACTTAGGACGTACTTTGTCCTAAGTATAGGGGGTGGACGAGCCGAGTGTTCATTCGTCGTTCCGTGTTATTACTCCTGTTGTTGCCTATACTTAGGGCTTCTTTTACCCTAAGTATAGGGGGAGCGATGTGTATATCCTCTGATCTCTTCTTCCATCTTTTGATCTCTTTTCTTATTTTTTTCTTTTCTTCTTTTCCTCCTTTATCTTCTGTATCTATCAAAAAGGTGACGCCCCTTGTAGATAGTTTTCTATACTTAGGATGTACTTTGTCCTAAGTATAGGGGGGTGTGCACCCCGAGTTTCTCTATTCTTTGATCCTCTCCATTGTCTCCTCTTCTTGTCTATACTTGGGGATATCTTACCCTAAGTATAGGGGGAGACAATCTGAGTACGATCTGTTCATTCCCACCCTTGACCCTCCCTACATTGTGTACAATCTGCTACACTTAGGATTATTTGATCCTAAGTATGGGGGGACGATCAACTTCTCATTGATTCATTTATTCATTCTTTAGGTTCTTCTATACTTAGTACGAGTTATGTCTTCTCTTTTCTCTCCGATCTATGAGGAATAGCTCAAGCTAAGTATAGGGGGGTCGTATATACTACGTATATACGTTAGCCATAACTCGTATTTTCGTAAAAAAATGACTAATAATTCTTTAAAATTCATTAAAAACATTAATAAAAAGATGCTATTATTCCTCAAATTCTTTTTGTATTTACTGATTAATAAATCAGGTGAAAATGATTTTGCAAAATGTTTGAAAAATAGTTTGAAAATCTTTGTGAAAAATCTTTTGAAAACTATTCTGAAAATGTTTTATTACATGTTTTCAACCTTTGTAAAAACATTTTGGATTGCAACTTCTTATTTATCTTTGTGTGAATAAATATTTGAAAAAATGATTTGCAAATGTTTTGAAAATGGTTGCAAAAATATTTTGAAATATCTATCTATACTGTTTGAAACCCTTTGCAAAATGATTTTCAAATGTGTGTACATGTTTGTAAAAATGTGTGTAAAAATTATTTTGGACTATAGTTTTCAAAAATTGTTTGAATAACCTGTGTCAAATAATTTTGAGGAATATATACATCACATCTAAAATTCATTGTATATACTTATAAAATTGATCACTTACCCTGTAAATTCTTACAATCCACTTCTTGTAAGTATAAGAAGCATCCCCATGTAATATTTGCACCAACTTTTATCCAAAATCTTTGTTTTCAAAAATCCCAAAAACATTTCCAAAATTAAATCCAAAAACATTTGAAAAATCTTTTTGAAAAAAAATACAAAAAATGCATATGCATCATATTTTCAAAAAATCCATAAAAAGTTTAAAATCTTGAAAATTGCATCACAAAAATATTTTCTGCATTTGCATAACATTAGCATTTTTCGGATTCAGTTTTGATAGTTGAACCACTCTAAATAAAATCTGGAGAATGGAGCTTGATTGGACCTTAAAATCTACCTAATAACAGGAACCTTATAGGAACTGGAATTGAGGTACTTCAGGTCTAGTTGACTTAATTCTTTGATGATCGCGGGACTTGGTTCAATGGATTCTTGACTGCCTAAGTAGAGTATTTCGGAAAACACGCACGACTCCTGTCGATAATGACCTAACTGGGACACATGCACCTTTCACATGGCTCAACTCAATTGGAGTGGTGAGGGGATTGGATTTGCCGGTATGAGACGCACACAAGTGGAAATACTTGTCCTCCTCTAGGGAGGGAAGTGCACCCCAACCCGTCCAGTGATGAGGAATTCTAAAGACAGGAGAGTGTGGGTTGTGATAAAGCTTCAAAAGAGGATAGTCTACTAGCTCAAGAGGAAAAACTCCCTATGTAAATGCTGTTGTAAATAGTATTCAAAAAAAATTGGACATGCTTGTACAAAAATAAAATGCATGCAAAGTATGTACATATGTTGTAAAGTCAATAAGCAAGCTTGAGTTCCAAAGACAAATATGTGATCCTGCAGCTGGATTACTTGACTACACTGGTCTTGCATCCTAGGATAAGTAGTTACACTAGCTACCGTCCATTCTTCTCTTCACCCCCTCCTCTTGAGCCGGTTGCCACTTGAACTTAGAAGGAAATACCCCGCTCCTCGAGGATGGAGTTATTGGATTGGGGAATCATTGGGTTGTCATGCTGGAGAAGTCAGTTTCTTTGTCATTCTAGTTGGGGAGAGCCACCATCACTTACACTGTACGAGTCAGATTCATAGTCGTAACAGTTTGCGTATGAGTTGAAATATTCCTGACCTAGCTATTGAGGAGACTTTGGCAGAGTTTTGGGATTCTCAGGGACTGTTGCATTTCAAATTCGGTTCTCATTAAGGTTCCGCCCGCACTAAAATTCCAAAGGTCCGACTTAAGCTCCAAACTTTGATTTTGTGAAGACGAGTTTGATAATTAAACTTACTCCACCTTCTTATTTTTCTTTTCTTTATTTCTATTTTTGCATTTATTGCATAAGTGTTTGCTAGGGACTAGCAGAGGTAAAGTATAGGGGGATGATGAATCCACATTTCATCATCTTTATTCTATCATTTTGGCCTCAAAAACCCTAGCAAATGTGTGTAAATACTCTTAATTCCTGCATCTTAGCATTCATGCATGTGCATGCAAATAGTGTATAAAATACTGTAATTAAAGACAAAATTAAAGAATAAATAAAAGAAAAGAATAAAATATTGTAAATATTTTATGACCCTAAACCCCGAGACCTAGGCATCTCGATGAATAGGTCGGCAAGGATTAAAGTAGGGGGAGATAAGGGTCTAAACACCGATAAAAATCCCTTGCTTTATTCATTTTGGGACCTATTTTTTGTTCCACTTTTTATACCTCAAATAAAAAAACTTTGTACATGAAAGTTGTAGATAATAAAATATAGAAAAAATAAAAAAATTTATTTCACTCAAAAATAATGTACAAATAAAAATTAATGATCTGAATAAAAATCTAAATCCCAACTTCCCCGACCTGTATCTAATAAATAATAACTCAAAATGCATCAAACTCACTTAATTGTATATAATTTAAAATAAGCTATTTAATGGCGGTGGTTTTGCATTTGGCAGAGCTACGGTTTGAAAGTTGAGTTTTGGACCCCTATTGTATACTTGTACATATTAAAATATTCAATTTATTTTATTATTCATTATTTTCATAATTTTATATTTTTATAATTTTGTAAATATTATTTATAATATATATGTGCATTAAAATCAGAATAAAAACCTAAATAAAACACAAAATAAAATACTTGTATATAATATACATAGGTATAATACCTGTATACATACCTATATAATTCAACACTTTCATTTTATTAAGTGTATAAAGCACTCCAGAAAAATAAAATAAAAATACTTTTAAGTGTATAAAAATACATTATAAATTTATAAATTAATAAACAAAAAATAAATTAATTAAAAACACAAAATAAAAATAAATTAATAAAATACATAGATATATATACCTATATAGCCTATAAAAGGCAACTTTTATTTTTACACCTCATAAAAATATTTAAAAATCATATTTAAATACCTATAAAATAATAAACAGTTTTTTTATTAAATAACGAAAAATTAAATAAATCGTTTACTATTTTTAAATTAATTTTTAAAGTATTTTTCAGGAGGTTTTTCCTGGTTGGTCCACGTGGACCAACCATGTAGTCTAGACTGTTGACCAAGGTCAACAGTCTGACCTTCCTCCTGTGCCCTCTGTCAGACCTTGGTTTTGCCCATGTTTGATGATTTTTGAGATCGCATCTTGCATCATTTCATGTCGCACTCTTCACGACTTTTGCTCCTTGTAGATTGGGCATACTCGCCCAATGATTTTTTCGGGGATTGCATCAATGCCGCACCTGTTACACCTCATTCTTCCTCCCTAGTGCACCTCGACTTTCGATTCAAAGTTTGAACCCCATTTTGTCCCGATCTTTCCTCCCTTTGGCTTGCTTTGGCTACCTGGAGGTGACAGCTCCAGATTAAGCCCTTCAAGGCAGAGATTGATTGCGGATTGGGCGAGTTCCAATCACCTCCGGCGAACCCCACCGTCGAGGTACTTTTGATCTCATGATCACTCCTTTGAGGTGATTGTTTCCCTCTCTTTCTTTGCTTCTTTTATTCATGATAGTCGTAGGAACACATAGCCATCTTCATCATCGATTTTCATCGATCAAGTCAAACCATTGAGACTCTCGACGGAGCGCACCTCCGGCCACGTCATTCACGCCATCTCCACCACTTTCGCACCACCGCGGGGTCGAGGCAACTTGCCCTCGACCCTTTCACATCCTTTTCTTGCAGGTCAAGGCAGTCCAGTGTGCTTGGAGCTCATTTTGGGAGGACGCTGGAGTTCCTGGAGCCCATCAGCTCCACCCGCTCTGCGCGCTGCCTCCGGACCTCACCGTCCACTTTTGGAGCTGCCAACACATCGAGGACACCTGCAGGAGGTGCTAGGGAATTTTTGGAACCTTAACGGACACCGAAGGAGAGCGAGATCATCGGAGGAAGTTCGCTTCAGCGGACCTTCTTCCCTGTTCATCCAACGCGGCCCTCCGCCGTCGGATCAACCTGCCACCCCAGTTCCGATCACGTCCATTGGATCAGCCTATGTTCCCAGCCGTTCGATCATCCAAGAGGCTTCTAATCATGGCCGTCTGCGCGAAGCGGTATCGCGACGTCCAAAGCTGACACGTGGCATTAGTGGAAGCGCCCCCACCGTTGGATCGTGCGTGAGGGGTATTTTGCTACTCACCCCTCGCTCTTTTTTGTATTTTGTTTATCAAACCTAAACTTTCATCTGAGGTTATATAATTTTTGTAATAATTACAGTAAAGCCCCTGCATTTTTAAACCTTCACATTTTGGTCCCCGCCTGGTGCACGTGCTCGTCACGTGCTTTTGGACATTTTGCAAGGGGACCCTTGAGGGTGTGAGTATTCAGTCTTAGTCCTGAAATATTTTGTTTAAGTTATAACTTTCTGGGATTTTTGCATAAAGGCCCTCGTGTTTTTGAAATATTGCACTCAGGTCCTTCCCAAGCGCGTGCTAGTCACGCGCTTGGTTGGGTTATTTGCAGGCGCACCCTTGCAGGTCTTAGAATTTATATTTGGTCCATTAAGTTGTTTATTCAGTATTATATTTTGTGTAAAAATTGCACTTAGCCCCTGACTTTCTGGATAATTACATTAATGCCCCTGCTAGTGTGATTTTTCTTTTTGTTTCTTTTAATTCTTGCATGCATCTATAATACCCCAAAAATTCTAAAAAAATCAACTTAAGCTCTTGTTGCATAGTAGTTTCACGGCATATTTTTGCATTACATTTTTATTGCATTTTCATAATTATTAAAAATAAAAAACATGCATTTTCAACACTGTTTGCAGTAAAAAAATCCATAAAAATTAGTAAAACTTTTTTGAGAAATTCCAAAAAAATGTATTTTATGTATTTCAGTGTCTTTTAGCTTCAGACCAAAAAACATTAAAAATTTCAAAACAAAAATCTTCAAAATTAGAAAACTCCTAAAAGCTTCATAAAATTCTAAAAAAATTCTAGAGAAATCCTAAAAATCAAATTAGTTTCTGATTCTTCTCTAATTTATCTCTTTTATTTAAATATAACTTGAGGATTTTTAGACTCTAATTTCTATTTTTAATCCTCATTTTTATTTCGATCAGTAGTTTAATTCACTATTTTCTTGTATTTTGACTTTTAAAAATACCAAAAATATTCAGAAAAACTCCCAAAAATCACAAAAACATCATAAAATTATAAAAAGACCAAAAACATTTTATCTTCTGATTTTTGAGCATTTTTCCTTTTTTTATAAATACTTTATTCCCCCTTATCTTATAATATATATATTCTATTATTGAAAAAAGAAAATATAAAATCAGAAAATTAAAAATCAAAATATAAAAAAATACAAAATTAAAAATTAAATAAAAAAAATTAAAAATGAAAAACCCACAAAAAATTGCATACTTGTAGACACTTGATCACATATCACACAATTTGCACTTTGTTTGATCTATCCTACTTGCTCCCTGAGTTCGACACTCTACACATACTAGCACTATACACCTATTGTAGAGTTAAAATAAATTTGACTCCACATTTATTTCTCATTGCTTGATTTATATTATCGTGGGTTCATTGTTGACTAATTACGGTTTCTTACGGGTCGCCACAATGACATCGTAGTCCCGCCTTGTGTGGACTATTTAGACCTGCGATAGACCGTAGTTATCAACCGCCCGTGGTGCCTTGCGTCCCATTCACGCGGTCGACTACCCTCCTAGAGCGCGGCTTCGCCCAGCCGCCAATGTTGCGTAACCTAGAGTGTGGCCGTATCCCGCACCACCATGCCCCGCATCCAATATGGCGCTGCACCGCGTGGCCGCTGCCACCGCATCACGCCCTCCGCGTGCCAATCCCCGGTGCCACCCTGGTGCCGCCCACCCTCCTATGCTCTCGCGTGCGTGAGAGGGTGCGTTTCCAGGAAGGTCATTTTTATTTTTATTTTTTTTTGGAAATTTGCAATTTTAACCCATAAGTTTTCTGTATTTGCAAAACAACCCTTGTACACATTTGTTCTGTTTACTTTTATTCCTGTATTACGAAGACACCCCTACATTATTGTTTTAATTTGGACATCAGTTTTGCATCACTTTTTTCAATCAAAAATAACATTTTGTAGGGCATTTAAATCTTTATCTTTTAGCAATTTATTTACATTTTTATTAGAATTGGATAATTTATTAAAAATCTGAATTTGAAATTCAATGATATTTTACCCATTTATGCTCTGAAATCCGCTCATACTCAAATAATGCTCCAAAAATCATGAAAAAATGTGGATGATGACTTTAAAGCAAATTTAATTGCTTTCCAAATTTCATCACAAATGAAGTTGTCTTTTGCTTAAAATAAATTGTTGAGTGATTTCTGTAATTGATTTTTAATTAAATCCATGAAAACATTTTTGCAAAATTTCAACTATCATGGATTTTTAATTAAAATATCTATTTGAGATAAATTTATCATTGGATAATTTGATTTCGTGGATTAACTAGAAATTAAATACTAACAGCCACTCTGTTTTCCTGAAAAAAATCATAAAAAAATCATAGTTTATCAGAAAATTCAAAAAAATTAGTGTAGCTTCATTTTATCATGTTTATCTTCCAGTAAATGTTTCATATTTTTGCATATCATTTGCATGAAAAAGTGCACAAAACCTCTAAAATGGTTGCTTTTTTCATCGTTGCATCTTAAATCCAAAAATTCCAAAAAATACATTTTGCATTCATCTTTGGAATAGGTTTTCAGGAAAATTTTAACTTGGCTAATTTGGATTAATTTCGATTCAATATTGCATCATGTACATAAGGAGTTTTTCTTCTTGAGCCAGTAGACTATCCCTCTTTTGAAGCATTATTGCAACCCATAGACTCCTGTTTTTAGACCTTAATGCTACTAGACTAGGTTTAGGTGCGCATCCCTTCCTAAAGGAAGATGAGAGGTTCCGCCAAGAAGTAGTACCCTCGTATGCTACCCCAAGCCAAGGAATTCTACCTCCTCACCACCTCATCCGTGTTGATCTATGTGTAAGGTGTGTATCCAAGTCAAACCATTGTCTCCGAGGGTCACGCGCACGTTGTTAAGTGTTCTACTTAAGCTCATCAAGATGATATGTGAATATAGCCTAGTGGACTCAAAGAATTAAGTCACTATGGACATGAAAAGTCTTAATCCCAAATCCTGTAAGGTTACTCTGAAGTTAGGTGGATTAAGATCTTAACCAAGCTCCATTTCCCAATTTAATTCCAGACTAGTTTAAACATCAACTATGATTCAAGAGAATATTCAATCAAATATATACAAAACTCTTTTTGTGCAATTTTTTAAAATATGCAATTTTTTCTGAAAACTTTTGAATGCAAAGAAGAGAAAGTTTTGCAAAATATTTACAAACATTTACAATCAATTTTTGCAAACTTTTTTCAAACAATTTTCAAAAATTTTGTACTATATACATAATTTTGATACAAGAGTATTTACAAAAGTTTTATAATCAAAACATTTTTATAAACATTTGTACAAAAATAATTTTTATAAAAGCCATTTACAAACATTTATGTACATGAAAAATTTAAATATAAGAAAAAAATTTAAAATTTTTGTGATTTTTGTTTATGATTTTAACCATTTTATTTTATTAAAATACTTACACAAAGTACGAGTTATGGCTAAATTATATATACAATATATATGACACTCCCCTATACTTAGCTCGAACGATGTCCTCAGAGTGATCAAAGAGCAACGAAAGGAAGACATAAATCATGCTGAGTATTGGGAAGTGAAAAGAAGGCTATACTACAACGACGAATAAAAGAATGTAATGAATAGAGGTCGGTGATCCCCCTATACTTAGGATCAAGTAATCCTAATTATAGAAGTCTGTACAAAAGGAGAAAATCGAATGTTAGAATGTACAGGGTTTACCTCCCCTGTACTTAAGGTAAAATATCCCTAAGTATAGGCAGCAATATAGAGGTAAAAAGAATCAAAAGAATAATCAGAAGTTTGATACCCCCTATACATCAGGTAAAGCACACCCTAAGTATAGCATAATCTTGAGATGGAAATGATGTATTAGACAAAAAGAATGTGCGATATGGACAACTGGATCTATACAACTGCGGAAGAGAAGTGATAATCAGGCATGAGATGCAAAAGATATGAGTCAAAGTCCACATCTCATGCAAAATGAATAGGGGAAGCATCAATGATCAACAGATCATGATGAAGATATGATTTCAGGCACTGATCTTTAACTCGAAAGGTGGATTCAGATGACAACTCGGATATATCAATGCTTTTGTTGCCGTGCACCTTTCTGACCACATATGGTCCCTTCCATTTGCTTTGCATCTTCCCTAGAAATAATCTCAAATTAGCATCAAATAAACATGTTCTCTGGTTCGTCTCAAACTGTTTATCGCCGATATGAGAATCATGCCATATCTTCACTCTCTCCTAGTATTGTAGGCTACTCGAAAAGGTTGTGTCTCTCTACTACTCCAGGGCCACCAACTCTGCTTTCCTCCAGTCTACTATACTCTTGGGATCCAATAATAACTTAGTGACTGCCCATAGTGACGTGTACTTGATCTCCGCAGGTAAATGGCATGGCTTGCCATAAACGAGACGAAAGGGAGACATACCCAAAGGTGTCTTGAAAGAAAGTCCTATAGGCCCACAAGACCAAATCCAAGAGCTGTGACCAATCCTTTCGATATGGGAGGACAACCTTCTGCAATATAGTCTTGATCTCCCTATTAGATACTTCAGCAAGACCATTGGTCTGAGGGTTTTATTGAGTGGAAATACAATGGTCAATGCTGAACTTGTTAGCAATGGCCTTTACCTTATTGTTGATAAAATGAGTCCCCCTGTCAGATATCAAAACTCCAGGTACGCCGAACTGTGAAATGATATTTTTCCTCGAAAATCTACCAATGATTTTAGCATCTGCAGTTCGGGCGGGGATGGCCTCAACCCAACAATTCACATAATCCACATCAAGCAGAATGTACTCGAATCCCTGACTCTTAGGGAATGGACCCATGAAATTGATGCCCCATGTGTCAAAAACCTCACAGAAGTGAATGGGCTGCATCGACATCATATCACACTATCTACAAGTGCCCATCCTCTGACAATCAGTACACCTCTTCGTGTATTCAACAGAATCCTTGAAGAGTGTAGGCCACCATAGGCTAGATTGAAACACTTTATGTGTTGTCTTCCTCCTAGAATGATGTCCTCCTACCTCAAATTTGTGGCAGTATGTGAGTATGTTGTGGTGCTCCTCCTGAGGAATGCACCAATGACAGACACTATCTCCTCCTTCATGATAAAGCATAGGATCCTCCTAATGGTATACGACAATCCATCCCTCCTCTTTCCCAGCACAACCCCTATGGCAAAATCAGAAGCATCCGTCATGATTTCGAATGGGAGAGACCAATTAGGTGGCTGAAGGAAAGGAGCCTCAACAACTAATCCCTTGAGAGTTTCAAATAACACTAGACACTTATCATCTATAATGAACTCGGTGTCTTTCGTTAGCAGATCAGTAAGCGATTGATCAATACAACTAAAATCCTGAATGAATTGCCGGTAGAAACTGGCATGCCCTAGAAAAGATCGCAACTGCCGCAAGTTGGATGGTGGATTGAGTTTCTAGATGATATTCACCTTGGTCAGATCAACCTCCATTCCTCTGTTGGAGATGATATGGCCAAGCAACGTCCCCTAAGTCACCATGAAGTGACTCTTCTCCCAAGATAATACAAGACGAACCTCTATACAACCTGAAGTGCCCGGTCTAGGCAGTCAAGACAAGCATCGAACCCATCGCCGTAGACCAAAAAGTCATCCATGAAGACCTCCAAACAATCACTCACCATGTACGAAAAGACCGACAACATGCAACTTTGGAATGTAGTCGGGGCATTATATAAACCAAAGGGCATCTGTCTGAAAGCATATGTCCCAAACAAATAGGAGAATGCCATTTTCTCCTGATCTTCAGGCGCTATGGACACCTAGTTATAGCCATAGTACCTATCAAGGAAATAATAATGAATCTTCCTAGATAGCCTCTCGATAATCTGATCAATAAATGATAGCGAGAAATGATCCTTCTTGGTGGCTCGGTTCAATCGTCTGTAGTCCACACAGACCCTCCAAGAATTGGGTACCCGAGTAGCTATACCCTCTCCAGACTTGCTCACAACTGTAGTGATACCCGTCTTCTTGGGTACCACATGTAATGGACTAGCCCACTTGGAGTCAGAGATGGGGTAGATAAAATCGACCCTCCACTATTTTTCTATCTCCTTCATGACCACATCTCGAAAATTCGGGTTCAGTCGTCGCTGGAACTCAGGCGAGGGCTTAGCGTCTTCTTCGAGATAAATATGGTGGGAGCACATGGCCGAACTTATCCCCTAGAGATTAGCTACACTCCATCCAATCGCCTTACGGTTTCTTTCAAGAACCTCCATCAAACGAGATTCTTGATCTCCAATCAAATCTGTTGAGATAATGACTGGGAATATCTCTGGCTCACACATAAGGAATCTGTACTTCATCGACTGCAGCAAAGTCTTCAGTTCTGGACAAATGGGAGCTGGAAAATCTGGCTTCTAGAATGTCTGAGTGAAGGCTACCGGATCTGTATGGGAGAACTCTCGCTGCATGTGAAAATCTGGCAAAGGTGGCCCTGCCGGTGTCTCTATAATCTATGCTAGCTCACTCTTCGTCCTAGCCGTCAGCTCTAAAAGAATTAGGCAAGGTAAATAATGATCAAAATCATCCCAATCAATGCCTGAATCCGAGGGATCTAAACTAGAAGAACATGAAATATATTCTGCTTCATTATCCTTACCACAATCATC
Source organism: Ottelia alismoides (assembly GCA_037367405.1). NCBI lineage: Eukaryota > Viridiplantae > Streptophyta > Magnoliopsida > Alismatales > Hydrocharitaceae > Ottelia > Ottelia alismoides. The sequence goes on from JAZKJV010000756.1 coordinate 680,473, forward strand.
AGCCTCATGTGTGTCTGGTTCCAAGAGTGTGCTCTCCAAACTCTCATCTGCCAGAATCTGTAGATCTGCAGTGTTTGATGGCGTGACAAGAGCTCGAGATACAAGATCAGACCAAACTGCCTCATTGTCTATAATCACAAAGTCGCACTCCTGGTGGACGTCTCGCTCTGCATCTGTTATCTGCTCTGTATCACTTGACTGCTGAGAGCAGGCTAAATCTCTCACTCTAGTCTCCTCGATTGTCTCTATTTGTATACTTTCGCCCTCGACGCAAAATTATACCTTCCCACTATCAGGGTTGGAGACCGCCTTTGATTGGCCAGGAATGGGCATTCGACTATGATGGGGGTATCAGTCACAGACTCAGGGAACCATGTCCAATACAACAAAGTCCACGAGGAATTTCAGGCCATGAATTATAATGACCACATCCTTCAATAACCCCTTCAGCCTCTTGACAAACCTATCAGCAAACTGAAGGACTGTCCTGTCTGTCAAAGAGGTCCAAACTCAACCCGGTCGAGTAAGGCTGCTGGAAGAAGGTTAATAGAAGACCCGCTATCTAATAGGGTACAATCGAACCGCTGCTCATGGATATGAAATCTGACATATGGAGCTACTGCATCAGATCTCTTGGCTACAATTGGTTCTGAATGGCGAAGCAGGTGGCACGAGTATGCACATGGATCTCTACATTTTGGTTCATTCTCTTCCTAAGAATGGTGGTCTTCTCTCTCAAATTCTTCTAGAAGAGAGGGATGTGTTCTAGTGCCTCCTGTAGAGTCAGCTGTATCTGAAATCAATCTATCATCCAATGTCTGAACTTTAGTTGTTATGTCTTTTTTGGATTTTCTGGATTATTCCCCTTCACTAAGCGGAATGCTTGAGGGAAGGGGATGGTTGGACCCTCTCTAGAAAGACGAGGGTTGGGAATAGGCTCCTGTGTAGGTAAAGGCATAGAATTCATACCCAGATCATCATGTATTACATATGGACTTGAAGGAGATACAGAAACCTTTCCTATATTCATATTTTTGTACTTTTCAATTTTTCAATTTTTTTATATTTTTCTCAAACTATCTGAGATACATAGCGAGGTAACACAACTGAAGGAAAACTGGTGGTATAAGCACCACCTACAGCATCAGCACCGCTCTCTAGCCTGGTGTCTCTCAACAAGGTGGCTTCAGTACCACCGTCTGCTTCTGGACTCACGAAGGCCTCAGTACCATAGTCTAGATCGTCATCCTTGGTGGCTTCAATGTAACTACCATCATCATCATGCATGACATCAACACCGCTACCATCCTCATATAACGCTCCAGAATCTCCATGAAGTCATCGCTCATACAAGGCGCTGTCGGCTGGCATCCTACCGCTCCTAAGTGTCACAAAATCAGCATCAAACATATAGGAATATATATCGCCCAAAGTATCACTAGGAGTGGTAGTCTGTAAACTATACTTGCTCAGATTTTCTCTTCAGGTTGTTCAGGTTGGGTTCGATCTGAGCTGGTACGGCAACCTTGCCCTTGATGATTTCCTTCATCTCCTACCAGAACTCGTCCATCTCTTGCTGGAAGGATGCCTGATAATCAGAAAGTAGGAGGGCGAGGTCGTCAAGGACTGGGTTCTCACAGACAGGTTCATGAGAACCAGACGGGTTGCCTCGCTGGAAATGAGACTGAGACTGCTGGTAATGAGGGGGAGGTTGGGAGTACTGCTGGTCAGGCTGCTGCAGCTGCCTTCACTGTTGTCCCTGGTATGAGGGATGAGGACCCTGCTATTGCTGATACTGTTGGGAGTGATGGGCTGTTGCTATCGGCTGCTCTTTCCACCCTGAGCTGGAGGCTGCTACCAGGATGAGTTGCCTCTGGTGGACCATCGGAATCCCGGGTGATTGCGATGGATCTCGGGCTGTTGTTGGTATTGGTCGTACCAAATCTCGTTGACTTCCATCAACTGCTCCTGCTCCGAAGGTAATGGGGGAAGAACTTCTAGCGACTAATCTGGCTGATAGACCACCATCTGAATGTCCTGAGATTGTGGTGGCTGGGGGTACTGCTGCAGCTGCTGGACTGGCTCTGCCAGGATGTGGTGAACCTGGTGGTATGTGGTAGAAGGCTGGTTGGAGCTGTTGCTGCTAGCATCAGCCCGTGACCTGAGACAGGGCTGTGGAGCCATCTATTCCTCCTGGAGACACATGATCTGAGTCTTCAGGTCACTCAGTGTCTGTGCCAACTAGTCAATCTGTGTAAGGCCCTGACACTGCTTCTTCTCAATAATCTCGATGTGGTCCAGCTTCTCGTTGATGATCCCCATGTCAGCGGCTGAGGACTCGGCCTGCATTGCTGCTGACGAAGTAGAAGGATCGGCATCGACTCGTGCACTCCTCTGATATGAGATCGCCTGAGGGAGGGGATTCCCCTGAGTGTAAACCCTAGTTTAGGACATCACTGTGTAATTCTCTGCCATCTCCTCGTAGGTAGACAAGACTTGGTCCTCATGCTTGGTGAAATATGACCCACCACATGAGGTGTGCACTAGCCCCTATAGCTCTGGTGTCAGCCCACAAAAGAAACTCTGAACTAGGTTGGGCTTGGATATCTTGCGACGTGGACACCGGTTGATGAACTCTCAGAATCGATCCCAAGCCTCGTGAAAATACTCGTTTGGGATCATGGTGAAGTTATTGATCATGGCTCGTGCTACATTGCTCTGGTCGAGTGGGTAGTAAGTACTCGATCCAGAGCTGCTCCTAGTTTGTGACATACCTCCCCAAATGCTTCAGCCAATAGGCTGTTTTGTCAACTAAGAAGAACGAGAAGGCGATCATCTTGATCATGTACTCGTCTACAAATCTATCGTGGACAGTGCTATAGATCATCTCGAACTCTTGGAGATGGAGGTACGGTTCCTCGATGGCTAGCCCATGGAACTTGGGCAGTAACTGAATGGTCTGGGGGTGAAGCTCGAAGTCGTCCAAGATTTTAGGAAGCTGAATCCAATGATGGGTGAAGGTTGCATTAAAGTTGTCAACTGCCTCATCGTGCGTGGTGGTCTCGGTTCTGGCTGAACATCCGTACGACCGTCCCCTCCTCCAGCTATTGGTATCTCTCCACCGGCCGGTCTCTACGGCTCTACTCTGTCGGCTCGCATATGTGTTAGCTCTTGGCGCTCCTCTGCTATAAATGCTCCTTGGTCTCTGATATGATACTGCATCGTTTCCAAGGAGGCTAAGAGTATGTTGTCCCTGCAGCTTCTATTCGGTGCGTCCCTCACTGCAGGCCATCCCTTGGGTCTCTACATAGGCAAAAGACCCCAACTCAGGTGCCGTCAGATGGACATATAACTGTGCCGACCTCTACTCTAGCACCTCAGGACTGGAAGAAGGGTGGTTGATTGACCCGAATAATCTCGAGCAACTAAGGTAAAGGAATATCTAAGGTCGTTGCGACCTCAGTCGCTCGAGAAATCCAGATAAACAAGAAAATAAGAGAGCAGACCACCAAAACACAAATAAAATCAGAGAAAATCAATAGTGGCCATGGCTATTGGATTAGCCTGGTATAGCGACCAGGGTCGGACTCAGGGAGCACGTGATGGCCTCACGGCCTACGAAGTAGTCAACAAGAAAATAATAAAAAAAAAACAAAGACTTTTTTTGGTGGATTTTTAATATTTTACATTTTTAAATTATAAAGAAAATAGGAAAACAAGTGAACCAAGCAACTTCACACAATTATTTAATCACTCAAAATTAATCCAAAATTCAAACAAAAATATTTTTAGAATTTTTGTGTTTTTTTACTGTTTTTGTTGAATTTTGTGTAATTTTCTGATTTTTATAGGATTTTATAAAAATAAAAGAAGGCTGAAAAACAGTGCTGCTGTCCAGTAAGGCTTGGAGGGCCAAAATAAAATAAAAAATGCCCTAACTAAGCCTGAAGGTATTTTTCCTATAAACTAGAAACAAAAAGGAAAATTTAGAGATCGAGTTTATGAGTTTTTGATTTTTCGATGATTTATTAGAATTTTTATAAGTTTTTCAATGTTTTTCAATTTTTATAAGTTTAAAATTGACCAAACTTGGTCAGAAAATCAAACACACTAAAATAAACAAACTCTGATTTTTTTTGTAATTTTTAAAGATGTTTTACTATTTTTTTACGAATTTTAAATCTGGACAGTAAGAAAAATGGGTGTTTTTGAATTTTTAAAAATACTAAAAATGCTCAAAAATGTACCAAATGTTTAGCGAAAATTTTACATAGTGGCAGGAGCCACATGTCCAATTTTCACGAAATTTGGACTTGATTTGATATTTTTTAAAATCAAACAACAAGGCACAGTACACAAGGACCCAAATGCAAGGAAAATAAGTTCCAGGGATTGAATCGTAACAAATACAAGAAACTGGGGGTCCCTCGTGCAAAATTTCCAAAATAGCACGCGTAAAGCACGTGTCCTGGGCACGGAGGGACCTATGTGCAATGCAAAATACTTTCGAGGACTAAATAACAACCGGTGCTAAATGTCTAGGGAAGATATTGCAATTTCACCAATTAATTCAGCACAATAAAATACTCACAGGGGCATGGATGCAAATAATAAAAACTATATTTCATTCCAGAACACCTTAAAACATCAGCCCTAATGTTGCAAATACACCACAAACATCACGTGACGATGCACGTGTTCCTCATAAACAGGGGTACAAATGCAAATAAAACAAGCACGAGGTCCTAAGTGCAAAATGTACAAAATAAAAACAACTTAACTAAATATTTGCAGGACTAGAATGTAAATGACAAAGCAGGAGGGGCCTAAGTGAAATTACCCCTTATTATAATCCAAGGGCTGGGATGACTCCACATGGTTGATCGGACGATCTGGATCGGTTGCGCCTCCTCGAAGAACCCTCGGTGCAGATCGAATGGTGGAGGTTGTGCCACATGTAAGATCGGACGGTGTGGACATGCTGCGACTAAACCTCGCTGATCTGTCGATCCAGATCTATCCTCCAATGATCGGACGTGTACTGCTGCTCCTCATGTGGATGGCTCAGATCTAATCTAGAGCGTCGAGGAAGATCGGACGTCTTCTGGAGGTCCTGGAAGAACTCAGCTCCGGTGAACTTTGCTAGAGCTCCACGGGCGCGCTGGACCTCTGGGAGGGCTGCTGATGATCGAAAAAGAGTCGCTGACCCTCCCGCGTCTGAAGAACCCCTCCAATGGCGCTGGGATGCTCCGAAGAGCTCCAACGACGGCGGCGGAGCTCAAGCTCCTATGATGAACGTGGGGGACCTCAGATGGTCCTCCTCAGACCTGCAAAATGGCACAAAAGCACTCCTGGGTCGAGGGCAAAGTGCCTCGACCCGGTTAGAAGTGATGGTGGTGGTCGGTGCGTCGATGTGGGGGAGCTCAGGCGAAGCGACGGCGGAGGAGCTCCAATCCCAGTTCCTGTGCGAACTGGGTTGGATGAAGGGGTGTAGAATGTGCGTAGGAGTGAGGCGAAGATGATGGTGTCGTCCGATGATCGAGAGGGGGTCGGAGATGGTCGGAATCGACGGTCGTCGGCGAACAGGTGAATTGGGCGTAAATCGAAATTAGCTAAAAATGGGAAGAATCAAACGTACCAGATGGCTGAGGTCGACTGGGGACGTGCTGACAGAGCTATGGGTCCTAGCCTCGTGGGCCGTCGATGCCCGAGGCTCGAGCACCACGTCTGGGTGGCGCACGGCGGCGCTAGGTCGCCTGATCGATGGTCCGATCACTCTCTCCTCACTGCGACACCGCCAATCGCGAGCTGTCACTCAGGCGAAGGTGGTGGAGGTCCTCGGTAGGGAAATGGGGAACCAAAGATGAGTGAAGGCGCGGGCTGAGCTGATGCTATATACAACTAGGGGTCCGGCTAAAGGGAGTTCGGGCGAGCTGATCGGAGCACGGATCCCCAAAACCCACCCCGGGCGTGGATCAGGGTTGATCAAGGTCGGATTAGAACCTGGGGTTAGCGGATTTGGATCTCGGATCGAGGTGCAATAATTAGGAGAAGTCGGTTCAAAAACTCAGATCCGGAGGACTGTGGTCCGGGGGGGGAGTTGACCGGGGGGTCAACATCCCCCATGGGCCAGTGGGATGCAGCCACGTGTAAATGATTTGGAAATTCAAAATAAAATAGCAATTGGCCGAATTATTCAAAACTCAAAACATGAAAAATGTTTCTTTTATTTTAACTATTTGTTTGTGATTTTTATTTATTTTTTTGAAATAAAAATAAGGTACATACAATATAGTATTATATATATAGGTATATACAATATAGATTTTTAATTTTTGATTTTTAATTAGTTATTTTTGTGCATTTTTATTCCAGTTTTATATTTTATTTATTTACAAGATAAAATGTGGAATATTTTGGTATTTTTATTTTATTTTTATTCTTTATTTACAAGGGTAAAATAAATAGGTTTATTTATATACATAGATGGCATATATACAATGTTGGTGTTGATTTTTTTTCTTTCTTTTTATTTTATTTTTGGTTTTGTGATTTTTGTTTTATTTATTTACATAATGGGATATGGAATATATACAAATTTTTATGGAATTTAATTTATTTATTTACAAGGTGAAATAAATAGAGAAAGGGGTTCTATGTACAAGGTGTATGTACAATAGATGAGGGATTTTATTTTCTTTGTAGTTTTTCTTATTTTATTTTAATTTAATATTTACAAATATATACAAATATATACAAACCCATTTTTATTTTATTTTTAGAGGAAAATATTTTTATTTTTATTGGTATATTTACACACATGAGCTTCCTAATCTCTCTCTGCTTGGGTTTTTATGCGGTCAGGCCCATGCTGAGCCCTCTCTTGGAATTAGGTCGTTCAATATTTATTCTAAATATCTTCCTCTTTTTCTTTTAAATCTTTATTCTTTTATTTTTGCACAAAAATATGCTAATTATTTATTTTTACACAATGCATGTAATTTGCTAATTATTAATATTTACAGATATCTACATGTATTTGCAAAGGTTTTTGTAGGTAAAATATAAGAATAAAGAGTGATGAATGGGTATTCATCACCCCCCTATACTTAACTTTGCTAGTCCCTTAGCAAACACTTATTTGGAAAAGAAGTGAAAAAGAAAAAGAAAAAGAAAAAAGA